>JAVGWX010000015.1:3401367-3813867 GCA_036924085.1 Ariolimax columbianus
TATTCATGAAAACATAAGCAATAAAAGTATAAGTCCTACACAATTTAGAAGTAAAAGATAAATCAAAACAAAGTGAAATATATAACAAACACACTGTTAATTTAAAAAGTTTGACACTATGAAGAAAGCCATATTTTAGGACAGGACTGGGAAAAAATGTACAGGCAGAAAATACGTGCCTCAAGTTTAGTAAGAAAAATGTCTGTGCCATGATGTGGTGTGCAACATGTCTTGTGCCATGATGTGGTGTGCAACATGTCTTGTGCCATGATGTGGTGTGCAAAATGTCTTGTGCCATGATGTGGTGTGCAACATGTATTGTGTCATGATGTGGTGTGCAAAATGTCTTGTGCCATTATGTGGTGTGCAAAATGTGTTGTGCCATGATGTGGTGGGCAACATGTATTGTGCCATGATGTGGTGTGCAACATGTCTTGTGCCATGATGTGGTGTGCAAAATGTCTTGTGGCATGATGTGGTGTACACAATGTATTGATACTAATTCAAGTGTTCTGCTGTAGTTAGGACGAAAACGATCAAAGATGGATATAATATATCTAAGTAAAACATAACTTACACAAGAAACGAACATATCGGAGAAATGATACAACCAACTCTGAATGTAGATATGATGGTTGTTCTGATATGTATTCTTGTGTGTGTATATATATATTACCCTCAAAATTGTATTTTGTGTTATTATTGTGGAATGGTGAGTTATGGTCACACAAATGGAATGACACACAGTCTATATTAATCATTATTCCATATATAATAGTTCACCATGAGGCGACAAGGCTACATTTGGTTTTTCTATCATCATTGCTGACTTTTGCTATTTGTCCTCGACACACAATACGAACACAAGCCAGCCATACCAAAACTGTCAGAGAATCTCAGAGCCGCTTCCCCAACATGGAAATATACCTGAAGGAGGAGAATTGTCAGGCGCCGTCGAGCATGCTGGGCCGCCTTTAATGACGTCAGTTATGCCCATATTTGGTAACAAAATTAAATGACCTATAGTTTGGAGGTCTGCATTTATTAATTAAAAACCATGTAAGCGATCCTGCATTTAGAAGTGAAACATTTTGTTGGTGAAATCGACAACTTGGAAATAGTCAGTACTGGACCATGAATCCACCAATTTGACAATTTGAGGTTTTGCATACACAAAAAATGTTCAGCATATTGTTGTGATATGGATACATTATATGCCCAAATAATATATTGCTAATTTCTAACTTTCCTTTTTGTCTTCCCAAGTAAAACTTCTTCAATGGCTACCGTTTGTTTGCACCGGATGCTCACAAAGCTTTCGTCCATGCAAGCATCGAAGACCTCAGTAATTATGTTTATACATCCCTCACACTGTAGATTGGTAGGGGTCATAATAATAGTTGTACGTGGCAAGCAAAGATGGCGACATCGTCATTCACATGTATTCAGATGGGACCACGGCATCGTCATACACATGTATTCAGATGGGACCACGGCATCGTCATACACATGTATTCAGATGGGACCACAACATTGTCATACACATGTATTCAGATGGGACCACGACATCGTCATACACATGTATTCAGATGGGACCACATGTGACTGTTCATTCCAATCTGAACGCAACCAACTCTGGCACTCATGGTGCACGCGTAAACATCATCAGGAATTGGGCAGGGCGCAAACCAGAGCGGTTCGGAGCAATCAGCTTTCAGAAACAACATTAACGAGACAACTTTTAAAAGAAATGCTCACAAAGTTGTTGCAGCGCCCGCTCTTTCCTTCCCCAGACAGGCGCTGTCCTGGCCTGATCTCACCGTACAAGACATTTCAGGGAGACACTAATGTGACATACGAACATCATACCCATTTCACCTGATCTCACCGTACAAGACATTTCAGGGAGACACTCATGTGACATACGAACATCATACCCATTCCATCTGATCTGCCTTCTCGACAGCTGCGTAAGCTGGCCATAGAGTGTCGTCCTGCTGAGAGCGCAGAGTTAGAAACAGTCAACTGCACCTGAGAAGTCTGTTGAGATAGCACACGTTACACGTGACTCCGTTTCCTGACATGTCAGTTATTGATTGTCCATGTTGTGCATGGATATAACATGTTTGTTTTCACAACAGCACGATTTACATTGATCTTTGGTGCAACACTGAAGCCTTGGAGGTTAAAAACATTTGTTTTTAGTCCTACAGCTAAATGTAACTGTCGTTGTTCAGAACATGCGACAATAGATTTGAAAAGTGTACGGATAATTGAATGCCATACGGAGACTACAGATAACAGAGAGACTACATGGAGGCCGAACGGAGACTACATACAACAGAGAGACTACATGGAGGCCGCACGGAGACTACATACAACAGAGAGACTACATGGAGGCCGCACGGAGACTACATATAACAGAGAGACTACATGTTGGCCGCACGGAGACTACAGATAACAGAGAGACTTTATGGAGGCCGAACGGAGACTACATACAACAGAGAGACTACATGGAGGCCGCACGGAGACTACATATAACAGAGAGACTACATGTTGGCCGCACGGAGACTACAGATAACAGAGAGACTACATGGAGGCGTAACGGAGACTACAGATAACAGAGAGACTACATAGAGGCCGCACGGAGACTACAGATATACCACTGGGAAACCACGTGGGAGACAGAACTAGAACAGCAGGGAAACATGTAGAACAGCAGGGAAACATGTAGAACAGCAGGGAAACATGTAGAACAGCAGGGAAACATGTAGAACAGCAGGGAAACATGTAGAACAGCAGGGAAACATGTAGAACAACAGGGAAACATGTAGAACAACAGGGAAACATGTAGAACAGCAGGGAAACATGTAGAACAGCAGGGAAACATGTAGAACAGCAGGGAAACATGTAGAACAGCAGGGAAACATGTAGAACAGCAAGGAAACATGTAGAACAGCAGGGAAACATGTAGAACAGCAGGGAAACATGTAGAACAGCAGGGAAACATGTAGAACAGCAGGGAAACATGTAGAACAGCAGGGAAACATGTAGAACAGCAGGGAAACATGTAGAACAGCAGGGAAACATGTAGAACAGCAGGGAAACATGTAGAACAGCAGGGAAACATGTAGAACAGCAGGGAAACATGTAGAACAGCAGGGAAACATGTAGAACAGCAGGGAAACATGTAGAACAGCAGGGAAACATGTAGAACAGCAGGGAAACATGTAGAACAGCAGGGAAACATGTAGAACAGCAGGGAAACATGTAGAACAGCAGGGAAACATGTAGAACAGCAGGGAAACATGTAGAACAGCAGGGAAACATGTAGAACAGCAGGGAAACATGTAGAACAGCAGGGAAACATGTAGAACAGCAGGGAAACATGTAGAACTGCAGGGAAACATGTAGAACAGCAGCAGAGAAACACAGAAGCAGACTGAGTGGCTGAAACAGCATTTCTTCAGAAAGAGTTCTTGGCTGAGTCACGAAGACTGTGTCAACTTAACCAACATTTGGCTTCGAACGTAATCATTTCACAGTGTGAATTGTTGTGGTATCGTTGTAGCATACATATTGTCACAGTGACGTGAACTCTACAGTTCTGGGGTGACTATTGCCCGTGTTAAGTCTGAAACAAATGTTTTTTGTTACCATACACTGCCTGTATTCTGCGATGAATATCAACTAGTCGACATCTTTCAGCTTTTAGAAACCGAATCACCGTTTGCTGATCAACTCTGGATGGATTCCGTATCACATCCTCCATGTTTTTAACGGTCTCCTGAAGAAACTATGAGTCAGAGGATTATGAAATTGTGCAAACTTGACAGATGGTATGTGCTGTTTGCCCCACAAGTGACGTCATTATGCACATCGTACGTATGTTCACTTGTTGCAATTTGATTCGGATTCATCTGAACACGTCTCATATGTGATGCTCTGTTCTGAATGTGTAGTCTATACTTTTCCCATACTCATATATCCACAAGTTTTAAAACTATATATAAAGTATTTTTGATGGTTCATAATTTCAGTCGCCTCGAAATTAAAACAGAATGATAAATTTAAACAGAACCAAAAATAAAATTGTTGAATACAACACACACTCCTTGACTCTTCAGTAATCCAAAACAGTTTCAACAATTTAATGTCGGTTCATAATCACAAGATTTAAAACACTTTCTCCTTCCTCGTGAATCCATTTCGTGTGTGTATGTTTTGTATGAGACTCATGCAACCTTTTGTTTCTAGTTAATCCACAAGAGTTTTTATGATATATGAAATCCTATTGAAGGCCCAGATTTCAGTCGCCATCAGAAGGAGACAGCAGAGTCACAAAGTTAGCTATGGCCCATTTCTTGGGATGTCTGTCTTTAATAAGTCACACAACCAGACCCCTCAATAAACCACAAATTTAAAAAAAATATATTTGAAATTGAACCTGTTATTCACGAATCCATCATGAATGGAAGGGGTTCGTATCGTTGTTTTTTGTGGTGTCTGAGGACGACTGATAGAGAATCTATAAAGCAAACTTTCTTGTTTCTGACATGGCTCTTGTTGTCTCGTGATAGTTATTTCAATTGTTCTCAGTGTCTCAGTCTGACATTTGAAGATGTTTGAAAATGACCCAGTGGACCCTGACGAATTTAATTTTCTATCCATTCTTGAATATTGTGTAAGCCCATCCTCTTCTATAGTTCATAGAATTTATTGCTGTTCTATATGTGTACTTTAAAAAATTCATTCTGAGACTAGATGCGCTCCTTGAATATACTATAAAATTATTTATTTCTTCCCAGTTTTGTTTGGATCAATCTTTTTGTCTCTTCTGGTATGTTGTGTATCAACTCTGATAAATCTGCTATGGTGAAAATGTGTTTGTTGCCATTAAGGGCTGTCTTTACTGATGCCAGGTCTAGCATGGTAGAGGTCAAGGGCTTTTGCTTTTTGAGCAAAACTGCTTCTCACGAGTCTCCTTAACCATGTTATTCAAGTTTTGTTTTTTTCATTGAACTGCTTGAAGATTTCTGCCAGTTGTGCTCTGTTAGCTCTTCTGCTAGTAGTGCTTTGTTAGCTCTTCTGCCAGTAGTGCTCTGTTAGCTCTTCTGCCAGTTGTGCTCTGTTAGCTCTTCTGCTAGTAGTGCTTTGTTAGCTCTTCTGCTAGTTGTGCTCTGTTAGCTCTTCTGCCAGTAGTGCTTTGTTAGCTCTTCTGCTAGTTGTGCTCTGTTAGCTCTTCTGCCAGTAGTGCTCTGTTAGCTCTTCTGCTAGTAGTGCTTTGTTAGCTCTTCTGCTAGTTGTGCTCTGTTAGCTCTTCTGCCAGTAGTGCTCTGTTAGCTCTTCTGCTAGTAGTGCTTTGTTAGCTCTTCTGCTAGTTGTGCTCTGTTAGCTCTTCTGCCAGTAGTGCTCTGTTAGCTCTTCTGCCAGTAGTGCTCTGTTAGCTCTTCTGCCAGTTGTGCTCTGTTAGCTCTTCTGCCAGTAGTGCTCTGTTAGCTCTTCTGCCAGTTGTGCTCTGTTAGCTCTTCTGCCAGTTGTGCTCTGTTAGCTCTTCTGCCAGTAGTGCTCTGTTAGCTCTTCTGCCAGTAGTGCTTTGTTACTTTGTTATAATTCTTATGTCTTTCACGTGTTGTGATTTCTACCTGGTTTATCATTTTGACTATTTTTGTATCATTAGAATGTCGAAGCTGTTGCACAGGCTGAATTCACATATGCTAAAGCTGAACTAACATTTCCTGTGTACAACAATTTCATTATTTGGTGGTCTGTACCACATGTAGTTCCAGCTAATGTTTCATTAAAGCCATTATGTCATTCGATTTTTGTTGAAACTGTTCAATTTAATATATCCATGTTAACTGTCTCTCTAGCGGTATGGTAGGTGGTATATGAGGTGTTCTGTTATTCTATTAGCTTACATCAATTTAGTTTCATTGTCATTGTGATTGTCTAATGTGAAAGTCTAAACATTGTTTTGTTTTTATCTTCTCATTGATGTGCGGAAGCCATTTCTGAGTCCAGTGATTTAATCTGTCTAGGGCTTCTTGTATCCTGTAATTAGATGTTTTGATATTTTTTTAAACTTCCCACTAAGCTACATCAGCGTTAAGCGAGGTGTGTTATTGTATCCACTATGTTATTGATGAAGGTCAATAATAACATTATGCTGCCCTCTAAAACAATGCGATATGAAAGAACTAACAAATGTCACCCTTTCAAATATAGACAAATATTATTGGGCTAAATGTGAGGACCATGTCTTGAAAGAGGAAAACGGCTATTGGTAAAAAGATGGACTGTTGATCGTCCAGCCGAGAGCAGACGTCAATTTGTTGGAATCATCTGACTCAGATTAAGTGAGAAATTAACTGACATGCTTGTTTTCCAAGAAATCGAAATTTCCATGACCTTGGCAAATTGTTCAGAGTTCTGGCTGCATATTAGTGAATTTTAAATAACGTTTAAGCTGTGTACGAACCGAACTATTTCGCTTAAAAATATTAACTCAAAAATACTATGTCTACCACAAAAAAGGGTTTGTGTTTTAATATAGTTATGTAATACTGGTATTCACCGATATAGAGAGATAAATGTAACCATAAAGACCAAATTGAAACAAGCCAAGGTGGAATGGATAACGGCTCAGTGCGCAGATATCGAACAAAATCTGGGAAGAAATGATGCCAAGGGAGCATATCAATTAGTCAAGGACTTAGTAAGACCTGTACAAAGTCGAAATACAACGATTCAATATTTATGTATGCCTGCGAGACCTGGACCATTACAGCAGATATCCAGGGCAGGATACGTGCAATGGAAATGAGGTGCTATAGAAAAATCCTAAATGTTACATATAAAGATCGTGTCACGAACGTAATAATACGTCAGAGAGTTGAAGACGCTATTGGTCCTTTTGAAGATCTGTTCACAGCTATCAAAAGACGAAAGATGGCCTGGTGCGGGCACGTCGCGAGGTCCAACGGAATTACCAACTCGATACTCTTTGGTTCCGTACCGGGACAGAGAGGGCGAGGATGTCCAAGGAAGAGATGGGTGGACAACATCACTGAGTGGTTAGGCCTTCGCCCCGGTGAGATACGTCAGGCGGCGACAGACAGAGAGGGGTTGGCGTGGGATTGTCATGTCTTCATGTGTGCTCCAACGACCTGATGGGTTACGGGATGAACTGAACTGAACTGATACTGATACACATAATATCATATTTATTTAAAGTTCTAGAGCAGTTTGAATGGTAGTCAGTGGACAGACTACAGGGAAATGCCAACAGCTACCAGCCAGTTCGTGACAAGTAACCAATTGAAAATGACATATTATATTATACCTGCATGTTTTTTTAATTTTATTTTCAAATTGATCATCGTGTTTTAATGATGCAGTTATGCTGGGAAACAAAGATAAAAGATAAAACGTCAATATGTATAACAAATGTTTTAGCTAATGATAGGTTTATATTTATGATATTGACAGAGATACCGTATTTTTGGTGACCTCATGTTCTATACTCGTATCTCAGTCATTTTAAATTGAATCTAAAATATGTCTTATTAATGCCATAAACACGTGGACGGGCTTTGTAAGTAGCACGTTGTTGTCTGGAGAGTGGAAGGCGTTGTGTCGTAGTTTACAGATTTACTGCGATATTTGCACCTTTCGGTCCGACACATCTGAGCAATGAGAGACTGTACTAATTGCGACATATTGTTGATTGTAAACATGTCATAATGTTCCAGGGCACTTGAAACTAAACGTTGGTTGGAAACCTGATTCTGATCTTCTGATCTACCTGTAGACCAATTCAAGGTAGAGCATCTACCCCCTGGTTACCATGACAATGATCTGGTGGACTTGGTCCGAGTTATGTCAGATCTAACTGTTTGTGTTCTAGTTAAGTACACCAGTGACAAGAGACCTGCGGGTTACGCGTTCTACAATTTCAGGAGCAGTAGCATTATGTGGGCAGGGACTGGGTGGCTATGTGGTGTGTACACATTTCCAGATGTGTACAATAAAGATGTTCAAACCTGTGAGTGTAAGAACTGTCTGAACTCTCCTACATTTAAAATGCAGTTTGGTCATATTCTCATTAAAACAACTTGGCCATATTGTCTTTAACGACCAAGAGGGGGTCCTCAGCGCTTGTGTGCTCTTCTGTGATAAGTCTAGCAGATCTCATTCACGCAGCGAAGTTGTCAGACTCAATAACATTCACGTGACAAGCAATATCACTACAGACACCTGTATTATGAAATGTGTGTCCATGACCTAGATCTTTTAGATAGACTAGGCAAGATGGCGGCTCTATGGGAAGAACTGCAGTACAGCTTTGCCTACAAGTGCCTTTTTCGAACTATGAGAAAAAGAAAAAATCAGTCCAAGCAATGTTTGAGATCGACGCTTAGCGGCCTCTGGTTATAATTGTATCTCATCCCACAGGTGTTCCAAGCATGTCTCTGGTTATAATTGTATCTCATTCCCACGGGTGTTCCAAGCATGTCTCTGGTTATAACTGTATTTCATCCCCTCGGGTGTTCCAAGCATGTCTCTGGTTATAATTGTATCTCATCCCCTCGGGTGTTCCAAGCATGTCTCTGGTTATAATTGTATTTCATCCCCTCGGGTGTTCCAAGCATGTCTCTGGTTATAACTGTATCTCATCCCCTCGGGTGTTCCAAGCATGTCTCTGGTTATAATTGTATCTCATCCCCTCTGGTGTTCCAAGCATGTCTCTGGTTATAATTGTATCTCATCCCCTCGGGTGTTCCAAGCATGTCTCTGGTTATAATTGTATCTCATCCCACGAGTGTTCCAAGCATGTCTCTGGTTATAATTGTATCTCATCCCCTCTGGTGTTCCAAGCATGTCTCTGGTTATAATTGTATCTCATGCCCACGGGTGTTCCAAGCATGCCTCTGTAGGTCATTGTACTAAAATAGATGAAGTGGGTGTTGGATGGGCCAAGTATATTTACACTACAGCGACTTGTCCTGGGTCTAGTGGAGCCAACACGCATAGACTGGCAAGTGACTACACGAGGTTGGATGGTGACCATTCTCACAGTGAGGGGTGTGCAGCATTCTATAGCAGTAGTTATGGTGCTAGGTAAATACCATTCATCTTGTAGCAATTTTTAATTAAAACTCACAGGCGGTTTCCTGGAATAATGACACGAAAAAGGTGCCATGTAGAAGGTCTTCCACTGTTACCACTTAGGTCACTAACGTGTTTAAAATAAAACACCGCGTGCTGTGAGCGTGACATTTCGTGAAGACTCTACATCACGAGCGCCTGCCACACTGGCATGTCGCAATACCACAGAAAATTGCCTGACATTTCGCCGTGTCTGGTCGAGGTGGTAGTGATGATCAAGATACATATTTGGTGAGTTTAATCTTTATTGGAGGAGAGTCTCAATATGGCTCGTTCCTCGGCCAACAACACAACTTTCAATTCCCATAACAAACTCTGCCGCCAAAAGCTAACAGAGGAAAACGAAGAATTCGCCCGCAAACGTCTCCTCACAGCGGCGGAGACTCGGCCCACCATAAAACATGCGTCTCCTCGCAGCGGCGGATACTCGGCCCACCATAAAACATGCGTCTCCTCACAGCGGCGGAGACTCGGCCCACCATAAAACATGCGTCTTCTCGCAGCGGCGGAGACTCGGCGAACATAAAACATGCGTCTCGAAGCATTGCTGAACACAGGCGTGTCATTCCCTGTTTAAAAAAGTTGGTCCCGTACGGAGTCACGGCTGGGTCCCGTACCGAGTCAGGGCTAGGTCCCGTACGGAGTCACGCTGGGTCCCGTACCGAGTCACGCTGGGTCCCGTACCGAGTCAGGGCTGGGTCCCGTACCGAGTCAGGGCTAGGCATGGAATCGATTGTCAAAGAATACTACACATAATTATTTGAATTATCGTACTCATTCCTCTTTCCTTCCCACACATTCCTCTTTCCTCACCACACATTCCTCTTTCCTCACCACCCGTCCCTCCCCCAGGTTTCCTGCCATACAAAATCCGTAACGACCTCGAAACAACCACCAGTAATCACACTGCGAAGGTGGTCTAACGTCAGAGGGTCTCCGAAGATGCGGACTACCGCTCTACCATGCCCTCGCTTAGCGCTTCTCAACCTATCTACACAAGTAGAATACCGATAGCCTGGCTCAGCTTAAAAACAATCCTTCTACACAAAAACAATCCTCCCACACAAAAACAATCCTCCTACACAAAAACAATCCTCCTACACAAAAACAATCCTCCTACACAAAAACAATCCTCCACACAAAAACGATCCTCCTACACAAAAAATGAAACAAGGAAGACCTCGGCAACTACCGACCAATCACGCTCCCCCTGGTCACCTACTAAATATTCACGAAGTGTGTCCTCGCTAGAATCCGCTCAACCCTAGACGCGGGACAACCGATCGAACAGGCTGGATTACGTCGTGCATACAGCACCATCGATCACATCTCGTCGTGCATACAGCACCATCGATCACATCTCGTCGTGCATACAGCACCATCGATCACATCTCGTCGTGCATACAGCACCATCGATCACATCTCGTCGTGCATACAGCACCATCGATCACATCTCGTCGTGCATACAGCACCATGGATCACATCTCGTCGTGCATACAACACCATCGATCACAACTCGTCGTGCATACAGCACCATCGATCACATCTCGTCGTGCATACAGCACCATCGATCACATCTCGTCGTGCACACAGCACCATGGATCACATCTCGTCGTGCATACAGCACCATCGATCCCATCTCGTCGTGCATACAGCACCATCGATCCCATCTCGTCGTGCATACAGCACCATAGATCACATCTCAACGTACTACCGACTGATTGAAACAGCCCGAGAGTACCAGACCCCACTAGTTTATACCTTCATCGACTACAAGAAAGCGTTTGACTCGGTAGAACCAACATTCGTCTGGCAATCTCTAAGAGATCAAGAGGTCGACCGCGATACACAAGAATCCTTGCTGACTGCTACACTGACTGCATGACTACCTCCCATCCCTCCCAAAGACCGGAAGTGGTACCCATACAGAGAGGAGTACGTCAAGAGGACCCCATCTCACCGAACCTTTTTTACGCATGCCTGGAATCCGTTATCGGCCGGTGAGACTGGGATACCTTTGGCGTCAACATAAATGACGGCTGCTAAATCACCTTCGCTTTGCAGATGATCTAGTACTTATCGTGGAGGTAGCCACAGACAGATGATCTAGTATTTATCGCGGAGGTAGCCACAGACAGATGATCTAGTACTTATCGCGGAGGTAGCCACAGACATATGATCTAGTGCTTTTCACGGAGGCAGCAACAGACAGATGATCTAGTACTCATCACGGAGGCAGCCACAGACGCCAACCAATGAAATGCTAGCAGCGCTCCGCCGAGAGAGAAAAAAAGCGGGACTCGAAGTGAACACGTCCAGGACGAAAGTCATGCGCAATCGATTCGCTTTCCGCGACCCAGTCTTCCTGGATGGAGGGAGACTCGACGACGTGGGCGAGTACATCCCCCTTGGTCGTCTGCTCAACATGCAGAACGACTTGAGGCCAGAGTTGACAAGATGGCGTCGCGCGAGTTGGGCAACATCCACGACCAGATCTTTCGACCCACCCCCCGACCTCTATCTCTATTCAACTCCACAGTACTGCCAGCAATATGCTATGCGGCGGAAACATGGACACTCACGAAAGAGACGGAGTCCAAACTCAGTGACCCAGGCCTCCCTCGAGAGACGCATGGCTGGCCCCACGCTTCATAGCCAGCGCGCAAAAAGTCTTCAGAACTCGGACATACGTCAATTGTCCTTGGTGGGAGATGGAGTTATTTATGGAGACAAGATGTTACATCGCTGGGGTGGCCACTTACTGGGAAGAACGGACGATCGTTGGAGCACATCTACAGCAATATGGTACCCTAGAGACAAGAAACGACCACAGGGACGACCACCATCACGTCGGTCCGACTCCCCTTGCATCCCGCAACAACATTTACGATGTCACAGATGGACTGATTCTCAACTGGTCCACCGTGGCCCAAGACAGAGACGGTGGTCCAAGACAGAGACCGTTGGAAGAGAAGCTGGGACCCACAACGGTGTAACCGCCGCTGAAGAACAGGTCATCCAATAATCCAGTAAAGTCTAGCACGGAGTCAGAATGAAATCCTAGCTCTATCAACAAAATCCCTCTTTATGCTTTCTGTCCTTCGTATCACCAACCGCTTGTTTCTGCCAGCAGCCAGATGAGTGGATTCCGTCATCCAGAAATATGCCGTCAGTTAAACATTATATTTGACTGAGAAATGTGTTTTCCGTGTGTTATCTTTCCACCTGTTAAAAAAGTTTGTTTTTGTTTATCATGTATCGGGGTCGCGGTGACTTTGCTTCCATAAAATGGGGTCGCGGCTAGAAAAAGGTTGGGAACCTTTGATCTAGACGGTTTATTTGGCCCAGATGTGTTTGTTACCAGAAGCTCGTAGTCGTCTGCACATTCCAGGAGTCTCAGACCTCCATCATTTGTCTCCGTGTTTCCATATGGACCGCAGGTTTGTCGCCAATCTCCTAATACCTCTTCTCCAATTGTGGCATCCCAGTCCCCTGGTACAACCAGTATGTCTTTCTTTAGTGTTTCATTGACCAGTTCTTGAAGCACCTGGTAGAATCTCCTATCTTCATAATCTGAAGTCGGTCCGTCACACTGTATCTCAAGTCGGCCCGTCACACTGTATCTGAAGTCTGTCCGTCACACTGTATGTGAAGTCTGTCCGTCACACTGTATCTGAAGTCTGTCCGTCACACTGTATCTGGAGTCGGCCCGTCACACTGTATCTGGAGTCGGCCCGTCACACTGTATCTTCTTCTTCTTCTTCTTCTTCGTACGCAGTCAGACAGTAACCATTATTTTTTCGAAAAAAGCGGCGGTCATCCTGAGGTTGTCGACACTGCCATAGAGCTTGTCTTGTGGTTCCACTGGTGATGGCCACATCTGCTCTCTCTCTGATCCTCGTATGTCGGGTAGTTCTGCAGCAGATGTTCAGCGGTCATTTTACCGGTACCACACGGGCATTCGTCGGTACCACCTATCTTCAATTTGTTGAATAGGTGGTACCTCAGTCTATTGTGGCCAGTGCGAAGTCTGAAGACAACGACCTGCTCTCTTCTGTTCAACTGGTAATAGGCATCGTTTTTGGTGTAACCAGTATGTTCGGTTTCCCATTTGGTCATGTATCTGGCTTTAATAAGCCGTTTTGACTCTTCGTACGTCATACTGGTATCTGTTTGTGGTACTTTTGCACCTTCTTTTGCCAGTCTGTCTGCCTCCTCGTTGCCTTGGATGTTGCAGTGTGATGGGACCCACTGTACCACTACCCTTTTTGGTGCGGACTGCTGGCATAGTTGACAGAGTACTGCTCTTAAGTCATTAAGCTCGGTGTTTTTCTGGCTTTTTAGCGCTGTGAGTACGGCCAGAGCGTCTGTAAGCAGGACTGTATGGCTTTCATTTTCTTTATGTGTCACCATTTCTTCCACTGCCGCCCTCAGTGCCTCTGCCTCCGCTCTGAAATTGCTTGTGTACTTACCAGTAGCGAATGACAGTGTTGTTTTTCTGCCATTTGGTAGGTTCAGGAAGGCTCCTGCCCCTCCGTTCAGTGTAGTGTTTGTTACAGAACCGTCGGTGTATGCATGGGTCCAGTCCATGCTTGGGTAGTTTTTCGATATAAAGCTTAGGGTAGTATCTCTCCTTTCTTTTTCAGTCTGGCAGTTTTTGTTTCCAATACCTGGTATATTTTCTACAACCTCTGGAAATATATCCTGCCTCCAGGTAGGTTTTCGTACAGTAGTGATGGGCTTTGGTGTTGTTAGTGCGTTTATGGGATCTTCGTGCATCTTTGCTTTGGCTATTTCTGCAAAGTTTCTCCGCTTTAGTTTCCCATTTCCCAAATTATTTAGTCTCTTGTGCATTGGATGGTCAGTCAGTCTTCGGAGTAGCTCTGACTGCAGCTGGGCTCTGCAGTCTCTTCTATCGGTCATGGATTGCAGTTTTGTAATCTTTTCAAGTTCTACAATTCGCGTTGACTTCATGCCTCCTGTTATAACTCTCATGGCTTGGTTTTGAAGTTTGACACTGTATCTGAAGTCTGTCCGTCACACTGTATCTGAAGTCTGTCCATCACACTGTATCTGAAGTCTGTCCGTCACACTGTATCACTGTGATGTTAAATGGCGTATGCAGATATATCGCCTAGATCTCGGTCAACATCCCAACACACATCTAGCAGTGGTTTTATGAAGCAGCATCCCCCACTCCACGTAAATGCTCGTCGTCCCTGCAACTGTAACAGAATGTCTGACCTTCTGCGACTCAAGAATATCGGGGAAAGTCCTTTGGGAGAGGAACGATCTATAAGGTATCTTGTGGGCCGGGGTTTTCTGGTCCAGCCGTACGACTTGACCAAACAAAGAAACTCGGAGTTCAAGTGTTTCCTGGTCCAGCCGTACGACATGACCAAACAAAGAAACTCGGAGTTCAGGTGTTTCCTGGTCCAGCCGTAGGACATGACCAAACAAAGAAACTCGGAGTTCAAGTGTTTTCTAGATTGGGTGGAGGCATACTTTATCAAGAATAAATGAGACGATCGTTAGACCAGCCAGATAACAGCTACGCTATTAGATTCTCCCTCGGTGGAGGGGAGTAACCTATTTCCTTGTATCAAGTACAACCATACACTTCCGTTACCGAATGATTTATTTAGCCATATTGGAAGTTGGCCTGATCAGTGAACGTTGACAGATCGATACCGATGAACGCACGGGAGAGACAGTGAGAGATCGACCATTCAATTCAGATTGGGTTAACGAGCCCCTGTAAACAGGGGCGACCAAAAACTATATATAAAAAATCATAACTTTTTTGTAACTTAACATTAGATACAGGTTCTATTTGAAATGTTTATAGTGATATATTTCTAAGTGCTGTATTATCTACATTGCCTCTGCACTAATTTTGTTTTTAATATATATTATTTATATAATATATAATTACTTAATGTAATTCATAAACTATTAGTTGTTCAACATAGAAATGCATTTTGAGTTTGAACTAGTATATTAAATTGGCGATATTGTTAAGGAACTCAATAATGTACATTTTGCGAGTTATCGCCCTTATACAATATTTTAGTCGACATAGCCTCCTCTTGTTTATCTTTGAATGTCCTAATTGAGCAGGCACATCGCCGCTGGATGTCACAGATAAATTATGGCCTAGATCAGGGGTGACCTAGCTAAAGTTGGCCCGGGACCAGATTATGGTAACGACAAACAATCAGATGGCCTTACCTATAACATCTTTGAAATATAACCTGAGATTTAGTTTTACAAATACAATGAACCACGAGAAAGCAACTGCAAACTACTGTACTGCATATCTGCCACGACATGTATACAGTCTTCGAACTGAAATTACTTTCTTTTTAAAAATATAATGAATTAGTTGTTTTAGTTTGTTTTGTAATTTGTAATATGACATGTCATTATTTATTTCAAACATACCTTTATGTGTTCTTTCTTCTTATTCTTCTTCCTCGTTCATCTTCAGGCGTAAACTTCAATGATTCTAACGAAGACAGCAGTCGACTCAAGGCTCTGTACGCTTCCGCACAGCTTCTCGTGGAAGAACACTGGCTGTTCCCAAATGCTACTTTTTTTGTCGGTATACAGTGGACAGGATATGTTCTGCCTTCATGGGGGATGTGACACAGGCACAAAGGTCTTTAATGTGAAGAGTTGGGCTTATCAAAACTTGTCACCAGTGATTTGAAGTCTGCTTTCATTTGTGGAAAAAAAATGGAAAATAAATGTGTAAAAGTTGATTAAAGTTTAGTTTAATCAAAATGTTTAATGGGTGTGGTCAGACCCCGCACCGAGACGGGAACGCAAACAAAACCTACGTTACGACCAATAGGCCTTCATCGGGGACAACAAATAACAACAATACTGAACTAAAAAATCAACATATAAGGGGAAAAAAATGGACTACTTATCTCATAGTAGACCCAGTCTGTCTAAGCGACCGGTTGGGTCAGATGCTTGACTCAATATGTGTATTGCAATTCTGAGAACACGGGATAATGCAGTCAGTTAATCTGTCTCTGGGCTTGTATTTGGTAAGCTCCATGACAGAAAATGTTGTCTCACAAAGATACGTCCTACCAAATATAGGGCACACTTTCAGGGCCCATTGTTTCAGAAGTGGGTAACGTTCTTATGGTAGAAATGTCCACAAATCAGCTACAGTTGTTTCTGTTAAGAAATGGGTCACATTGGAGGTCACGTGACTGTAATTGTAGTTATGTTGTGTTGAGGAATGGGTCACGTTGGAGTTCACGTGACTGTAATTGTAGTTCTGCTAGCTGACCCGCCACTGTCCACTGACATCCCAACACATATATAGCAGTGGTTTTATGAAGCAGCATCCCCCACTATACGTAAATGCTTGTCATCCCTGCCACTGTAACAGAATGTGTGACCTTCTGCGACTCAAGACGATCGGGGAAAGTCCTTTGGGAGAGGAACGATCTGTAAGGTATCTTGTGGGCCGGGTTTCCTGGTTCAGCCGTACGATATGACCAAAACAAAGAAACTCGGAGTTCAAGTGTTTTCTGGTCCATCCTTACGATATGACCAAACAAAGAAACTCGGAGTTCAAGTGTTTTCTAGATTGGGTGGAGGCATACTTTATCAAGAATAAATGAGACGATCGTTAGACCAGCCAGATAACAGCTACGCTATTAGATTCTCCCTCGGTGGAGGGGAGTAACCTATTTCCTTGTATCAAGTACAACCATACACTTCCGTCACCGATTGATTTATTTAGCCATATTGGAAGTTGGCCCGATCAGTGAACGTTGACAGATCGATACCGATGAACGCACGTGAGAGACAGTGAGAGATCGACCATTCAATTCAGATTGGGTTAACGAGCCCCTGTAAACAGGGGCGACCAAAAATTATATATAAAAAATCATAACTTTTTTGTAACTTACCATTAGATTCAGGTTCTATTTGAAATGTTTATAGTGATATATTTCTTGGTGCTGTATTATCTACATTGCTTCTGCACTAATTTTTTTTAAAAATATATATTATCTATATAATATATAATTACGTAATGTAATTCATAAACTATTAGTTTTTCAACATAGATATAAATTTTGAGTTCCAACTAGTTTATTAATTTGACGATATTGTTAAGGAACTCTATAATGTACATTTTGCGAGTTATCTCCCTTATAGAATATTTTAGTCGACATAGCCTCCTCTTGTTTATTTTTGAGTGCCTTAACTGAGCAAGCCTGCAGTCCGGAGACAAATGATGGAGGTCTGAGACTGCTGGAATGTGCAAACTATAACAAGCTACTGGTGACAAGCACATCTGGGTCAAATAAACCGTCTAAATCAAAGGTTCCCAACCCTTGTCGAGCCGAGACTCCATTTTATAGAAGCAAAGTCACCGCGACTCCGATACATGAAAAAAAAAAAAAAAAAACTTTTTTAACATGTGGAAAGATAACACACGGAAAACACATTTCTCAGTCAAATATAATGTTTAACTGAAGGCATATTTCTGGATGACGGAATCCACTCATCTGGCTGCTGGCAGAAACAAGCGGTTGGTGATACGAAGGACAGAAAGCATAAAGAGGGATTTTGTGGATAGAGCTAGGATTTCATTCTGACTCCGTGCTAGACATTACTGGATTATTGGATGACCTGTTCTTCAGCGGCGGTTACACCGTTGTGGGTCCCAACTTCTCTTCCAACGGTCTCTGTCTTGGATCACCGTCTCTGTCTTGGGCCACGGTGGACCAGTTGAGAATCAGTCCATCTGTGACATCGTAAATGTTGTTGCGGGATGCAAGGGGAGTCGGACCGACGTGATGGTGGTCGTCCCCGTGGTCGTTTCTTGTCTCTAGGGTACCATATTGCTGTCGATGTGCTCCAACGATCGTCCGGTCTTCCCAGTAAGTGGCCACCCCGGCGATGTAACATCTTGTCTCTATGGTACCATATTGCTGTCGATGTGCTCCAACGATCGTCCGTTCTTCCCAGTAAGTGGCCACCCCAGCGATGTAACATCTTGTCTGCATAAATAACTCCATCTCCCACCAAGGACAATTGACGTGTGTCCGAGTTGTGAAGATTTTCTGCGCGCTGGCTATGAAGCGTGAGGCCAGCTATGCGTCTCTCGAGGGAGGCCTGGGTCACTGAGTTTGGACTCCGTCTCTTTCGTGAGTGTCCATGTTTCCACCGCATAGCATATTGCTGGTAGTACTGTGGAGTTAAATAGAGAGGTCCGCAGGCTCTGGTCGTGGATGTTGCCCAGCCCCAGCGTTATCGAAGAGAAAGCCGCCCAACCCGCGCGACGCCATCTTGTCATCTCTGGGTTCAAGTCGTTCTGCATGTTGAGCAGACGACCAAGGGGAATGTACTCGCCCACCTCGTCGAGTCTCCCTCCATCCAGGAAGACTGGGTCGCGGGAAGCGAATAGATTGCTCACGATTTTCGTCTTGGGCGTGTTCACTTCGAGTCCCGCTCTCTTTCTCTCTCAGCGGAGCGCTGCTAGCATTTCATTGGCGTCTGTGGCTGCCTCCGTGATGAGTACTAGATCATCTGTCTGTGGCTGCCTACGTGATGAGTACTAGATCATCTGTCTGTGGCTGCCTCATTGATGAGCCCTAGATCATCTGTCTGTGGCTACCTCCGTGATGAGCACTAGAACATCTGTCTGTGACTACCTCAGTGATGAGTACTAGAACATCTGTCTGTGGCTGCCTCCGTGATGAGCACTAGAACATCTGTCTGTGGCTACCTCAGTGATGAGTACTAGATCATCTGTCCGTGGCTGCCTCCTTGATGAGCACTAGATCATCTGTCTGTGGCTACCTCAGTGATGAGTACTAGAACATCTGTCTGTGGCTACCTCAGTGATGAGTACTAGAACATCTGCAAAGCGAAGGTGTCTTAGCAGCCGCCATTTATGTTGATGCCAAAGGTATCCCAGTCGCACCGGCCGATGAAGGATTCCAGGCATGCGGAAAAAAGGCTAGGTGAGATGGAGTCCTCTTGACGTACTCCTCTCTGTATGGGTACCACTTCCGGTCTTTGGGAGGGATGGGAGGTAGTCGTGCAGTCAGTGTAGGAGTTAGCAAGGATTCGTGTGTATCCCGGTCGAATGCTTGACCTTTTAGAGATTGCCAGACGAATGTTGGTTCTACCGAGTCAAACGCTTTCTTGTAGTCGATAAAGGTATACACTAGTGGGGTCTGGTACTCTCGGGCTGTTTTGATCAGTCTGCATCACGTTGAGATGTGATCGATGGTGCAGTATGCACGACGAGATGTGACAGATGGTGCAGTATGCACGACGAGATGTGACAGATGGTGCTGTATGCACGACGAGATGTGATCGATGGTGCTGTATGCACGACGAGATGTGACAGATGGTGCTGTATGCACGACGAGATGTGATCGATGGTGCTGAATGCATGACGTAATCCAGCCTGTTCGATCCGTTGCGTCACGTCTAGGGTTGAGCGGATTCTAGCGAGGACACACTTCGTGAATATTTGGTAGGTGACCATGGGGAGCGTGATTGGTCGGTAGTTGTCTAGGTCTTCCTTGTCTCATTTTTTGTGTAGGAGGATCGTTTTTTGTGTGGGAGGGTCGTTTTTGTGTGGGAGGGTCGTTTTTGTGTAGGAGGGTCGTTTTTGTGTAGGAGGGTAGCTTTTGTGTGGGAGGGTCGTTTTTGTGTGGGAGAGAGAGACACGCAGAGAGAGAGAGAGATAGAGAGAGATTATGAAATAGGAAGTGGCAAAGAGAAAGGGTGGGGGAGAGAGAGAGATAGATAATGAAATAGACAATGGCAAAGAGAAAGGGGGGAGCGAGCGAGAGAGAGAGAGAGAGAGAGAGAGAGAGAGAGAGAGAGACCCTTCAACTCATATTGGGTTATCGAGCCCGTTTAAACACAGGCGACTATAAATTATATTTTTTTTAATGTATAACTTCCTTGTAATTTAATTTGCTGTTGCTTAGATGTTTACCTCACTAGTTTCTACTGGCGGAGGCGCGCCATTTTCTACCCCAGACCGTAGTCCATTGGGCGATATCAGGACGCATAAACCAGTGCTTGGATGCATGTGTGGGTCTGTATGTACCTATGCTAGGTTTGTGCGCCTCAGAAGCTAGCCCAACCAAAGTGCAATGGAAGGGCCTCTCCACGAGGGCGCGTGTGAAAGTTGTGCAAGAGTGTGACTGTAGGACAGAGTCAAATGAACCAGAGTGAGGTAAGAAGAGAGAGGAGAGTGGCCCCCAGGGTGCCCTGTGGTTCTCGTCCTTGTAATTTTTTTATTTGATGTGTTTGCCTCACTAGTTTCTACTGGCGGAGGCGCGCCTATTCCACCCCAGACCGTAGTCAATTTGGGCGATATTAAGACGCATAAACCAGTGCTTGGATGCGTGTGTGTATCTGTTTGTACCTAACCTGGTATTTCCGTGATGCTTCTCCCATTGTTCCTCGCTTTTGATGATCCTCGTTGTCTGCCGTAGTTATTTGCATAGATATGCACAATTGTTTTCCTGGGACCATTTTGGGGATGAGTATATTTATTTTCCTTCATACTTGATTCGGATATCTTTATTTATTTCCTGATTTAAATATATATATCCCCCTTTTTTATATTTAAAAAAAAATAAAACTTCATCATACATTTTATACACGACTGTGAAGATGGCAGTTGTTGGGGTGTACTAGTGTCTGTGATGCCTGTACTTTCATCAATCGTAAGTGAAAAGTATGAATACTTTCCAAGTACAGATTTCAAGTTCAGGGACAAATACAAACTAATATCTTCTGTTCTTCTAGCTACGGGTACATTTTGAAACTCTTACCACTTTTTCTTCATTGAACACTTCTGCCATTTGAACTGCACGCGTTTACCAAAACTCTCCATCAGTAAAAGACGTTTTTGCTTTTGCAAGCGCATAGCTAATAGTATAGGACACCAAAAGCAATTATACCTGAATCTTATTTATATTACTAACTACACTCTTTTGCTGATTCAGTTTGTTCTTGATTTGTTCAATCACAAGCGTCCTCGACTCGCCATTATGGTCGTCCTAGCTCTTCTGATGGTTTGTAATGTTGTGACGTTTCAAGTTTCATTCCTTTAATACACGTGGACGCATAATTAGTGAAATATTTCTTAATAAACTCTGCTCCTACGCGCCTAAAAATAATCTATGTAGCCATTTTACTTTTAAGAATCCACAAGATTTAGGTTCCTCCGCGACCGCAACTTTACAGTTTGAGCTTTTTTAAGTACTTCGTCAATCTCCTGGATTAATATTTCTGGCTGTTTTTCCTGTGTTTGAACTCGAATGTATGGAGTACACAGCCCGTATGTATGAAGTACCCCTGTTTTAAGCTGGTATGTATGAAGTACTCCCGTTTAAGATGGTATGTATGGAGTGCCCAGCTCGTATGTATGAAGTACTCCCGTTTAAGCTGGTATATATGAAGTACTCCCGTTTAAGCTGGTATGTATGGAGTGCCCAGCTCGTATGTATGAAGTACACCCGTTTAAGCTGGTATGTATGTAGTGCCCAGCTCGTATGTATGAAGTACTCCCGTTTAAGCTGGTATGTATGGAGTGCCCAGCTCGTATGTATGAAGTACCCCTGTTTAAGCTGGTATATATGGAGTGCCCAGCTCGTATATATGAAGTACCCCTTTTTAAGCTGGTATGTATGGAGTACATAGCTCGTATGTATGAAGTACCCCTGTTTAAGCTGGTATGTATGAAGTACCACTGTTTAAGCTGGTATGTATGACGTACCCCTGTTTAAGCTGGTATGTACGGACTACCTCCGCATATCATTCGGGTTTAGTTGTTCTAGGATATAACCTCTCCATCTTTGCTCTCCTTGTTGTCTGGACCGAAGATTGGCATCCCGTGTTTGTCGTTTATAATTGTGGTGGGGTTAAAACTGTCGTCTCTAACTCTCAAGCAAAATATATTGATCAGACATGTTAGTCAGAGTCAGGCAAAATATACTGATCAGACATGTTAGTCAGGGTAAGGCAAAACATACTGATCAGACATGTTAGTCAGAGTCAGGCAAAACATACTGATCAGACATGTTAGTCAGGGTCAGGCAAAACATATTGATCAGACATGTTAGTCAGGGTCAGGCAAAACTTACTGATCAGACATGTTAGTCAGAGTCAGGCAAAACATACTGATCAGACATGTTAGTCAGAGTCAGGCAAAACATACTGATCAGACATGTTAGTCAGAGTTAGGCAAAACATACTGATCAAGATCCTCACTTTGGCTTCCTCGTAGTCATTCCTGGGAACGGGCTGTTTTCATGGCAGCCTGGCTAACAATGTGAGGGATCGACGTCATCCCTATAGTATTGAGCGATACGCAGATGAGGCCAAGCATACCACAACCGACTGGAGGACTACGGCCCACCATCATAGCATGCTCGCGATGTGCAAAAAGCTACAACAACCCACCACAACGTCCTTTTTAGGGCACATAAAATAGTAATCCTACTCATTGTGCGCATTCAAAAACCACACCACTGACGACGACAGCGACGACGACGACAACAACAACAACGATGATGTCAACAAAGTCAGTATCATGGCCTTTAAAGAACGTGGCTTCTTACAACTGCCAACCTGTTTCATGTTTCTTGGCAGGTCTGCAGTACTGTAAGTTGCCATTACTTTCCATCAGCGGAGGAGCAATCGTACCGAGACAAAAACTTGTCTTCTAAACTATGACAGCAGAGCAGAAATAAACACAGATGACTTGAGGCTGGGGTTAAGTCTGTGAGGGACTTGAGGCTGTGGTTAGGTCTGTGAGGGACTTGAGGCTGGGGTTAGGTCTGTGAGGGACTTGAGGCTGGGGTTAAGTCTGTGAGGGACTTGAGGCTGGGGTTAAGTCTGTGAGGGACTTGAGGCTGGGGTTAAGTCTGTGAGGGACTTGAGGCTGGGGTTAAGTCTGTGAGGGACTTGAGGCTGGGGTTAAGTCTGTGAGGGACTTGAGGCTGGGGTTAAGTCTGTGAGGGACTTGAGGCTGGGGTTAAGTCTGTGAGGGACTTGAGGCTGGGGTTAAGTCTGTGAGGGACTTGAGGCTGGGGTTAAGTGTGAGGGACTTGCGGCTGGGGTTAAGTCTGTGAGGAACTTGGAACTGGGGTTAAGTCTGTGAGGTACTTGAGGCTGGGGTTAAGTCTGTGAGGAACTTGAGGCTGGGGTTAAGTGTGAGGGACTTGCGGCTGGGGTTAAGTCTGTGAGGGACTTGAGGTTGTGGTTAAGTCTGTGAGGTAATTGAGGCTGGGGTTAAGTCTGTGAGGGACTTGAGGCTGGGGTTAAGTCTGTGAGGGGCTTGAGGCTGGGGTTAAGTCTGTGAGGGACTTGAGGCTGGGGTTAAGTGTGAGGGACTTGCGGCTGGGGTTAAGTCTGTGAGGAACTTGAGGCTGTGGTTAAGTCTGTGAGGGACTTGAGGCTGGGGTTAAGTCTGTGAGTGACTTGAGGCTGGGGTTAAGTCTGTGACGGACTTGAGGCTGGGGTTAAGAGCTCAATGAAATCACACAAAAACTACAGAATTAGACAGCAGAACAGCCACCACCTGACATATACTTTCCGGAACCTAGTTCACATCACTGCTCTGTGTGCTTCTCGGAATTTGGAGATTCGGCCCGTGTCATTCAAAGACATCCCAGACTTTGTAGCCACTATCTGGAACGCATTTTGTTACCTTTACAATGCTCTCTGGACAGGAGCCAAAAACTTGATATTTTTAATTTTAAACTGTCTAAGGTTCTTGTTCATGATCTGCATGAACAAGGGACCTCCGGGTTTATTGCCCGTCTCCAATAGGACCAAGCGCGGTCTCACCTTCCTTGAGGACGCTTGAAACTTATGGGGTTCCAAGACTTTTGTTTATTCAATCGTTTCTAGCATCTCCCACCAGCACAGTCCTAACAATGTACACCTCAAGATGTTTGGAGAGCCACTGTAACTCACCACCAAATAGTCATCAAGAGTACCTAACTCAGGTACCAGTGACAGCAGCAGAAGAAGCAACAACATCAGCAACAACCACACCAACAACAGCAGCAGCAGCAACATCAACAACAATAACACCAGCAACAACAAAAGATGCAGCAACATCAGAAACTACCACACCAACAACAACACCAACAACAGCAGCAGCAATATCAGCAACATCCACATCAACAACAACAGCACCAACACCAACAGCACCAATAGCAACATCACCAACAGCAACAACACCAACAACAACAACACCAACAGCAACAACACCAATACCAACAACACCAATACCAACAACACCAATACCAACAACACCAATACCAACAACACCAATACCAACAACACCAATACCAACAACACCAACAACACCAACAGCAACAACACCAATACCAACAACACCAACAGCAACAACACCAATACCAACAACACCAATACCAACAACACCAACAACACCAACAGCAACAACACCAATACCAACAACACCAATACCAACAACACCAATACCAACAACACCAATACCAACAACACCAACAGCAACAACACCAACAGCAACAACACCAATACCAACAACACCAATACCAACAAGACCAATATCAACAACACCAATAGCAACAACACCAATACCAACAACAACAACACCAAGAGCAACAACACCAATACCAACAACAACAACACCAACAGCAACAACACCAATACCAACAACACCAATACCAACAACACCAATACCAACAACACCAACAACACCAATACCAACAACACCAATACCAACAACACCAATACCAACAACACCAATACCAACAACACCAACAACACCAATACCAACAACAGCAACAACACCAATACCAACAACACCAACAGCAACAACACCAATACCAACAACACCAATACCAACAACACCAATACCAACAACACCAACAACACCAACAGCAACAACACCAATACCAACAACACCAATACCAACAACACCAATACCAACAACACCAACAACACCAATACCAACAACACCAATACCAACAACACCAATACCAACAACACCAACAGCAACAACACCAATACCAACAACACCAATACCAACAATACCAATACCAACAACACCAATACCAACAACACCAACAACATCAATACCAACAACACCAATACCAACAACACCAATACAAACAACACCAACAACACCAATACCAACAACACCAATACCAACAACAACAACACCAATAGCGACAACAATACTAACTATAACACCAAAAACACCAACACCAACAAATACAACTCTTAAAGTTAACAAAAACAAAGAAAGAACACATAAAAAGGTCTCAATTAATAAACATTTATATTTTTCTATTCTGCCATCTTCCCTTATTCTCTATTTCATCTTTCGCCTCGTTATCAGCCTCGATTTCAGTACAGATACGGACCATGAAAACGTGGCTGAGAAATCCTTTCCATCCGAGTGATCCTGGACAACAGACTGGCTAATGAGAAGGGATCGTAGGGGGAAGGCTAGCCCGGTACTCAAAATACATGCTGAAGTCGGATGTGTCGGACCAAACGGTGCAAATATCGTAGTCTAGCTGTAAACTACAACACAACACTTTCTGTTCTCCTGCCTACATCCTGTTACTTGCAAAGCCCTTTTCAGGTTTTGGTAGCGGAAGTTTGAGAATGAAGAAGAAGAAGAAGGAGTAAATGAAAAAGAAGAGGAAAAGACCCATTACAGATAATGTTCAGAAATGGATGGCAGAAGCCTTGAAAGACAACAGCACCTGAACTAACGATGGACAGACAGCGATGTCAACAGAAACATTTAATTATATATATTATTGTTAAAATCGTCATATAGGATTATGACAAATATTTTAATTTTAAAATAATCTTTCTGCGAAAAATAAATGTACAAAATGGTGTACGGACGGACGTACACTTGAATAGGTGAGAGAGAGAGAGATCATACAATCAATGGAAGATGTGTACGCATTTATGAGAAGTTGATTTTTATATATAATGTAGAAGGGGGTGGTTGCACAGCAGTCACTGCTGTCGGGGATGAAGTGTTGTTTATGAGGTAGAGGGCCAGTTCTCTTTCTCGCTGCCTGTCTTTCTTAAATATTGAGGTATCCATTTACAGGTAGGTCAACTGGAGCGTGTTGATAACGAGGGTCGAACCTGGTACCTTTGGAATGAGAAGTGGGCCCTTGACCATCGCACTAACCCGGCACTATTACGAGGTAGCTTCAGTAAAGTTTTTAGTCGGGGGTTGGCAGGTTTGACCCCCCCCCCCCCCCCCCCCCCCCCCGTGCAGGTCCCAGCTCTGACGTAAGCTGGATGTAGGCGGGAGAAAGATTATCTGCTAGGCTCGAGCAGCTTATTACTCCATGGTGTTGGGACAAGGGCAGCGGAGGGTGGTTAACCAATGTGCAAGTCCTGCTTTATAGACTCAATCACTAGAACTGCCACCTGTTTGGCACCATCTATGCCGCTCTTAACAAACCACCTAACCGTGGCCGGTGTTATGCCATGTCACACAGTTAGTCGCCTCTTACGACATGCTCTCTGTGGGGCAGTGGTGCTATTCTTGTCATACACAAAGACCCCAGCAGACCACTCGGGGTAGGTTCTGTCAGAGAGATGAAAGTTTTATGTTGGTAAAGGGGAGGAAGACTAACGTCTGGTCAGGCAAAACATACCGGCCAAGACCCTTACCTCGGCTTCCTAGTAGCCCTCCCTGGAAACGGGCTGTTTTCATGGCAGCCTGGCTAACGAGGTGGGGGATCGACATGATCCCTGTTGTAGTGACACGCAGACGAAACCAAGCATAGCACAACCGCCTGGAGGACCCCACTCCACCTTCATCAGCATGCTCGGGATGTGAGGAAAGCTACTGTAACCCGCCACTTAACATCCTTTTCAGGGTGCTCAAAAGAGTAACCTACTCATTGTGGACATTTAAAGCAACAACAACAACAACAACATAAGTTGATAGTGACCTTGACGGAACGACACGGTTGATGTAACCTTCACATGCCCTCTCAAACAGAAGTTTGTATGTTCTGCTCATAGGATCACCAGAGTTGAAAATGTCCTTGTTTGAACATCGTACAAATGGAAGCGGAGGGCACTAAAGCAGACCTCATCATTAACATAGGAAAAATCAAAGCTATGCGCAATTCTTTGCGGAGATGAGCTCCGAACTTCTATACGAATGACCTGTACAGAATGTTGTTGAATATAACCTCGGCCGTCTCATCAACATGGAAAATAATTTGAAGCCAGAGATTGCCAGGCGACAGCAAGCAGGAGGTTGGGCCAAATTGGATCAGGTGGACGGCAAGCAGGTTGGGCCACCTTGAATTGAATCAGGTCGGCGACAGATGTCATGAAAAACACCAGACTACAAGTAGACCTCTTCTATTATCAGTGGTTTCTGGATCAAGATGCTGAGCACCGCATGAGCTGCAGTGGTCAGCGACCCATAGCTGACTGCTAGTGTCAGGGCCAGCAAACCAGAGCTGCCAAGACCCTTCTACACCTCCACGCAGAGATCCTGGATAACAGGCTGCAGCAGGGCGGACTGGCTAAGGAGAAGGGATCGAAGAGGGAATGCTAACTCAGTACTCAAAAAATGCTTGCTGAAGTCGTTTGTGTCGAACCGAAAGGTGCAAATATCGCAGTCAAGCTGTAAACTACGACATGTTCCATTCTCCGAACAATATCCTGCGACTTGCAAAGCCCTTTTCAGGGCTTGCTAGAGGGAGTTTGAGAACGAACGAAGAAGAAGAGGAATCAGTGGTCCTACCAGCTCTATGCCTTTGCAATGAGCCTTGGCAGTGAGCCTTGGCAGTGAGACCTGGTCTGTGACAAAAGCCCCGGAGAACCAGGTAAGGACAGCACATGCCTCGCTCGAGTGCCGTCAATAGCACCAGATGGGCCTACACAACAGTGACATCTGGGCATTGTCACCACTCGGCTGGCCATGTAGTCAGAAGGAAAGACGAACGTCGGTACCCACATGGTGAAAGGGACCTTCTAGAAGATGATCCCCCCCCCCTCCACGACAAGATTCGCTAGAGCTGCATGAAAATATTTGCGACCCTGCAACTAGCTCACATGATATCCACTGGACAACCCATGCTCTATATAAAATCTTCTGGAACTTGAGCTGGGACCTGCAGTACTGCTCGAGCCTAGCCCACTAAGCAGTAAAATGCCTCTACCAGCAAATACCAATTCCTACTAGCGGCTGGGACTTGCAAGACTGCTCGAGCCTAGCCCGCTAAACAGAAAAATGCTACTACCAATTCATACCAGAGCTGGGACCCGCAAGACTGGTCGAGCCTAGTCCGCTAAACAGAAAAATGTCCCTACCAGCTACCACCAATTTATCTCAGAGCTGGGACCCGTACAAGGTCAACCACCCTTGTAGAAGTACAGGTCGACTAATGTTTCATTCTTGTGTTTTGCTCGAGAAGTGCCTTCAGAGAACGGGTAACAAGGAAATGCAAGTTGATATCCTCCGTCGTCTAAGAGATGCAATCAGAAGGACACGCCCATTAAAATGGAGAACAGGCAGTTCGATTCTGCTGCATGGCAATGGACCAGTACATCGATCCCTACTGACGAAGTGGTGTCTTGCTGCACACAATGTGGCTGCCCTGGAACATCTCTCGTATTTTCTGTGGTCACAAGGTAAGGTGTCTGCCTCAGGTGCCGAATGACGCGGGCACGAATCACGATAGAGACCGGGATTTTTTTCATGTGGATCTTCTGGTCAACATTCCCCTGATCTCTGGGTAACGAGATCAGACTCCCGTGTTCAGTGTAGAGCACATTAAAAATCCCTTGGCAGAAAGAAATCGAAAAGAGAGGGCTTAACAGCCAGTGCCCCGACAAAATTCTAACTAAAATTCTACCCACAAATTATTTGTACCTTGCCCCAGATAGTTTGTTGAGCAGCACATAGATGGCGCATAACTGGCCGCAGGTCTACTTAGCTTTAGTGTTTGAGTCTATTAATAAGGACTCACACATCGGTTAACCACCCTTCAAGAAACTAGTTGTATACAGACTCTGCAGTCTTCTAAACCAGTATAAATATGGTGTTAAGTTTAAGTTAAATATTCTCTCGAACTTGCACGACCTCATGTTTTTCTTGTTCACTCGACTAAAATCAGCACTGAAGAGTAAGCAATTCAATGATACTGAGGAAGTTGTCACCAATACAAGTTAGTTAGTTACTTGCCCATCGGAAGCAAAGATGTCGGCATCATCAGACAGTTTTGTCTTGATGATGTAGCTTGCGCTGTATTTAGATTATAGTGAGGTAAAAACTGCGCTGGTCATCAACCTCACTCTCTGGTCCCGAGCTACCTTAAACCAGTGGCAAGACAGCTCGAACTAACTCAGAATGCAGGCATTCTCATTCTAGTCTCACCTCCCTTGAGACCAGGGTCACTTGAAACTAGCAGGATTCAACTGCCCACCTTTTCCGTCCACTTTCAGAGGCCTTACCTCTCGACCACAGCTTGCACCAATACAACAAAACAGCTGAGAGAGGTGTCGAAGAATGGGCTCCAAGAATGTTCCGATAGCTGTATAGGCATTGACAAAAACATTTAGTTGTCAAAGGACTCTTCTAAAGGTGATGAATTATAAATAATTGCATTGTTACTGTATTTCTGTTACTGTATTGGTTTCGAGGCCTGCCTGCCGACAAGGAGGGCAGCGGTTCGAATCCCAGGAATGGCATATGTTGTTTTTCTGTTGGGGGTGAAATAAACAATCATAGCCAGCACACGACGTGGTGACAGCAGTGGCAAAGCGGCCTATAGTCCTCAGTCTTCAAAACCACTCAACTACCCCAGCAATGGGAAAAATGTCGTACGACAGTGACTGTATTTCTAAAAAATACATAAACTATGGACATTTTTTGAAGCTACCTCGTAGAACTGTTAAAATGTATAAAACGTTTCTTTCAATCGATGAAATACCGACGAGTTAAAATTTCCTTCCTAAAACTCTCGAACATCAGGGACTGCAGTGTACCAGGAAAGCCCTTCAATACTTAAACCCTGGTCTTTATGTACAGAAGGCTCAGCTGTCACGGAGTACCGGCTGTGTACACATCCGTAAGAAACCAAGGGTCAATATCAGTATCCAAGTTCCCATCACTCACAATTGTCAGGAAAATGTTCCTTCCTCCGAGGCAAAATATTTGGAACAATTTGTATGGAAAAAACAACTAAAAAGCACATGTAGATACCATTACATAGCATTGGGCAGAAGGGCAGGAGCCCAGATGCTGCTAGACAAGCTCTATTGGAGATACCAATAGGCTCTGGATGAGCACTGGTTCCAGGAGATATTTTCAAGTTGAATGTGGGACAAGCTCGTTGGAGATTCCCGTAATGTTGAGCTTCTAGCTAAATCACAACAGCGTCAACGACAGCAGCAACAACATACCAGGATCCGTCAGAAGCGTGGGAAAGCACATTGAAATCATAAACGACGACATTATTGACAACCACTGTATTAGCGGGACGTCGGAAAAAAAGTGAGGCCCTGCTGCACACAAGTCTCCCAGAGGCCCCGAGGCCCTGTTCCTAGACCTGAGACCTCTCAGGATGCTTGAGTGAGTGAAGTTTGTGAATAAACTCAAACACAAGGGCAGACCATCCTGTCTGGTGGCTGGAAAGGGAGATAACAAAAATATATTGGTACAGAAATGAAATGACGGATTATAATTACGATTATGTGACTAGCTCCATACGCAACCCTCTTTAGTTGCTTTTACGGCATGCCTGGAATGCTGGATTATTCTGTGAATGAAGGATTATACTTGGGCATCTGAAATACTTGGAATTCTAGTGTTCAAACAGGCAGGTTTTGCCTGCTGCCAGGCAGCCAAAGGTGAACCGCGATATGTTCTTTATCATTGCAGTGCTTGCTTCGTGTGCCTTACAAAGGCCTGGAGGAAAGTACATTGTGTTTTGGGTAGGAACTTCACGACTTTTTGAATTTGCCTGGATAGCGGTTAACAGCCTATTCTTATCAATTTTCTTCTCCTTCTTCTTTCCTACTTCCTTCATTCTTTCAACCTTCCTTCTTTCTTCCTTCCCTTCTTAATTCATTCTTTCTTCCTTCCTCCATTCTTTCCTTCTTTTTTCATACCTCATTCCTTCCTTTCCTCTTTCTTTTCTCCTCCTTCCTTCCTTCCGTCTTCTTTCTTCCTTCCTCCTTTATTCTTCTTCCTTGCTTGCTTCTTATTTCCTTCCTTCTTTCTTTTTTCCTTCCTTTTTTTATTCTTCCTTCCTCCATTCTTTTTCCTTCTTTCTTTCTTCCTCATTTCCTTCCTTCATATTACATTTTTTCTTTCTTCCTTCCTGCTTCATTTCTTCCTTTGTTCCTTCCATCTTCCTTTCTGCCTACCTTCCTTCTTCCTTCTTTTTTTCCCTTCCTTCTTCCTTCATTCATTCTTCCTTCCCTCCTTGTTCATCATGACAAGGACACTGTGACATTATGCCATAGTTTACAGCTTGGCTGCGATATATGCACCTTTCACCCTAACACATCATATGCCGTTTTTGGTGCCAGGATTGTCTTAGCCAGACCGCTCGTGTACAGTCTGTTTCCAGGGCTACTGCTTAGAGGTGGAATCAGGTCTAGACCAACTTTGGTCCGCTGAACCTGACGTTTTTGTTTGTTTTGGAAAGTGTTTGCTTCTCTGTAATTTACTGGCGGAGGCACGCTCTTTCCACCCCGGGCCACAGCCTTTTAGGTGATATACGGACGAATTAACCAGTGCTCGGATGCATGTGTCCGTCTGTATGTACCTATGCTATTTAGGGCTCTCTCAGAGGTCAACCCAACCAAAGTACAATGGAAGGGCCTCATCGTGAGGTTGAGTGTGATTGTTGGACAGAGTCAAATGAAAGAGTGTGTGAGGTAAGGAAAGAGAGGAGTCCCATATTTGAGACGGACGTCATGTGGTTATTGGAGGGAGCAGATGTGGTTATTGGAGGGAGCAGATGTGGTTATTGGAGGGAGCAGGTGTGGTTATTGGAGGGAGCAGATGTGGTTATTTTATGGAAGTAGGTGGTTATCTGAGGGAGCAGGTGTGGTTATTGGAGGGAGCAGATGTGGTTATTGGAGGGAGCAGGTGTGGTTATTGGAGGGAGCAGATGTGGTTATTTTATGGAAGTAGGTGGTTATCTGAGGGAGCAGGTGTGGTTATTGGAGGGAGCAGATGTGGTTATTGGAGGGAGCAGGTGTGGTTATTGGAGGGAGCAGATGTGGTTATTGGAGGGAGCAGATGTGGTTATTGGAGGGAGCAGATGTGGTTATTGGAGGGAGCAGGTGTGGTTATTGGAGGGAGCAGGTGTGGTTATTGGAGGGCGCAGGTGTGGTTATTGGAGGGAGCAGGTGTGGTTATTGGAGGGAGCAGATGTCGTTATTGGAGGGAGCAGATGTGGTTATTGGAGGGAGCAGATGTGGTTATTGGAGGGAGCAGATGTGGTTATTGGAGGGAGCAGATGTGGTTATTGGAGGGAGCAGATGTGGTTATTTTATGGAAGTAGGTGGTTATCTGAGGGAGCAGATGTGGTTATTGGAGGGAGCAGGTGTGGTTATTGGAGGGAGCAGATGTGGTTATTTTATGGAAGTAGGTGGTTATCTGAGGGAGCAGATGTGGTTATTGGAAGGAGCAGGTGTGGTTATTGGAGGGAGCAGATGTGGTTATTGGAGGGAGCAGATGTGGTTATTGGAGGGAGCAGGTGTGGTTATTGGAGGGAGCAGATGTGGTTATTGGAGGGAGCAGATGTGGTTATTGGAGGGAGCAGGTGTGGTTATTTTATGGAAGTAGGTGGTTATCTGAGGGAGCAGATGTGGTTATTGGAGGGAGCAGGTGTGGTTATTGGAGGGAGCAGATGTGGTTATTGGAGGGAGCAGATGTGGTTATTTTATGGAAGTAGGTGGTTATCTGAGGGAGCAGATGTGGTTATTGGAGGGAGCAGGTGTGGTTATTGGAGGGAGCAGATGTGGTTATTGGAGGGAGCAGATGTGGTTATTGGAGGGAGCAGATGTGGTTATTGGAGGGAGCAGATGTGGTTATTGGAGGGAGCAGGTGTGGTTATTGGAGGGAGCAGATGTGGTTATTGGAGGGAGCAGATGTGGTTATTGGAGGGAGCAGATGTGGTTATTGGAGGGAGCAGGTGTGGTTATTGGAGGGAGCAGATGTGGTTATTGGAGGGAGCAGATGTGGTTATTGGAGGGAGCAGATGTGGTTATTGGAGGGAGCAGATGTGGTTATTTTATGGAAGTAGGTGGTTATCTGAGGGAGCAGATGTGGTTATTGGAGGGAGCAGGTGTGGTTATTGGAGGGAGCAGATGTGGTTATTTTATGGAAGTAGGTGGTTATCTGAGGGAGCAGATGTGGTTATTGGAGGGAGCAGGTGTGGTTATTGGAGGGAGCAGATGTGGTTATTGGAGGGAGCAGATGTGGTTATTGGAGGGAGCAGATGTGGTTATTGGAGGGAGCAGATCTTGTTATTGGAGGGAGCAGATGTGGTTATTGGAGGGAGCAGGTGTGGTTATTGGAGGGAGCAGATGTGGTTATTGGAGGGAGCAGATGTGGTTATTGGAGGGAGCAGATGTGGTTATTGGAGGGAGCAGATGTGGTTATTTTATGGAAGTAGGTGGTTATCTGAGGGAGCAGGTGTGGTTATTGGAGGGAGCAGATGTGGTTATTGGAGGGAGCAGATGTGGTTATTTTATGGAAGTAGGTGGTTATCTGAGGGAGCAGATGTGGTTATTGGAGGGAGCAGGTGTGGTTATTGGAGGGAGCAGATGTGGTTATTGGAGGGAGCAGGTGTGGTTATTGGAGGGAGCAGATGTGGTTATTGGAGGGAGCAGATGTGGTTATTGGAGGGAGCAGATGTGGTTATTGGAGGGAGCAGATGTGGTTATTGGAGGGAGCAGATGTGGTTATTTTATGGAAGTAGGTGGTTATCTGAGGGAGCAGATGTGGTTATTGGAGGGAGCAGGTGTGGTTATTGGAGGGAGCAGATGTGGTTATTTTATGGAAGTAGGTGGTTATCTGAGGGAGCAGATGTGGTTATTGGAGGGAGCAGATGTGGTTATCTGAGGGAGCAGATGTGGTTATTGGAGGGAGCAGGTGTGGTTATTGGAGGGAGCAGATGTGGTTATTTTATGGAAGTAGGTGGTTATCTGAGGGAGCAGATGTGGTTATTGGAGGGAGCAGATGTGGTTATTGGAGGGAGCAGATGTGGTTATTGGAGGGAGCAGATGTGGTTATTGGAGGGAGCAGGTGTGGTTATTGGAGGGAGCAGATGTGGTTATTGGAGGGAGCAGATGTGGTTATTGGAGGGAGCAGATGTGGTTATTGGAGGGAGCAGATGTGGTTATTGGAGGGAGCAGATGTGGTTATTTTATGGAAGTAGGTGGTTATCTGAGGGAGCAGATGTGGTTATTGGAGGGAGCAGGTGTGGTTATTGGAGGGAGCAGATGTGGTTATTTTATGGAAGTAGGTGGTTATCTGAGGGCGCAGATGTGGTTATTGGAGGGAGCAGGTGTGGTTATTGGAGGGAGCAGATGTGGTTATTGGAGGGAGCAGATGTGGTTATTGGAGGGAGCAGATGTGGTTATTGGAGGGAGCAGATGTGGTTATTGGAGGGAGCAGATGTGGTTATTGGAGGGAGCAGGTGTGGTTATTGGAGGGAGCAGATGTGGTTATTGGAGGGAGCAGGTGTGGTTATTGGAGGGAGCAGATGTGGTTATTTTATGGAAGTAGGTGGTTATCTGAGGGAGCAGGTGTGGTTATTGGAGGGAGCAGATGTGGTTATTGGAGGGAGCAGGTGTGGTTATTGGAGGGAGCAGATGTGGTTATTGGAGGGAGCAGATGTGGTTATTGGAGGGAGCAGATGTGGTTATTGGAGGGAGCAGGTGTGGTTATTGGAGGGAGCAGATGTGGTTATTGGAGGGAGCAGGTGTGGTTATTGGAGGGAGCAGATGTGGTTATTGGAGGGAGCAGATGTGGTTATCTGAGGGAGCAGGTGTGGTTATTGGAGGGAGCAGATGTGGTTATTGGAGGGAGCAGGTGTGGTTATTGGAGGGAGCAGATGTGGTTATTGGAGGGAGCAGATGTGGTTATTTTATGGAAGTAGGTGGTTATCTGAGGGAGCAGATGTGGTTATTGGAGGGAGCAGGTGTGGTTATTGGAGGGAGCAGATCTGGTTATTTTATGGAAGTAGGTGGTTATCTGAGGGAGCAGATGTGGTTATTGGAGGGAGCAGGTGTGGTTATTGGAGGGAGCAGATGTGGTTATTGGAGGGAGCAGATGTGGTTATTGGAGGGAGCAGGTGTGGTTATTGGAGGGAGCAGATGTGGTTATTGGAGGGAGCAGATGTGGTTATTGGAGGGAGCAGGTGTGGTTATTTTATGGAAGTAGGTGGTTATCTGAGGGAGCAGATGTGGTTATTGGAGGGAGCAGGTGTGGTTATTGGAGGGAGCAGATGTGGTTATTGGAGGGAGCAGATGTGGTTATTTTATGGAAGTAGGTGGTTATCTGAGGGAGCAGGTGTGGTTATTGGAGGGAGCAGATGTGGTTATTGGAGGGAGCAGATGTGGTTATTGGAGGGAGCAGATGTGGTTATTGGAGGGAGCAGATGTGGTTATTGGAGGGAGCAGGTGTGGTTATTGGAGGGAGCAGATGTGGTTATTGGAGGGAGCAGATGTGGTTATTGGAGGGAGCAGATGTGGTTATTGGAGGGAGCAGGTGTGGTTATTGGAGGGAGCAGATGTGGTTATTGGAGGGAGCAGATGTGGTTATTGGAGGGAGCAGATGTGGTTATTGGAGGGAGCAGATGTGGTTATTTTATGGAAGTAGGTGGTTATCTGAGGGAGCAGATGTGGTTATTGGAGGGAGCAGGTGTGGTTATTGGAGGGAGCAGATGTGGTTATTTTATGGAAGTAGGTGGTTATCTGAGGGAGCAGATGTGGTTATTGGAGGGAGCAGGTGTGGTTATTGGAGGGAGCAGATGTGGTTATTGGAGGGAGCAGATGTGGTTATTGGAAGGAGCAGATGTGGTTATTGGAGGGAGCAGATGTGGTTATTGGAGGGAGCAGATGTGGTTATTGGAGGGAGCAGGTGTGGTTATTGGAGGGAGCAGATGTGGTTATTGGAGGGAGCAGATGTGGTTATTGGAGGGAGCAGATGTGGTTATTGGAGGGAGCAGATGTGGTTATTTTATGGAAGTAGGTGGTTATCTGAGGGAGCAGGTGTGGTTATTGGAGGGAGCAGATGTGGTTATTGGAGGGAGCAGATGTGGTTATTTTATGGAAGTAGGTGGTTATCTGAGGGAGCAGATGTGGTTATTGGAGGGAGCAGGTGTGGTTATTGGAGGGAGCAGATGTGGTTATTGGAGGGAGCAGGTGTGGTTATTGGAGGGAGCAGATGTGGTTATTGGAGGGAGCAGATGTGGTTATTGGAGGGAGCAGATGTGGTTATTGGAGGGAGCAGATGTGGTTATTGGAGGGAGCAGATGTGGTTATTTTATGGAAGTAGGTGGTTATCTGAGGGAGCAGATGTGGTTATTGGAGGGAGCAGGTGTGGTTATTGGAGGGAGCAGATGTGGTTATTTTATGGAAGTAGGTGGTTATCTGAGGGAGCAGATGTGGTTATTGGAGGAGCAGATGTGGTTATCTGAGGGAGCAGATGTGGTTATTGGAGGGAGCAGGTGTGGTTATTGGAGGGAGCAGATGTGGTTATTTTATGGAAGTAGGTGGTTATCTGAGGGAGCAGATGTGGTTATTGGAGGGAGCAGATGTGGTTATTGGAGGGAGCAGATGTGGTTATTGGAGGGAGCAGATGTGGTTATTGGAGGGAGCAGGTGTAGTTATTGGAGGGAGCAGATGTGGTTATTGGAGGGAGCAGATGTGGTTATTGGAGGGAGCAGATGTGGTTATTGGAGGGAGCAGATGTGGTTATTGGAGGGAGCAGATGTGGTTATTTTATGGAAGTAGGTGGTTATCTGAGGGAGCAGATGTGGTTATTGGAGGGAGCAGGTGTGGTTATTGGAGGGAGCAGATGTGGTTATTTTATGGAAGTAGGTGGTTATCTGAGGGAGCAGATGTGGTTATTGGAGGGAGCAGATGTGGTTATTGGAGGGAGCAGATGTGGTTATTGGAGGGAGCAGATGTGGTTATTGGAGGGAGCAGATGTGGTTATTGGAGGGAGCAGATGTGGTTATTGGAGGGAGCAGGTGTGGTTATTGGAGGGAGCAGATGTGGTTATTGGAGGGAGCAGATGTGGTTATTGGAGGGAGCAGATGTGGTTATTGGAGGGAGCAGATGTGGTTATTTTATGGAAGTAGGTGGTTATCTGAGGGAGCAGGTGTGGTTATTGGAGGGAGCAGATGTGGTTATTGGAGGGAGCAGATGTGGTTATTTTATGGAAGTAGGTGGTTATCTGAGGGAGCAGATGTGGTTATTGGAGGGAGCAGGTGTGGTTATTGGAGGGAGCAGATGTGGTTATTGGAGGGAGCAGGTGTGGTTATTGGAGGGAGCAGATGTGGTTATTGGAGGGAGCAGATGTGGTTATTTTATGGAAGTAGGTGGTTATCTGAGGGAGCAGATGTGGTTATTGGAGGGAGCAGGTGTGGTTATTGGAGGGAGCAGATGTGGTTATTGGAGGGAGCAGATGTGGTTATTTTATGGAAGTAGGTGGTTATCTGAGGGAGCAGATGTGGTTATTGGAGGGAGCAGGTGTGGTTATTGGAGGGAGCAGATGTGGTTATTGGAGGGAGCAGATGTGGTTATTGGAGGGAGCAGATGTGGTTATTTTATGGAAGTAGGTGGTTATCTGAGGGAGCAGATGTGGTTATTGGAGGGAGCAGGTGTGGTTATTGGAGGGAGCAGATGTGGTTATTGGAGGGAGCAGGTGTGGTTATTGGAGGGAGCAGATGTGGTTATTGGAGGGAGCAGATGTGGTTATTTTATGGAAGTAGGTGGTTATCTGAGGGAGCAGATGTGGTTATTGGAGGGAGCAGGTGTGGTTATTGGAGGGAGCAGATGTGGTTATTGGAGGGAGCAGATGTGGTTATTTTATGGAAGTAGGTGGTTATCTGAGGGAGCAGGTGTGGTTATTGGAGGGAGCAGATGTGGTTATTGGAGGGAGCAGATGTGGTTATTTTATGGAAGTAGGTGGTTATCTGAGGGAGCAGGTGTGGTTATTGGAGGGAGCAGATGTGGTTATTGGAGGGAGCAGGTGTGGTTATTGGAGGGAGCAGGTGTGGTTATTGGAGGGAGCAGATGTGGTTATTGGAGGGAGCAGATGTGGTTATTGGAGGGAGCAGATGTGGTTATTGGAGGGAGCAGGTGTGGTTATTGGAGGGAGCAGATGTGGTTATTGGAGGGAGCAGATGTGGTTATTGGAGGGAGCAGATGTGGTTATTGGAGGGAGCAGATGTGGTTATTTTATGGAAGTAGGTGGTTATCTGAGGGAGCAGGTGTGGTTATTGGAGGGAGCAGATGTGGTTATTGGAGGGAGCAGATGTGGTTATTGGAGGGAGCAGATGTGGTTATTGGAGGGAGCAGATGTGGTTATTGGAGGGAGCAGATGTGGTTATTGGAGGGAGCAGATGTGGTTATTGGAGGGAGCAGGTGTGGTTATTGGAGGGAGCAGGTGTGGTTATTGGAGGGAGCAGATGTGGTTATTGGAGGGAGCAGATGTGGTTATTGGAGGGAGCAGATGTGGTTATTGGAGGGAGCAGATGTGGTTATTGGAGGGAGCAGGTGTGGTTATTGGAGGGAGCAGGTGTGGTTATTGGAGGGAGCAGATGTGGTTATTGGAGGGAGCAGATGTGGTTATTGGAGGGAGCAGATGTGGTTATTGGAGGGAGCAGGTGTGGTTATTGGAGGGAGCAGATGTGGTTATTGGAGGGAGCAGATGTGGTTATTGGAGGGAGCAGATGTGGTTATTGGAGGGAGCAGGTGTGGTTATTGGAGGAAAGTATGTAGTTATCTGAGGTAAGTAGAAGTGGTTATTTTATGGAAGTAGGTGGTTATCTGAGGGAGAAGATGTGGTTATTGGAGGAAAGTATGTAGTTATCTGAGGTAAGTAGAAGTGGTTATTTTATGGAAGTAGGTGGTTATCTGAGGGAGCAGATGTGGTTATTGGAGCGAGCAGGTGTGGTTATTGGAGGAAAGTATGTAGTTATCTGAGGTAAGTAGAAGTGGTTATTTGATGGAAGTAGGTGGTTATCCGAGAGAAGTAGAAGTGGTTATCTGAGGGAAGTAGAAGTGGTTATCTGAGGGAAGTAGAAGTGGTTATCTGAGGGAAGTAGGTGGTTATCTGAGGGAAGTAGGTGGCTATCTAAGGGAAGTAGATGTGGTTATCTGAGGGAAGTAGGTGGCTATCTAAGGGAAGTAGATGTGGCTATTTGATGGAAGTATGTGGTTATCTGAGGGAAGTATGTGGTTATCTGAGGGAAGTAGGTGGTTATCTGAGGGAAGTAGGTGGTTATCTGAGGGAAGTAGGTGGTTATCTGAGGGAAGTAGAAGTGGTTATCTGAGGGAAGTAGAAGTGGTTATCTGAGGGAAGTATGTGGTTATCTGAGGGAAGTAGGTGGCTATCTAAGGGAAGTAGGTGGCTATCTAAGGGAAGTAGATGTGGCTATTTGATGGAAGTATGTGGTTATCTGAGGGAAGTATGTGGTTATCTGAGGGAAGTAGGTGGTTATCTGAGGGAAGTAGGTGGTTATCTGAGGGAAGTAGGTGGTTATCTGAGGGAAGTAGAAGTGGTTATCTGAGGGAAGTAGAAGTGGTTATCTGAGGGAAGTATGTGGTTATCTGAGGGAAGTATGTGGTTATCTGAGGGAAGTAGGTGGTTATCTGAGGGGAGTAGGTGGTTATCTGAGGGAAGTAGGTGGTTCTGAGGGAAGTAGGTGGTTATCTGAGGGAAGTAGGTGGTTATCTGAGGGAAGTAGGTGGTTATCTGAGGGAAGTAGGTGGTTATCTGAGGGAAGTAGGTGGTTATCTGAGGGAAGTAGACGTGGCTATTTTTGATTTAATAAAGAAGAGCACACACCACACTCTACATCAGGAACATTACAAACTATTAGTACCTTGCGCCACATCCCTCTCCTGTTTCTGCATTATAATACTCGTAGAACAGGACCATGTTCTCCCAGTCCGAGTCCTTGGCATACTTCTTGTACTGTCCTACAAAGAAAGACATTCCAGAGATATTAACCCCAGATCACATGCCAATCTGGCATAAGTAATGCTACAATTATGATTACACATGCAGCAACGGAGATTCTTATCAGCCAAAACACAACTACGAGGAAAACGGTCATTCTAACAGACTCCAGGAACATACTCCAAGCCATCTCAAGCCCGAAACAAGATAGGCTCTCACACGAAGTAATAATAATAGCTGTCCATCGTTGTCGATGAGGACCGCCGACATCATCCTTGTCACAGATTTCCCTGTTGGGTGTGGGTGCGCATGTGGCTGAACAGGCCAATGCGAGCACGAAAACATCTGCTACATATCGGGCACACGAGGTTTGTAGAAGGGGATGGTGTTCCCTCTGTTCGGGATTTCCGTGTCTCGCTTCTGCTCTGGGCTTTCACAACACGGTCGTCTTCACCGGCGGCTACACCCGATTTGACTGTGCTTCTCCAGTCAGATCTGTTTTCCGCAAGACATTCCCAGGTGTCGATGTTTATCTGGCACGAAGTAAATAACGAAGTAAAATATAACATCCAATTGCTGTCCCAAAAAACAGATTTAGTCCTACAGTGGATTCCGGCCCAGTGTGATATCCTTGGAAACTAGAAAACAGATGAGCTCGCATAACGCCGGAAGTGGTGACACGCAGACTCGTCATCCACAGATCTATAAAGAAGCAAAGAATCTGATCAAACGATCCATGAGGACAGAAGGGAGAGACCAGCACAAAGAATTCAAGCCAGAAAATGACAGCATAGACAGACTTGGCAGAGATGGGCAGACAAAGATCTTCAGACTCAGAACGTGACATTGCAGACTCAAGACCCACCTCCACAGAATGGGTCTCAGAGGCACCGCCACGTGCGATTGTGGAGCACCCAAGCAAACACCAGAACATGTCCTGCAGGAATGCCCTACCTATACAGACCATAGAGAGGCAGTCTAATCCGGGGAAGCAACCATGCTTGAAAAGCTGTGGGGGACCTGCAAAGACCCCTTAGGGCAGAAGATTCTCCAACTCACATCATGATGTCGTTCACACAGATTAAAAGATGGTAAAGAATTAAGATGTCACAGAATTAAGATGTCTTCCACATTTGAAAGAAAGCGCTAGAAACAATAGCCTTTATATGATAAAAGAATAAAAGAAAGCTCTAGAAACATTAGCCCATATATGATACAGGAATACAAGACAGCTCTAGAAACAATAGCCCATATATGATACAGGAATACAAGACAGCTCTAGAAACAATAGCCCATATATGATACAGGAATACAAGACAGCTCTAGAAACAATAGCCCATATATGATACAAGAATAAAAGAAAGCTCTAGAAACAATAGCCCATATATGATACAGGAATACAAGAAAGCTCTAGAAACAATAGCCCATATATGATAAAGGAATACAAGAAAGCTCTAGAAACAATAGCCCATATATGATACAGGAATACAAGACAGCTCTAGAAACAATAGCCCATATATGATACAGGAATACAAGACAGCTCTAGAAACAATAGCCCATATATGATACAGGAATACAAGAAAGCTCTAGAAACAATAGCCCATATATGATACAAGAATAAAAGAAAGCTCTAGAAACAATAGCCCATATATGATACAGGAATACAAGAAAGCTCTAGAAACAATAGCCCATATATGATACAGGAATACAAGACAGCTCTAGAAACAATAGCCCATATATGATACAGGAATACAAGAAAGCTCTAGAAACAATAGCCCATATATGATAAAGGAATACAAGACAGCTCTAGAAACAATAGCCTATATATTTTCTTCTTTGTTCATTTCCGCGCTACCAAGCCCCGAAAAGGCTTTGCAAAAAGTGGGATGTAGTCGTGGAATGCGTTATGTTGTAGTTTACAGCTTGACTATGATATCTTCACCTTTTCGGCCCGACATCAGCATAGCATTTTTGTGTAGCGAGTTAAGTCGTCCCTTTTTGATCCCTTCTCCTTAGCCAGTCTGGGTACCGGGTTAGCCTTCCCTCTTCGATCCCTTCTCCTTAGCCAGTCTTGGTACCGGGTTAGCCTTCCCTCTTCGATCCCTTCTCCTTAGCCAGTCTGGGTACCGGGTTAGCCTTCCCTCTTCGATCCCTTCTCCTTAGCCAGTCTGGGTACCGGGTTAGCCTTCCCTCTTCGATCCCTTCTCCTTAGCCAGTCTGGGTACCGGGTTAGCATTCCCTCTTCGATCCCTTCTCCTTAGCCAGTCTGGGTACCGAGTTAGCATTCCCTCTTCGATCCCTTCTCCTTAGCCAGTCTACTCTGTTGTAGCCTGTTATCCAGGATCACCGCGTGGAGGTGTAGAAGGGTCTTGGCAGCTCTGGCCCTGACGCTAGCAGTCAGCTATGGGTCGCTGGCCCTGACGCTAGCAGTCAGCTATGGGTCGCTGACCATTACAGCCCATGCACTGTTCAGCGTCTTGATCCGTGGAGAACAGTCTTGACAGCTGTGGGTTGGGAAAATAACACCCCTCCCTCTCTCTCTCCCTCTCACTCATTCACTCACCATGGACTGGTCTGGCTCCATTTGTGTCTGGCAAGAAAATGTTGACAATGCGATTACATAGATCATGTACTATCGCGAGAAATGTTGATTTCTGGAGATAAAAAACATATCACACATTTATCGAAAATAATATTTCACTTATATGGGCGCTCAAGCTGCTGGTGTCAGGTAGCTCATGTCAAGGTCAGGTGAGACCAAGATCCCCACCTCACGTCAAGCTCAGGTGAAACATACTGACAGACCCCTTCTCATGTCAGAGTCAGATGAAACATACTGACAAAGACCCCAACCTCCATCAGGGGCAGGTGTAACATACTGACCAAGGCCCCAACCTCATTCAGGGGCAGGTGTAACATACTGACCAAGGTCAAAACCTCCATCAGGGGCAGGTGTAACATACTGACCAAGGCCTTAACCTCCATCAGGGGCAGGTGTAACATACTGATCAAGGTCAAAACCTCCATCAGGGGCAGGTGTAACATACTGATCAAGGTCAAAACCTCCATCAGGGGCAGGTGTAACATACTGATCAAGGTCAAAACCTCCATCAGGGGCAGGTGTAACATACTGATCAAGGTCAAAACCTCCATCAGGGGCAGGTGTAACATACTGATCAAGGTCAAAACCTCCATCAGGGACAGGTGTAACATACTGACCAAGGCCCCAACCTCCATCAGGGGCAGGTGTAACATACTGACCAAGACCCCAACCTCCATCAGAGGCAGGTGTAACATACTGACCAAGGCTCCAACCTCACATCATCTTCATGCTCCCTGTGTTACAGCAAACTGGCCAGTGAGGTGAGGATCAACACTGTGATCAACAGATTAGTGAGTCTACTAAGGAACCTCACATTGCACTACAGCCAGGAGGACCAAGATCCAGCTCCTTCAGTATGCCTCGGGATATGAGAGGAGCCACTTTAGCTAGCTACCTAAGAAGCACTGTCAACAGTGAAAAACTGAGCATTCAAACAACATCATCAAAAACATCAACAACAACATCCACGTCAATATCAATAACAATATCATCAACATACAAAATATCATCAACAATCACATCAATAACAATGGCATTCACAGCAACATCAACAACAAAGGCAAAAACAACACCATCAACAACAATATTAATACAACATCAACAATACCATCCACAACAACATCTACAATATCAATCAGAACAATAACAACATCAATAATATGAATAATAACATCTACATTACATCAACAATAACATCTACATTACATCAACAATAACATCTACATTATATCAACAATTACATCTACATCATATCAACAATAACAACAACAATACCATCAACAACACAACAGCAACGACAACAAGCTGACAGCCACAAGACAGAAGAGAACACTTACTGTGTGTATTCCTGTCGGGTAGTTGATGCTGAGTGGAAGGGTAAACACTCTATCTAGGTCAGAATATTTTTCTAAACATTCGACGAACAAATAGTTCACTGCGGACGTTGACAAGAAAAAGTTATGTTGTCTCATCTGTTTCAAACATGTCCACCCATCCATTATTCTCTTTCCTTATTTGCACCATATCAAACACAACATCACAACTGCAGCTGGCCTCATAACTTAACGGCCCTGATCCAACGTTTTATGGTTTTAAGGTGGGAATTATGTTCACATGGCCGAATGGTTTCGAGGCCGGCCTGTCTGCCGATAGGGAGAGCAGCAGTTCAAATCCCTCGTTTGGCATATGTTGTTTGCCTGTTTGGGGTGAAATAAATAAACATAGCCAGCACACGACGTGGCGACAGCAGTGGCAAAGCGGCCTGTAGCACTCTACTCAGCCTTCAAAACCCGTTGATTACCCCAACAATGGGAAAAATGTCGTATGACAGTTTAAAAAAAAAAAAGGAATATTATGCTTCAAGATAGTCTGTTAAATAATATATGGAGATCCACAGAAATCAAGACTTACATGAAAGTTAGAATACTCAACATCAGTGTCAAGTCAGTGCTGATGTATGTAGCGGAGATATGGAGAATAATTAAAGTCATACAACGAAGACTCCAGTCCTTCGTTAACAGGGGCCTACGAAGGATAATAGGCATAAAGTGGCAGGACATGGTGAGGAATGAAGACCTATGGGAAAGGAGCCGACAACAGCCACTGGAACAAGAAATTAAGTGAAGAAAATGGGGCTGGATGCTCTACGGAAGACACCGTCCAACATTGCCAGACAGGCTCCTACATGGAATCCTCAAGGGAAAAGAGCGAGAGTTAGACGCAAAAATACATGAAGAAGAAAATGTCTTTCTTCTTCTATGCTCATTCTCAATCTCCCACTACCAAGCCCTGAACAGAGCTTTGCAAGTAGCAGGATGTAGTCCGGAGAACAGATTTGCGTTGTGTCGCTAGTTTATAGTTTGACTGCGATATTTGCAGCTTTCGGTCCGACACATCCGTCTTCGGCAGTGTTTAGATGTAATAACTACGTTTGAATTGGAAACTAACAGCTGTGTAGATATTATAAACACAGTATCGATGCGTTGTTGTGGTTTCCATGGATTTCTATCGGAGCGACTAGGCCTAGCAGTCGAGTCCAAATTTTTTGGGGGTTTTACATACATTTTCAACTTCATGTTTTTGTATCTCAGAAACTAACAAACACACAACAAAAACAATAACACCCACAAGTTCTTTATTCAATTGTGTTGTGTCTCTATACACAAGAAAATCATATTTATTGATCAACAAACAGAAAAGTTACAAGCTTTGAAAGCCACTTGAACCACATCAATCCCCAGCACCTGCCCTTGTGCAGACATTGCTCTCATCCTGATGAAAAGGTTCGACACCTACTCATTGAGTGCAAGGCGTTTGCGGACATGAGGAAAAGATTCTTACAAGCACTGCCGACAATTGCCAATATACTGTACAGAGCAGTGAAACAACCGAAGAAGACCTGTATGCCAATGGGATGCCAAGAGCAGACTTGCTCAGTAGCTTTGGGATGACAACAACATATTAATAATCGGATCCCTTTAAGGGGACGGCGTGTGCTTGTGGTTGAGTTCTTCACAAACAGAAGGTGCTGGGTTCGATCCCCATCACAGCACCGGCCGTTACCCCGAGGAAGCAAACCCTTACATAAAATGCATGCTGAAGTTGGATGCACTGGGCCGACGGGCGCAAAATAAAAACTACAGTGTAACGCACACCCGCCTTGAGGAATAGATAAATAAGGCAAATGCAAAAACCAAAAAAAAATAACAAAAAAAAAAAAAAAAAAGATGATCCCTTTAAGACCCTAAGAATTACTTATAAGTTGTAGCAACTTCATTATGTAAAAATGGTCACAGAAACCACATCTACAAGACCCCAACAATGTTTGACAGGCTTCCTGCAGGAAGGCCAACTCTTATTGTGCAACTATGCTCAAATGAAGAGAAATATACAATGATCCGAGCTTCACTTTCGGGAACCTTGCAAACAAAACTCTGATGCACAAAGCAATGTGGACATCATTCGAAGTTGGTCTGGCTGCCGTCTCTACGAACACCAAGCATCGAGCATGGAACCAGTAGAGACTTTCACTGAAAACAAAGATACGAATTAACATAACCTGTGTTGTCTCCACCCTGCGGGATCAAGATACTGAGCAGTGCATGAGCTGCAGTGACACATGGCTGACTGCTAGCGTCAGGGCCAGCGAACCAGAGCTGCCAAGACCCTTCTACACCTCCATGGAGAAGGGATTGAAGTGGGAAGGCTAACCTGGTACTCAAAAATGCTTGCTGAAGTAGGATGTGTCGGACCGAAAAGTGCAAATATCGCAGTCAAGCTGGAAACTACGACGCAATGTTTTAGTTCTCCGGACTACATCCCGCTACTTCCAAGCCCTTTTCAGGGCATGGTAGAGGAGTTTGAGAACAAAGAAGAAGAAACGAAGAAGAAGTCCCCATCCTGCTGCACGGATCTAAAACCTGGACTATTCTGTATGCCAATCAAAAGCCTTTCGCATGTGCAACCAGAGGTGAATTCTCACAATCTACTATTATAACCGAGTCTCAACCGACGAAGTCACCCAATGAACACGCCTCAATAGCACATTCACCATGTCAAGTCACCGCCGTTTGGACCTATTTTGACAAATGGCCCACCTTGCCAAAGATGCCCGCGCCCACCAACTCTTAAAGCAGGCTATAGACATTAAGGATAGGAAACAACCGTTTCCATCATGGTCCCGTCCCATCAGCCTTTCACAACCCACCCGGTGAGGTCTAGTGACATCATCCTCACTGCTCACAACGTGGGACCCAGACATTCATTGTGGCTATGGATTGAGCGATGGGCCATTGGGGCTATGGATTGAGCGATGGGCCATTGTAGCTATGGATTGAGCGGTGGGACATTGTGGCTATGGATTGAGTGATGGGCCATTGTGGCTATGGATTGACCGATGGCCCATTGTGGCTATGGATTGAGTGATGGGCCCTTGTGGCTATGGATTGAGTGATGGGCCATTGTGGATATGGATTGAGCGATGGGTCATTGTTGCCAAAACAACTACTTACCTACCACGAGAACTTGAAAATTTCAATTTTCCTTCTACAAAATCATTGCAATCTTTCGACCTGTTTTAACAAAGATCATGGGAATCAAGATACTGAGCATCGCAAGAGCTGCAACAGTCAGCGACCCATAGCTGACTGCTAGCGTCAGGACCAGCGACCCATAGCTGACTGCTAGCGTCAGGACCAGCGACCCATAGCTGCCTGCTAGCGTCAGGACCAGCGACCCACAGCTGACTGCTAGCGTCAGGACCAGCGACCCACAGCTGACTGCTAGCGTCAGGACCAGCGACCCACAGCTGACTGCTAGCGTCAGGACCAGCGACCCACAGCTGACTGCTAGCGTCAGGACCAGCGACCCACAGCTGACTGCTAGCGTCAGGACCAGCGACCCACAGCTGACTGCTAGCGTCAGGACCAGCGACCCACAGCTGACTGCTAGCGTCAGGACCAGCGACCCACAGCTGACTGCTAGCGTCAGGACCAGCGACCCACAGCTGACTGCTAGCGTCAGGACCAGCGACCCATAGCTGACTGCTAGCGTCAGGGCCAGCGACCCATAGCTGACTGCTAGCGTCAGGACCAGCGACCCATAGCTGACTGCTAGCGTCAGGACCAGCGACCCATAGCTGACTGCTAGCGTCAGGACCAGCGACCCACAGCTGACTGCTAGCGTCAGGACCAGCGACCCACAGCTGACTGCTAGCGTCAGGACCAGCGACCCACAGCTGACTGCTAGCGTCAGGACCAGCGACCCACAGCTGACTGCTAGCGTCAGGACCAGCGACCCATAGCTGACTGCTAGCGTCAGGACCAGCGACCCATTGCTGACTGCTAGCGTCAGGACCAGCGACCCATAGCTGACTGCTAGCGTCAGGACCAGCGACCCATAGCTGACTGCTAGCGTCAGGACCAGCGACCCATAGCTGACTGCTAGCGTCAGGACCAGCGACCCATAGCTGACTGCTAGCGTCAGGACCAGCGACCCATAGCTGACTGCTAGCGTCAGGACCAGCGAACCATAGCTGCCAAGACCCTTCTACACCTCTGCGCCGTGATCCTGGATAACAGGCTGCAACCACATAGAGGATCAAAGATGGAAGGCTAACCTGATACTAAAAAAATGCTTGCTGAAGTCGGATGTGTTGGACCAAAAGGTGAAAATATCACAGTCAAGCTGTAAACTATGACACAACGTATTCCGTTCTCTGGACTACATTCTGCTACTTGCAAAGCCCTTGTCAGGGCTTAGTAGCGGGAGATTGAGAATGAACGAAGCCAAGTCAACAAAAAACATATGAGGTACATGCCTTATCTATCGTAACAAGACTCTTCAATGTCCTCACTTCCGAAGGAACAAGAATTATAAGGTTTAAAACACTTGGAAACGAAAAATCGTGAATCTATTTTAAAAAAATTATCAGTCAGATGAGCGACATTTTCCAAAGCCGATGTGACGGCTCCACTGAAAGAGTTAAAGGAAGCCCAGAACTCAGAACTTATAGTGGTAGTTTCAACAGTAATGGGGGAGGATGACTAACGTCTGGTCAGGAAAATATACTGATTAGACATGTTAGTCAGGGTCAGGCAAAATATACTGATTAGACATGTTAGCCAGGGTCAGGCAAAATATACTGATCAGACATGTTAGTCAGGGTCAGGCAAAATATACTGATTAGACATGTTAGCCAGGGTCAGGCAAAATATACTGATCAGACATGTTAGTCAGGGATAGGCAAAATATACTGATCAGACATGTTAGTCAGGGTCAGGCAAAATATACTGATTAGACATGTTAGTCAGGGTCAGGCAAAATATACTGATCAGACATGTTAGTCAGGGTCAGGCAAAATATACTGATCAGACATGTTAGTCAGGGTCAGGCAAAACATACTGGCCAAGACCCTCATCTTGGCTTCCTCGTAGACAATCCTGGAAACGGGCTGTTTTCATGGCAGCCTGGCTAACAAGGTGAGGGATCTACGTGATCCCCATAGTTGTGAGCAGATAAAGCCAAGCATAGCCCAACCACCTGGAGGACCCCGGTACACCTTCATCAGCATGCTCAAGATGTGAGGAATGCTACTACAACCCGTCACTTAACATCCTTTTCAGGACACACAAAAAAGTAACCTACTTATTGTGGGCATTCGCAAACAACAACAATGGTTTTTACATGATGAGGTTGCTAGCTCTTTGCACAACCATCTGAAGGTGTCTCCTGCTACATACTTGGAATGTTACAACGGTCATATACACCAGAGGTAGCATCTGACAAAACAGGTTTCATTAGGACCATAAAATTCAGATAAATATGTGTTTTCGCTTGCTGTCATAGTTGGGGGTGGAATTAAGGTGGACCTTCCCATTCTAATGAAAGCCCCTATGACAGTTCACAGTCTGTGACAATACTTATTTTGTGACAGCTCATAGTTTGTGACAGCACATAGTATGTGACAGCATAGTTTGCGACATCCTAATTTGTGACAGTACATAGTCTGTGACAGTATAGTTTGTGACAGTACATAGTCTGTGACAGTACATAGTCTGTGAGAGCACATAGTTTTGACAGTATATAGTTTGTGACAGAACATAGTTTGTGACAGTACATAGTTTATGACAGTACATAGTTTGTGACAGTACATAGTCTACGACAGTACATAGTTTATGACAGTAAATAGTTTATGACAGTTCATAGTCTGTGATAGTACATAGTCTATGACAGTACATAGTTTATGACAGTACATAGATTATGACAGTTCATAGTCTGTGACAGTACATATTTTGTGACAGTACATAGTCTGTGACAGCAGTTTGTAACAGCATAGTTTGTGACAGCAGTTTGTGACAGCATATTTTATGACAGCATAGTTTGTGACAGTATACGGTCTATGACAGCACATAGCTTTGAGTGCATCCGACTTCAGCATCCATTTTCGTCTGAGTACACTTCCCATTTTAGTACAGTCTATTTGGTTCATAAATCTGAACATATGCCAGTTAGGATTGTGAGCCATCCATCACATTTGCTACCACACTCCCGCCCCCCCCCCCCCCCACCACCTTTCAAAGACAGATTAAATGAGGCCCAATCCACTCATTTCTCGGACAGTTGAACTTACTGCAAAGCCATATGGGTCCCCGCCAGTTGCTGTTGCCCCCAAAGATGTCTGAATCTGATACGCCAGGTAGGTACTTAACATTCAGTGAAGTCTCCCCCACATCAAATATGAACGGCTTCTCTTCGTAAACCTGTCAAAGATACGTATAGCACATTAATATGTCAGGAATTATGACATAAATTCTACAAATTATTGAAAAGTGTATTTAATTTTTCTATATAGGTGTGCAATGGTGTGTTTTGCGCTCGGCATCGCAACCCAGTGATGTCGGGGTCAGCTAGTCCTTCTTCTGAGGGGCAAAAAGTGAAATGAGTAGCCTGCCGATAAAGCGAACACACAAGTCAACCTCACCTCCAAGTGGTGCACACTGGGAAACTAAGGCCGCGAGGCTGTAGGCAAACGAGGCAATGGCTCGCCTGGGGAGATGGGCTCCTCCAGGTCAGGTGTTGGCCCGCACCGGCTTGGAGAGGAGATGGGCTCCGCCAAGAGAAAACCGCCCATGATTCACACATGAGGACACAACCACAATCAAACATACCGGCTCGGTCGCAGCCCGGATTAACAATGACCGCGCCTGCCATCCCACACCAGGTCGGAGGCGATAAGTGTGCTACTGGTGGAACCATCAAACTGAGGAAAGACAAGCTCACAATAGGTACGTGGAATGTTAGAACACTGAACCCATGTGGCAAAATCAATGAGCAAATGCACGAGATGGAGAACTACCGGTGGAACATCCTTGGTATATGCGAGGCTCGATGGAAAAGCTTTGGAGAGATTACCACGGAGGAGGGCCACAAGTTCTACTTCAGCAGCAGGGAAGACAAACATTTACACGGAGTGGGGATACTGGTGCATAAAGACACAGCCAGATGCATATTGAGTTGCCACCCAATATCTAGCCGTGTTATCATCTTACTGCTAAAGGCAGCACCGTTTAATATTACCATAATACAGTGCTTCGCACCCACTGCAGACTACGAAGATTGTGAAATAGAGGCATTCTATGATCAACTTCAAAGTCTGATACACGAAACGCCAAAAAAAGACATATTGGTAGTCCAGGGTGATTGGAATGCAAAAATTGAAGAAGATGCAGTGCACAAGTGGAGGGGAACATGTGGTCCATACGGAAATAAAGAAACCAATGACCGGGGCCTCAGACTCCTAGAATTTGCAAGATGCAACCAGCTGTTGGTGGCAAATACGTTTGGGTTAAACAAGCCGTCGAGACGCTGGACATGGCATGACCCAAGCAATGAAGTGCACAGCCAGATTGACTATATACTGGTCCAGAGGAGGTTCCGATCAAGCATCAACACCGACAAAATGAGAAGTTTCCCCGGAGCTGATATAGGAAGCGACCACGATCTGATTATGATGACTATGCGTCTGCGATTGAAGGGAGTCGCAAAGAAGGATGTGACCAGGCTAAAGTTTGACCTGGACAAACTAATGGACCCAAAAATCCCTGAAGTGTTCCAAGCAAGGGTGGGAGGGAGATTTGCGCCACTGTTGGCTCTTAGAGAGGGACTGGATACAGATACAGTTACAGAGTCTCTTAACGCAGCTCTCATAGATACTGCAACAGAGATCCTGGGATGCCACCAAACAAAAAAGAAGCCATGGGTGACCAAAGACATTCTAAACCTTTGTGATAAAAGAAGGTCACTCAAAAAACACAATCACCCACCGGAGAAGGTCAGCAGTTATAAAGAGGTCAAGAAAGCCATACAACAAAAGATGAGAGAGGCGAAAGAAGCGTGGATATGTGAGCAATGCACAAACATCGAAGAGAGACTAAACAGAAATGATGCTAAAGGAGCCTACAAGGTGATCAAAGAACTGGTAACACCAAGACAAACCTTATGATCCATGATAAAAGTGGAATGTGCCTTATTGAGGAAAATGACGAAATGGCAAGATGGACAGAGTACTGTTCCGAGCTATATAACTATAAAGGGCGAAAAGAACCTGAGAAAACAATCCCCCCAACACCAACAAATATAGAGGATAACCAACTGATAACGAAGGAAGAGGTAATAGCAGCGGTAAAGACATTGAGAAGAGGGAAGGCGGCCGGCGTGGACAATATACCAGCAGAGCTCTTACAGGCAGGTGGAGAGGTAGTGGTGGAAGGCCTGACACACATCTGCAACAAAATATGGGTGACAGGAAACTGGCCGGACTTATGGACGAAATCAATAGTTATACCGCTACATAAGTCTGGAAACCTAAAGCTGTGCCAAAATTTCAGAACAATAAGCCTCATCAGCCACCCTAGCAAGGTCATGCTTAGATTAATCCTCGACTAATTGAAACCCCAAGCAGAGAACATCATTGCCGAGGAGCAAGCAGGGTTCAGACAGAGAAGAAGCACTACAGAACAGATATTTAATTTAAGGCTGCTAAGCGAGAAATATCTAGAACAGCAGCAAACACTGTATCATGTGTTTGTGGATTTTAAGAAGGCGTTTGATAGGGTATGGCATAAAGCGCTTTGGGCAACCATGAGGATGTATAATATCAACAGAAATATTATAACGGTCCTTGAACACCTGTATGACAAGGTGTCTAGCGCAGTTCTTGTGAATGGGAGGCGTGGAGACTGGTTTCACACATCAGTTGGTGTGAGACAGGGTTGTACACTCTCTCCAACTCTTTTCAATATATTCCTTGAAGGAATTATGAGCGAGGCACTTGGAGGTCACGTTGGTACTGTCAAGATAAGGGGCCGAACGATTACCAACCTTCGTTTTGCAGATGATATCGACGGGTTGGCGGGTTCAGAAGCAGAACTCCAGGAATGGGTCAGAAGGCTCGATGAAACAGCTCTTGACTATGGTATGGAGATAAACGCTGGAAAGACAAAATTAATGACCAACAACGCCACGGGCTTCAACAGCAGGATAAAAACCTAACGGTCAGAAACTCGAAGTGGTTGCCCGTTTGAAATATCTTTGGTCGATTGTCGGTGATGAAGGATCAAAATGTGAAGTATTGGCCAGAATTGCACAGACAATAGCGGCGCTTGCACAGCTTAACAAAATCTGGCAAGATAAACGGTTAGCACTATGCACGAAAATCAGATTAATGCGTACACTGGTCCTATCAATATTCCTCTATGTGTGTGCGACATGGACAGTTACAGCTGACCTTTAACGAAGGATACAGGTCTTGGAGATGAGATGTTTCCGAAAACTTTTAAACGTCACGTACAAAGATCGAGTTACAAATGAGGAAATACGAGATAGAATTATAACAGCAATAGGGCCTTTCGAAGACCTCTTGGCAACTGTCAAAAGATGGAAACTCACTTGGTACGGTCACATATCGAGATCAAATGGTCTTGCAAACACAATCCTCCACGGAAAGGTGCATGGCAGACGACGAAGAGGCCGGCCCAAAAAGAGATGGGAGGACAACATAAAAGAATGGACCAGTCTCCGACCAGAAGAATCACAGGCAGCGGCATCTGACAGAGAGGGGTGGCGTGGAGTTGTGAGGATGTCTTCATGTGTGCCCCAACGACCTCACCGGTTATGGGATGACCTGACCTGACCTGACCTAATATAGATTCCAGAGGAACATATGACTGTAGCAGTCAAATCTCTACAGATTCTATATGACTGTAACAGTCATTCTGTTGTTGGTGAAACATACGAGGGAAAGTCAGTAAGTAGGTCAGAAACTGATATGGGATAGCTTAAAAGTATAGCTGGCAGTTTCTAAAAGTGTCACTAGGTGGCAGCAACATCCAGCTTTGTGATTACTGTTGGTTGGTTATTGATCCAGCGGCCTATGGGCTTTTGGATGTTGGCCCAATGCCATATAGTGGTATCTGTAAGTGTTTGTAAGCCGTTGTTTAGTTCCGTACAAACTGTTCCATTTGTCTGGCCTCGGAGGATGAAGCTCTTTCCTAACACCGGCAAGCATCGGACATTCAAAAAGATGGTGCTCAACAGTTTCATAAGGATGTGTGCACGGCCAACACTCTTTAGTATGTTCTGGTTGGATTCTGTTCAAGTGACTGTTAAGTTGTATGTGTTGAGTGCGAAGTCGGAAAATGGTGCTTTGGTTTCTTCTTTTCAGGAGGTTGATGTTGTCTTTGGGATTTGGGATGGCCATGTATTTGTAGATTTCTTTCCCAGTATTTCCCAATGCCCATCTATTCAGCCAGGTCTCTTTGTTCACAGTCTTCAGTATTTGTTTGGTTGTCTGTAGGGTTGTTAGTGTGTATTGTTGTTCTTGACTTGATTGCTTCTTAGCCAGTCTGTCTGCCTTGTCATTGCCAGGTGTATTTGAGTGACCAGGGATCCATTGCGTAGCTATTCTGACTTCTGTGTTCTGAAAGTGACCCTCACCTCTGAAAATGACCCTCACCTTTGAAAGTGACCTTATGCCAAACGGGGACAGGAACTCCTCCTCTGTGAAGACTGTCTTGAGGACCAGCTTCAATTTTGTGTACGAGACGAGCGTCAGGAAGAACTCATTCTCACTCAGTTTACATACCTGGGTAGAAACAATCGTGTATGTAGACATCCGATGACAGCGGCGACATATTAACAATAACCCAACAAAGAGAGAACACCCTAACAAAACAATAAACTAACAAAGAGAGAACACAATAACAAAACAATAAACTAACAAAGAGAGAACACAATAACAAAACAATAAACTAACAAAGAGAGAACATAATAACAAAACAATAAACTAACAAAGAGAGAACACCATAACAAAACAATAAACTAACAAAGAGAGAACACCCTAACAAAACAATAAACTAACAAAGAGAGAACACAATAACAAAACAATAAACTAACAAAGAGAGAACACCCTAACAAAACAATAAACTAACAAAGAGAGAACACAATAACAAAACAATAAACTAACAAAGAGAGAACACCCTAACAAAACAATAAACTAACAAAGAGAGAACACAATAACAAAACAATAAACTTACAAAGAGAGAACACAATAACAAAACAATAAACTAACAAAGAGAGAACACCCTAACAAAACAATAAACTAACAAAGGGAGAACACCCTAACAAAACAATAAACTAACAAAGAGAGAACACAATAACAAAACAATAAACTAACAAAGAGAGAACACCCTAACAAAACAATAAACTAACAAAGAGAGAACACAATAACAAAACAATAAACTAACAAAGAGAGAACACCCTAACAAAACAATAAACTAACAAAGAGAGAACACAATAACAAAACAATAAACTAACAAAGAGAGAACACTTACAAAACTATAACCAACCAAAAAGATTCGGTCAAATACAATGACAAAAAAACCTACAAAGGGAGAACATCCTCTGTCGCTCTTCAGAAGAAAGGACTTGACAAGCGGAGAGTGCTTCAGGTCAATCGTACAGCAGGCAAACAGAGGGATAATTCCGGTCCATGACCGCAGACGGATGGGGGTCACATACGGACCATGGTAGTGGATCACATCATAGAAGAACTTGTCTTGTTCATCCCACAATCCTGCGGATAACAGCTGACAATCATCAAAGATGGCTGAGGTGATCTTGGAACACAGAAGTTAGTCATGACAGAAATAAATTCAGTGATTGTGATTTATGCTAAATTTAGTTATTGATTATGGTGATTTATGCAAAAATTTGACAAATAAAACCTCATTTACAATTTATGCAAAAATGTATTAATGTCAAAATTTGGTCATGGATAATAATTATGATTTATGCCAAATTTAGAACAGTTCAATCAGGATGTATATAATAATGATTACTTGTTGATCATTATTTTTTGCCAAATTTAGAAAAGGCTAATCATGATCTATGCGCAAATTATTACAAAACAATCATGATTTATCCACAAATTATTACAATACAATCGTGATGTATGCACAAATAATTACAATACAATCATGATTTATGCACAAGTTATTACAATACAATCATGATTTATGCACAAGTTATTACAATACAATCATGATTTATCACACTAGTTGTACCTCCCATGTACATCACAAAAAGCAACGGAAGAGGATTGTGCATGTAACTAGCAACATCACCATGACAAATTATTGGTATGAAACTGTAATTACAAGTGCGCAATTAGAGGCTTCCAGGGGGCAGGTTGAAACGGGGAAGGAGACATATTCATAAGACACAAAAGAGGAAATATAACAGAAGAGGCCCTCCCAACAGGAAAATTGCCCACAAACCTTAGAGCAGAATCGATGGCCCTCCTGCGAGCACTAAGAATACTTCAAACAGAAAGGCAACCTCCAACAAAAATAGCTGTTATTCACGGACTACAGAGAACTATTAGAGACAATACAAAAAACAAACAACGAACCACTGTTATCAGAGATCAGAGCAGAACTGGGAAAACTCCAGAGATCCTTAACAATAGCGCTCCAGTGGCTACCCTCCAATTGCGGAATCACGGGAAACGAGAGAGCTGACGCTCTAGCAAAAGATGGCAGCAAAAAGGCACAATTTAATCATCGAGTACCATACAGGGAAATCAAGAACATCATCAGAAATCAGTATATACACCAATGGAGAGAAGACAGAAACATAAGCAGTACACCTAACCCAATTCACTATCTCAAAAGAAATCAACAAACTACCTAATTTCGCCCGAGAACTGGACACTGCAGACTAATAGAACATCTTTACCGACTGAAGATCTCACACACCGATGGGTGCCCATGTGGAACAGGAGGCCAGAACCCTGAACACATTCTACAAGAATGCCCAATCTATAGGGAAATGAGATGCCAGACCTGGCCAAAGGGTGGGGAGCTGAGACAAAAGCTGTGGGGCAGCCGCTCCGACCTGGTGAAGACTTCAGACTTCATCATGGCGACTGGCCTGCAGATATAGCATGACCAAAAGATCTTGAATGCAAAGAAAGAAAGAAAGGCTTCCAGTAAGGGATCAACTGTAGTTGTAGTCTTATACTTCACAGGGAGCAATAAGATGAATTAATAACATCATGATTTATGTCAAAATTATTACAGGGTTATTGTAAATTTATGCACAAATTATTGGAGTGATGGTGACTTATGCACACAATAATTACAGGGTGAATGGTATTGATACCAAAATTATGGCAGCTTAATTGTGATTTATGCAAAAATTATTCCAATATTAATGTATTTCATTGAAAAATTATTCCAGGATTTATATGATTTATGCAAAAATTATTCCAAGATGACTGTGATTTATGCAAAAATTATTCCCAGATTAATGTATTTTACATAAACATTTTCCAAGATTTATGTGATTTGTGCAAAATTTATTCCAAGATGGATGTGATTTATGCAAAAATTATTTCAAGGTGACTGATTTATCCAAAAATTATAACAAGATTATTGTGATTTATGCACAAATTATTACAAGGTGAATATGATTTAAGCAAAATAATGGCAGCTTAATTGTGATTTATGCAAAAATTATTCCAAGATTAATGTATTTTACATAAACATTATCCCAAGATTAATGTGATTTATGCAAAAATGATTACAAGATTAATTTGATTTATGCCTAAATTATTCCAGGATGACTGTGATTTGTGCCAAAAATATTCAAAGATGAATGTGATTTATGCAAAAATAATGCTAGCTTAATTGTGATTTTTGCAAACAAAATATTCCCAAATTAATTTTTGAGGATCATGCAAAAATTATTTCAAGACGACTGTGATTTATTCAAAGATTATCCAAGATTAATATATTTTACGCAAAAATTGTTTCAAGATGAATGTGATTTATCCAAAAATTCTTAGATATGTGAGGCCAATTTATGCACTGACCTCCTTCGCTGACAGGACGATTGATGGCTTTAGCGATGTTAAGGAAGTGCTTCAGAAACTTGACAGCCATGTCTGTGTAGCTGCTGTCAAACTGGCACAGCTCGATGGCGATCTGTAGCATGTTGAGAGAAAACAGGCCCATCCATCCCGTACAGTCAGCCTGCGGGAAAACGTGGGGACATTTATAGGAAAGGATGGGGAAAACAGTGGGACATTTATAGGCAGGATGGGGAAACAGTGGGACATTTATAGGCAGGATGGGGAAAACAGTGGGGCATTTATAGGCATGATGGGGAAAATAGTGGGACATTTATAGGCAGGATGGGGAAAACAGTGGGGTATTTATAGGCAGGATGGGGAAACAGTGGGACATTTATAGGCAGGATGGGGAAAACAGTGGGACATTTATAGGCAGGATGGGGAAACAGTGGGACATTTATAGGCAGGATGGGGAAAACAGTGGGGCATTTATAGGCATGATGGGGAAAATAGTGGGGCATTTATAGGCAGGATGGGGAAAACAGTGGGGTATTTATAGGCAGGATGGGGAAAACAGTGGGGTATTTATAGGCAGGATGGGGAAAACAGTGGGATATTTATAGGCAGGATGGTGAAAGCAAGAGAACAAAGAAAACATGAGGACATTTATATAGTACGAGGCGTGTTCAAATGAAACCGGACCTAACTGCATCAAGTGAATATTCGTACAATGGGCATGATGCGTCACTTGAGGTGGAAACAGCACATGTCAACCGTTAAGTTTGCAAATTTGTATTTTCCTCCAACTCAAAGTTTCCTCAGTAGACCGTTGAAAACATGGTGGGTGTGATATGGAATCCGTCCAGAGTTGATCAGCGAGCGGTGATTCGGTTTCTAACAGCTGAAGGATGTCGACCAGTTGACATTCATCGCAGAATGCAGGCAGTGTATGGTTACAAAAGTGTGACGAACGTAAGCTCCGGCGACGGTCCACCCAATTTGCTGCATCAATTTTGGCGATGGCACCTTCTGACGCAACAATATGCGCCTGACCTGGTCTCGGAAGATCTTTCGTTTACTCACGTCCTTCTTTAAACATTACTGTTGTCTTCGACACACTTTTGTCACCCTACACTGCCTGCATTCTGCGATGAATGTCAACTGGTCGACATCCTATACTTGAGAACAATATACATATATATACATATATTGAGCACAATAAAGAAAACAAATGGACATCTGCGGGACAGGACAGAAGAAGAGAGAACAAGTAAAAGACAAGTATAGGACAAGTGTAAAAAACAAGTAAATATTAATGGGTGTTAGACAGAGAGGACCAAGAGGACATTTATAGGGCTGAACAAGGAAAATAAAGACATTTATAGGACAGAACAAGGAAAATAAAGACATTTATAGGACAGAACAAGGAAAATAAAGACATTTATAGGACAGAACAAGGAAAATAAAGACATTTATAGGACAGAACAAGGAAAATAAAGACATTTATAGGGCTGAACAAGGAAAATAAAGACATTTATAGGGCTGAACAAGGAAAATAAAGACATTTATAGGACAGAACAAGGAAAATAAAGACATTTATAGGGCTGAACAAGGAAAATAAAGACATTTATAGGGCTGAACAAGGAAAATAAAGACATTTATAGGACAGAACAAGGAAAATAAAGACATTTATAGGGCTGAACAAGGAAAATAAAGACATTTATAGGACAGAACAAGGAAAATAAAGACATTTATAGGGCTGAACAAGGAAAAATAAAGACATTTATAGAACAGAACAAGGAAAATAAAGACATTTATAGGACAGAACAAGGAAAATAAAGACATTTATAGGGCTGAACAAGGAAAAATAAAGACATTTATAGAACAGAACAAGGAAAATAAAGACATTTATAGGACAGAACAAGGAAAATAAAGACATTTATAGGGCTGAATAAGGAAAATAAAGACATTTATAGGACAGAACAAGGAAAATAAAGACATTTATAGGGCTGAACAAGGAAAATAAAGACATTTATAGAACAGAACAAGGAAAATAAAGACATTTATAGGACAGAACAAGGAAAATAAAGACATTTATAGAACAGAACAAGGAAAATAAAGACATTTATAGAACAGAACAAGGAAAATAAAGACATTTATAGAACAGAACAAGGAAAATAAAGACATTTATAGGACAGAACAAGGAAAATAAAGACATTTATAGGGCTGAACAAGGAAAATAAAGACATTTATAAAACAGAAAAACCAGGAGACATTTACAGGACATAACAAGGAAAATAAAGACATTTATAGAACAGAACAAGGAAAATAAAGACATTTATAGGACAGAACAAGGAAAATAAAGACATTTATAGGGCTGAATAAGGAAAATAAAGACATTTATAGGACAGAACAAGGAAAATAAAGACATTTATAGGGCTGAACAAGGAAAATAAAGACATTTATAGAACAGAACAAGGAAAATAAAGACATTTATAGGACAGAACAAGGAAAATAAAGACATTTATAGGGCTGAACAAGGAAAATAAAGACATTTATAGAACAGAACAAGGAAAATAAAGACATTTATAGGACAGAACAAGGAAAATAAAGACATTTATAGGGCTGAACAAGGAAAATAAAGACATTTATAGAACAGAACAAGGAAAATAAAGACATTTATAGGACAGAACAAGGAAAATAAAGACATTTATAGGGCTGAACAAGGAAAATAAAGACATTTATAGGGCTGAACAAGGAAAATAAAGACATTTATAGGACAGAACAAGGAAAATAAAGACATTTATAGGGCTGAACAAGGAAAATAAAGACATTTATAGGGCTGAACAAGGAAAATAAAGACATTTATAGGACAGAACAAGGAAAATAAAGACATTTATAGGGCTGAACAAGGAAAATAAAGACATTTATAGGGCTGAACAAGGAAAATAAAGACATTTATAGGACAGAACAAGGAAAATAAAGACATTTATAGGGCTGAACAAGGAAAATAAAGACATTTATAGGGCTGAACAAGGAAAATAAAGACATTTATAGGACAGAACAAGGAAAATAAAGACATTTATAGGGCTGAACAAGGAAAATAAAGACATTTATAGGGCTGAACAAGGAAAATAAAGACATTTATAGGACAGAACAAGGAAAATAAAGACATTTATAAAACAGAAAAACCAGGAGACATTTACAGGACATAACAAGGAAAATAAAGACATTTATAGGACAGAACAAGGAAAATAAAGACATTTATAGGGCTGAATAAGGAAAATAAAGACATTTATAGGACAGAACAAGGAAAATAAAGACATTTATAGGGCTGAACAAGGAAAATAAAGACATTTATAGAACAGAACAAGGAAAATAAAGACATTTATAGGACAGAACAAGGAAAATAAAGACATTTATAGGGCTGAACAAGGAAAATAAAGACATTTATAGAACAGAACAAGGAAAATAAAGACATTTATAGGACAGAACAAGGAAAATAAAGACATTTATAGGGCTGAACAAGGAAAATAAAGACATTTATAGAACAGAACAAGGAAAATAAAGACATTTATAGGACAGAACAAGGAAAATAAAGACATTTATAGGACAGAACAAGGAAAATAAAGACATTTATAGGGCTGAACAAGGAAAATAAAGACATTTATAGGGCTGAACAAGGAAAATAAAGACATTTATAGGACAGAACAAGGAAAATAAAGACATTTATAAAACAGAAAAACCAGGAGACATTTACAGGACATAACAAGGAAAATAAAGACATTTATAGGACAGAACAAGGAAAATAAAGACATTTATAGGGCTGAATAAGGAAAATAAAGACATTTATAGGACAGAACAAGGAAAATAAAGACATTTATAGGGCTGAACAAGGAAAATAAAGACATTTATAGAACAGAACAAGGAAAATAAAGACATTTATAGGACAGAACAAGGAAAATAAAGACATTTATAGAACAGAACAAGGAAAATAAAGACATTTATAGGACAGAACAAGGAAAATAAAGACATTTATAGGACAGAACAAGGAAAATAAAGACATTTATAGGGCTGAACAAGGAAAATAAAGACATTTATAGAACAGAACAAGGAAAATAAAGACATTTATAGGACAGAACAAGGAAAATAAAGACATTTATAGGACAGAACAAGGAAAATAAAGACATTTATAGGACAGAACAAGGAAAATAAAGACATTTATAGGACAGAACAAGGAAAATAAAGACATTTATAGAACAGAACAAGGAAAATAAAGACATTTATAGGACAGAACAAGGAAAATAAAGACATTTATAGGACAGAACAAGGAAAATAAAGACATTTATAGGGCTGAACAAGGAAAATAAAGACATTTATAGAACAGAACAAGGAAAATAAAGACATTTATAGGACAGAACAAGGAAAATAAAGACATTTATAGGGCTGAACAAGGAAAATAAAGACATTTATAGGGCTGAACAAGGAAAATAAAGACATTTATAGGACAGAACAAGGAAAATAAAGACATTTATAGGGCTGAACAAGGAAAATAAAGACATTTATAGGACAGAACAAGGAAAATAAAGACATTTATAGGACAGAACAAGGAAAATAAAGACATTTATAGGGCTGAACAAGGAAAATAAAGACATTTATAGAACAGAACAAGGAAAATAAAGACATTTATAGGACAGAACAAGGAAAATAAAGACATTTATAGGGCTGAACAAGGAAAATAAAGACATTTATAGGACAGAACAAGGAAAATAAAGACATTTATAGGGCTGAACAAGGAAAATAAAGACATTTATAGGACAGAACAAGGAAAATAAAGACATTTATAGGGCTGAACAAGGAAAATAAAGACATTTATAGGACAGAACAAGGAAAATAAAGACATTTATAGGACAGAACAAGGAAAATAAAGACATTTATAGGGCTGAACAAGGAAAATAAAGACATTTATAGAACAGAACAAGGAAAATAAAGACATTTATAGGACAGAACAAGGAAAATAAAGACATTTATAGGGCTGAACAAGGAAAATAAAGACATTTATAGGGCTGAACAAGGAAAATAAAGACATTTATAGGGCTGAACAAGGAAAATAAAGACATTTATAGGGCTGAACAAGGAAAATAAAGACATTTATAAAACAGAAAAACCAGGAGACATTTACAGGACATAACAAGGAAAATAAAGACATTTATAGAACAGAACAAGGAAAATAAAGACATTTATAGGACAGAACAAGGAAAATAAAGACATTTAGAAAACAGAAAAACCAGGAGACATTTACAGGACATAACAAGGAAAATAAAGACATTTATAGAACAGAACAAGGAAAATAAAGACATTTATAGGACAGAACAAGGAAAATAAAGACATTTATAGGACAGAACAAGGAAAATAAAGACATTTATAGGGCTGAACAAGGAAAATAAAGACATTTATAGGGCTGAACAAGGAAAATAAAGACATTTATAGGGCTGAACAAGGAAAATAAAGACATTTATAGGGCTGAACAAGGAAAATAAAGACATTTATAAAACAGAAAAACCAGGAGACATTTACAGGACATAACAAGGAAAATAAAGACATTTATAGAACAGAACAAGGAAAATAAAGACATTTATAGGACAGAACAAGGAAAATAAAGACATTTATAAAACAGAAAAACCAGGAGACATTTACAGGACATAACAAGGAAAATAAAGACATTTATAGAACAGAACAAGGAAAATAAAGACATTTATAGGACAGAACAAGGAAAATAAAGACATTTATAGGGCTGAACAAGGAAAATAAAGACATTTATAAAACAGAAAAACCAGGAGACATTTACAGGACATAACAAGGAAAATAAAGACATTTATAGAACAGAACAAGGAAAATAAAGACATTTATAGGACAGAACAAGGAAAATAAAGACATTTATAGAACAGAACAAGGAAAATAAAGACATTTATAGGACAGAACAAGGAAAATAAAGACATTTATAGGGCTGAACAAGGAAAATAAAGACATTTATAGGGCTGAACAAGGAAAATAAAGACATTTATAGGGCTGAACAAGGAAAATAAAGACATTTATAAAACAGAAAAACCAGGAGACATTTACAGGACATAACAAGGAAAATAAAGACATTTATAGAACAGAACAAGGAAAATAAAGACATTTATAGGACAGAACAAGGAAAATAAAGACATTTATAGGACAGAACAAGGAAAATAAAGACATTTATAGGACAGAACAAGGAAAATAAAGACATTTATAGGGCTGAACAAGGAAAATAAAGACATTTATAAAACAGAAAAACCAGGAGACATTTACAGGACATAACAAGGAAAATAAAGACATTTATAGAACAGAACAAGGAAAATAAAGACATTTATAGGACAGAACAAGGAAAATAAAGACATTTATAGAACAGAACAAGGAAAATAAAGACATTTATAGGACAGAACAAGGAAAATAAAGACATTTATAGGGCTGAACAAGGAAAATAAAGACATTTACAGGACATAACAAGGAAAATAAAGAAATTTATAGAACAGAACAAGGAAAATAAAGACATTTATAGGACAGAACAAGGAAAATAAAGACATTTATAGGACAGAACAAGGAAAATAAAGACATTTATAGGACAGAACAAGGAAAATAAAGACATTTATAGGGCTGAACAAGGAAAATAAAGACATTTATAGGACAGAACAAGGAAAATAAAGACATTTATAGGGCTGAACAAGGAAAATAAAGACATTTATAGGACAGAACAAGGAAAATAAAGACATTTATAGGGCTGAACAAGGAAAATAAAGACATTTATAGGACAGAACAAGGAAAATAAAGTCATTTATAGGACAGAACAAGGAAAATAAAGACATTTATAGGGCTGAACAAGGAAAATAAAGACATTTATAGGACAGAACAAGGAAAATAAAGACATTTATAGGACAGAACAAGGAAAATAAAGACATTTATAGGACAGAACAAGGAAAATAAAGACATTTATAGGGCTGAACAAGGAAAATAAAGACATTTATAGGGCTGAACAAGGAAAATAAAGACATTTATAAAACAGAAAAACCAGGAGACATTTACAGGACATAACAAGGAAAATAAAGACATTTATAGGACAGAACAAGGAAAATAAAGACATTTATAGGGCTGAACAAGGAAAATAAAGACATTTATAGGATAGAACCAGGAAAATAAAGACATTTATAGGACAGAACAAGGAAAATAAAGACATTTATAAAACAGAAAAACCAGGAGACATTTACAGGACATAACAAGGAAAATAAAGACATTTATAGGACAGAACAAGGAAAATAAAGACATTTATAGGACAGAACAAGGAAAATAAAGACATTTATAGGACAGAACAAGGAAAATAAAGACATTTATAGGACAGAACAAGGAAAATAAAGACATTTATAGGACAGAACAAGGAAAATAAAGACATTTATAGGACAGAACAAGGAAAATAAAGACATTTATAGGACAGAACAAGGAAAATAAAGACATTTATAGGACAGAACAAGGAAAATAAAGACATTTATAGGACAGAACAAGGAAAATAAAGACATTTATAGGACAGAACAAGGAAAATAAAGACATTTATAGGACAGAACAAGGAAAATAAAGACATTTATAGGATAGAATGTGGAAAAGAATTGGAAATTTATTGGGCAGGATGAGGAAAATAAGAGGACATTCATTGGGCAGGATGAGGAAAATAAGAGGACATTCATAGGGCAGGATGAGGAAAATAAGAGGACATTCATTGGACAGGATGAGGAAAATAAGAGGACATTCATTGGGCAGGATGAGGAAAATAAGAGGACATTCATTGGGCAGGATGAGGAAAATAAGAGGACATTCATTGGACAGGATGAGGAAAATAAGAGGACATTCATTGGGCAGGATGAGGAAAATAAGAGGACATTCATTGGGCAGGATGAGGAAAATAAGAGGACATTCATTGGGCAGGATGAGGAAAATAAGAGGACATTCATTGGGCAGGATGAGGAAAATAAGAGGACATTCATTGGGCAGGATGAGACCAGCAGGAGTGGAGTGGGTTGGATCAACCTGCTGACAATACCTCTAGATGTGACGATGCCAAAAGATACCTGTTTCAGCGACGTGACACCAGGGGGCAGGTTTGAGCGGTCAAACACGCTGATGTTGTCGAGACCCATAAAACCATTGCCGTAGATGAAGAGTGATTTTGGGTCCTTCTTGTGCCACCTGAAAATAATACGAGACACTGGCTGTATTATCTGGCGCTGCCCGAGATAGTTATGTTGGTCAAACAACCAATTTCCCCACCAATACCTTCTCCCTCTCAAATTCATCCACATAAAACTCTTCCCCATCCACCCACACATCCCTCCATCCATCTCTTCTGCATCTAAACCTAACCTCATCCAACTCTAACCCCCAGCTCGTCTACTCCCCACCCATTTCCTCACTCCTTGATTCAGATCGCTGGACTAATGATTTAAGAGCAGTACTCTGTCAACCATGCCAGCAGTCCGCTCCAAAAAGAGTAGTGGTACAGTGGGTTCCATCCCACTGTAACATCCAAGGCAATGAGGAGGCAAACAGACTGGCAAAAGAAGGTGCAAGACTACCACAACCAGATTCTAGTGTGACATACGAAGAGTCAAAAAGGCTTATTAGAGTTAGATACATGACCAAATGGGAAACAGAACATACTGGCTACACCAAAAACGATGCCTATTACCAGTTGAACAGAAGAGAGCAGGTCGTGGTCTTCAGACTTCGCACTGGCCACAATAGACTGAGGTACCACCTATTCAATAAATTGAAGATAGGTGGCACTGACGAATGCTCGTGTGGTACCGGGAAAATGACTGATGAACATTTGCTGCAAAACTGCCCGACATACGAGGATCAGAGACAGCAGATGAGGCCATCACCAGTGGCAACACTAGACAAGCTCTATGACAGTGTCGACAGCCTCAGGATGACCGCTGCTTTTTTCGAAAAAATAAAGGTTGATGTCTGACTGCGTACGAAGAAGAAGAAGAAGTGGACCGGTTTCTATGAACAAACAGTTTATCGCGTCACTATTTGTCCGTAAACAATATTCTTCATGCAATGAAAATCAAATGCCCATAACTCGTGAATGGAATAACACAGCGACTTGAAATAGGTTGCGTTGATCTAGAATTTTGCCATAGAATGTTCAACTTAACATTTTTATACTGGTTTAAAAGAATCTGCAGAGTCTGTATACAACCAGTTTCATTTACATTTCCTTTCTCTAAAAGCTATGTGCATCCAATTTATTCTTAAATGCATTAATTGTCTCTGTCTCCACTACTTCCTGTGGCAATGCATTCCAAGCATTCACCACTCTCTAACTAAAAAAAACATTTCCTAATATCTAAGCTGGACCTCTCTTTAGCTAATTTGTAGCTATGATCTCTTGTTCTTCAAGGTGGTTGTATTTTGAAAAACTTGTTATAGATGGAGATCAAATGTGCTGGCGACAAAAACGCTGCCAGGAGCAGACTGCGATACGGACCACAAATTACTGTTTGCAGTTTTCCAAACAAGACTACGTAGGATCAACAAAGGTTGCCAGCCAATACGCTTCGATGTATCAGCAATACCTACTGAATACAACATCAAAGTAGAAAACAAATTTGAGGCGTTGCTTGCTGTACAGGAAGAGATGACATCTGAGAAGTTGACATCGTACGCAAAGGATATTTTGATCTCGACAGCAAAGGAAATGATTCCCAAGATGTCGCACAAGAAACAGAGCTATATAACAGAGGAAACACAGAAACTCATTGTAGAAAGGCAACAATTAAAACAAATGGGAAGTAAGGGTACCAACACAGCATATAAAAACTGCGCAAGAAAAGTTAGAAGAGAAATAAGAAAAGATAAAAGAAGATACATAGTAGAAACATGTAAGGATATAGAAAACCTACAACAACAAGGCAAAGAAAGAGATGCATTCAAAGCAATAAGAACACTGACAAGGGAATTCCGTCCGGTTCCACATGTCATAAATGACAAAGAGGATAACACATTAACAGAAACCAAAGACATACTGAATAGATGGAGAGAGTACTGCAGAACCATGCATGGAGATAGCACAAAGCGCTCAGTTACAATCCTACCAAAGGATGAGAAAGAACCTGAACCAACATTGGAGGAAGTACGCTCTGCAATTAAAAGCCTGAAAAAAGGAAAGTCCCCAGGATGCGATGATATCCCAGCAGAGTTAATACAAGCAGGAGGAGAGGCATGTGCTCGAGTCTATCACAAGCTGTGTAAACAGATATGGCACAGTGCAGTGGCCAGAAGCATGGAAGAAATCAATTTATATTCCCCTCCCCAAAAAAGGCAACCTGAAGCTGTGCACGAACTACCGCACTGATCAGCCATGCTAGCAAGATACTCTTGTGAATCCTATTAAGAAGGATAGAGAAAAGGTTTGAATCTGAAATTCACGTAGTCCAGGCAGGTTTTAGGAAAGACAGAGGGACCCGGGATCACATATTCAATTTAAGAAATATCTATGAAAAATGTAGAGAGTTTAATGTAGACCTGTACACATGTTTCATTGATTACACTAAGGCCTTCGACACGGTAAAACATCAAAATCTGTGGAGAATCACGAAGGAAATGGGGTTTCCTTTGCATATAGTCCATCTCAATGAAACATTATACCAAGATCAACAAGCCGCTGTCCGAGTATCTGGGCAAACATCAGATTGGTTTGCAGTACAAAAGGAAGTCCGACAGGGATGTATCCTCTCACCTTATCTGTACAACATATATGCGGAATGTATTATGAGAAATGTACGAGAAGATGAGAACATTGAAAGTTTCGACCCATTTACGATTGGGGGGTACGAAATTCCAGAGTTACGATACGCAGATGACACAGTGATACTATCAAGAAGTGCGAAAGGGCTAGAGCAGCTACTTTCAGCCGTTAATGGATATAGTAAAGATCAAAATCTGTTCATAAACATAAACAAAACAAAGATAATGACCACCAACGAAACACAATGTCAGCATAAATTTACAGTGGGTGGTGAGGAAATAAATCAGGTTACACATTTTGAATATCTGGGCTCCAGAATTGACAAAAATGGTGACTGCTCGAAAGAAATCAGAAGAAGACTAGCTATGGCAATGCAGAGACTGAACAGCCTGAAGAAATTATGGCAGGGCACCAACAAAATGATAAAAGTAAAAGTCTTGAGAGCCTGTGTTTTTCCTGTGGCAGCTTATGGCTGTGAAGCATGGACGATTACCAAAACTTCTAGACAAAGAATCGAATCCTTCGAGTAAAAATGTTACAGAAAGATCCTCAGAATACCCTGGACAGAGAAAAGAACAAATGTAGACATTCGGCAAGAGTTGAGCATAGAGGAGAACTGGTTTATCAATTCCATTTTGGCTAAAAAATGCAAATACTTTGGTCACATCAAGAGACACAATGGTCTTGAGAGAACGGTGATGGAAGGTATGGTGCCAGGCAAAAGAGGAAGGGGTAGACCAAGAAGACGATGGCACCAAGATATCCAAGAGTGCCTGAGTATGACAGTGGCGGAAGCTGGTGTTTTGGCAAGGGAACGAGTTTCTTTCAGACAGACAGCGACGTTCTACAAAGGACATGCCACATGATGATGTTATAGTCTAATTTTATCCATTCCTCTGATCATCTTATAAACATGTATTGTCACCTCGAATTCTTCTCTTCTCTAGACAATGTAGTCCTCTACGACAAGGACTCCACACCTATACACAGTACTCCAATCTAGGTCTAACTAATGCTTTATACAGTTTGACTATCACTTCCTCGCTCCTATGTTTAATATTTATTTTTATCATACCTAACATTGTATTTGCCTTTTTCACTGCTACCTGGACTTGCTCACTCACCTTACCTGTATGATCTATTATAACCCCTAGGTCCCTTTCCTTTTAAATCATTCTAATATTGTTCTCGCCCATTCTGTAATTATGTTCCATATCTGATATACCCATGTGGATGACTGTACATTTATCTACATTAGACTCCATTTGCCAGCTCGCAGACCATTATCAAATTTTATCTAAATCTGACCTCAATATATCCACTTCTGCTTTAGATGAGACACTACTGCACAGTTTTGTGTCATCAACGAATTTTGCAATCATGGATCCCATATCAATGTCCAAATCGTTTATATATATCAAGAACAAAATTGGTCCCAAAACCGAGCTCTGTGGTACTCCATTTTTACTTCACACCACTCAGAGTACTCCTTATTTATGCCCACTGTTTGCCGTCTTCCCGTTAACCAATTTTCAATCCATTTGCCAACTTTCCCACCTATTCCATGTGATTTTAACTTTGTAAATATTCTTTAATAAGGTACTCTATCAAAGACCTTAGCAAAATCCAGATAAATAACATCCACTGGCTCTCCTTTATCTATTATTTTAGTAACCTCCTCCATGAATTTTAATAGATTTGTTAAGCACGATCTCGATATAGTAAACCCATGCTGACTATTTCTGATTAGATTAAATTGTCTAAATGCATTACAATGTTTTCAGTGGAAATTTCAGCTCAACATATTGACCTGTTCGTGAGTTTATCATATGCTTATAACTCATGAAGGGAACAATATAGCAATTTGAAATATGAGTTGATCTAGAAGAATGTTCTGTGAAAATTTCAGCTCACTATGTCGTTTCGGATAGGGAGGTATGATGTCTTCAGATTACTGTACAAACATAGAAACTTCCAGAAATATAGTATAGATGATATTCATGTGTATTGTAAAAAATTAAAACCGTTCATCTGTCCTGGTAAATTCATTCTTCTTCTTCTTCTTCGTACGCTGTCAGAAGTCAACTTGAATTTGTTCGAAGAAAGCAGCGGTCAGTCTGAGGCTGTCAAGACTAACATAGAGCTTGTCTAGCGTTGGCACTGGTGATGGCCACATGTGCTTTCTCTGGTCCTCGTATGTCGGGCAATTTTGTAGCAGATGTTCAGGGGTAATCTTCCCAGTACCACAGGTGAATTCGTCAGTAGCACCTATCTTCAGTTTATTGAATAGATGGTTCCTGAGTCTGAATTGGCCTGTGTGGAGTCTGAAGACCACCACCTGCTCTTTCCTGTTCAACTGGTAATAAGCATCATTTTTTGTGTAGCCAGTATGTTCTGTTTCCCATTTGGCCATGTATCTGGCCCTAATAAACCTTTTGGACTCTTCGTAGGTCACACTAGAATCTGGTTGTGGTAACCTTGCACCTTCTTTTGCCATTCTGTCTACCTACTCGTTGTCTTGAATGTGACAATAGTTGACAGAGTACTGCTCTTAAGTCACAGTTCTGTGTAAATTCATTCAATTCATCTAAAGCAGAGGCAGATATATTGAGATGAGATTTAGATAAAATTTGGGAATGGTCTGCGAGCTGGCACAAACAGTTCAATCTTCACCCAACACTGGGTTTCACAACATGCCCGATAAACAACTACGTTTCCTTACGGAAGGTTTTCATGGGAAGCCAAACGCCAGCAACATCATGTATAACCATCCGGGTTAATGATATGCGAACTTCTGAACATGTGTATTTGAATATAAATAGACGTCACTTCCTTCTTGGGCACTTTTCAAATCAGAGATGTGCTTGCGGAGATTGATAGACAATTTAAAAACCATACATTCTCTATTTCACTCGATTTGAAGATTATCTCATTATTGAGAGGGATGACGTTAAGTTATTGCAATGGATTTTTCTGAGGTAGTCCTGTTTAGTTTGGTTATCTAGATGTTATAAATACGTTTATAGTGGAAACTAGCAGACATGCCGATCTTGTAAAGAACACTATCAGTGCTACGTGGCAATTTCATGGATTTACTTGACGTCTGGCATCCCTCAAAATAGGCAAGTCTAAATGTTTGTGCTTATTTTAAATATTTTCACATTCATCTTCTTGAATCTCAGAAACTAACACACACACATCACAAACAATAACACCGACAATATCTTTATTAATTTATGTCTCCACACAACAAAATTATATCTACGTTGTTTGCGAGTATCCATAATGAGTTTACTCTTTTGTGTGCCCTCAAAAGGACGTTAAGTGGTGGGTTGCTGTAGCTTTCCTCACATCCCGAGTCTGCTGATGAAGGTGGACTGGGGTCATCTAGCCAATTGTACTATGCTTGGCTTCCTCTGCATGTCGCTAACTACTACGGGGATCACATCGATCCCTCACCTTGTTAGCCATGAAAACACCCATTTCCAGTGAGGGCTGTGAGAAAGCCGAGGTGAGGGTCTTGACCCGTATATTTTGCCTGACCCTGACTAATATGTCTGATGAGTATGTTGTGCCTGACCTGATGTTAGTCTTCCTCTCCAAATAATATCTATAGACCAACAAATAAAAAGGTTACAGGCCCTTTAGGGAACTTTACTGTAACTTACACAATCGTATATTTCTTACTACATCTCAGTGATATTAGTCCTAATCAACCTGTGCATCTACAAGGGCATTAGCCCTTGTACAGGTCTTGTGCAAGTTGGTAGTAGCCGAGTACATGTCTCTGTTTAGCTGGCTAGGCTCGAGCAGTGCTATATTTTCTCATTTCGTGATGGTCTCATCTCGGTTTCCAGTTGATTCCGTTTTGGACACAGGTTATCCAGTGGATAACTACATAGAAGAGATCAAAGTCTCATCTTTCAGTTCCGAATAGGACATACCAGAGTCAAAATCCACTTGAACTGCATCAATCCCCAGCACCTGCCATTGTGCAGACATTGCTCTGATCCTGATGAAACAGTTCGACATCTACTCATCGAGTGCAAGGCACTTGCGGACATGAGAAAAGATTCTTACAAGCACTGCCGACAATTGCCAACACACTGTACAGTGCAGTGAACCAACTGAAGATGACCTGTATCTATATTAGAATGGCATTGGGCTACCAAGAGCAGGCTTACTCAGCAGCTATAGGATAACAACAACAACCCAGTAGATGGCTAACTTGTTTGTTTCAGGATCGCGAGCTTTCTGCAGCTCAAGTGGATCTTGCCATCTAGGTGCGGGTCTGCAAGATGGGTTTTTTGCCGTTCTGGTACCACACAGTGGTTGCTGTGCTCCGTCTTTCCTTCGGACTAAATGGCCAGCCCAGCGGTGCTTTGAGTTGTTGGCATGATGTATGACATCCTTGACGTGTGACAATGCCCGAATGTCACTGTTGTATAAGCCCATCTGGCACTATTGCCTACGTGATAGGTCCACAAGATGGTGCTCAAGCGAGGCATGTGTTGTCCTTAGCTGTTCTCCATGGCTTTTATCAGAGACCAGGTTTCACATCCATAGCATAGTCCTGGTAGGATCACTTGAATATGTCTGCTCATAGTCTGGTGTCTCTCGTTGCGTCTGTTGCCGCTTTTATCGAGTTGAAGGCAGCCCAGCCTGCTGGACGGCGCTTGGTCATCTCGAGCTTCAGGTTATTTTCCACGCTGAAGATGCGGCTGAGGTAGAAGTATTCATCAACATCCTCCAGTGGTGTATCATTTAGGGATACAGGGTTAGGCTCCACAAAACGGTTGTGCATAGCTATCGCTTTTTCTACATTTTTGGTGAGGCCTGCTTTCTTGTCCTCTGCTTCCTGTATCTGTGTCGCTTCGGCGACATAACATTACTTAAGTTTCCATATACTTTACTTCCAACCTCCATTTGAGGTTAAGTGGCACGGCTCACAATCCAAAGGTGTTGGGTTCGATCCCCATTACAGCACCAGTAGTTACCTCAGGGAAGCAAACCCTTAGAAAATGCAGGAGGAAGCAGACCCTTACATAAAATGCATGCTGAAGTCGGATGCACTGGGCCGACAGGCACAAAATAAAAACCACAGTGCAACGCACACCGCCTTGGGGATTAGAGAAATAAGGCGAACGCCAAAAAAAAATGTAGGTTATGTAAGATTAATGTAATGCAGCTGAAGACAGCCCATGCGGAAGATCTGTCTATTCTCCAACTGGTACCGATGTAGATCATCCAAAGAACAGAAGACGATGGTCTTGACTGACATTTTTCTGTAACTGATGCTAGAAGACACACCACACACATGATTATCATCTCACCACTGGAAGCAAAAGATCAGCCGGTTGAAACATGTTTTCAGAAACGCCAGATCTCGAATACCTTCCTGTTTGTACAGTTTCCACACGGCCCAGCATATGATGGGCGGATTTGGGTCACCAAGGTCAAACTCACAACCAGGAATCTGAAACGAATGAAAATAATTGAATGTAAATGATTCGATAACAGAGGTTGTTGTTCGAATCTACTCGTACTGAGTTCTTAACTATTGATGTTTGTTTGTTAGCTGGTTACAGTGGCTCTTCTTACATTTCAAGGAGTACTTAAGAAGGTGGACATGGGTGATCCTGGCTTTAGTGCAATGTGAGGCTCCTCAGTAAGCACACACTACTACAGTGAATACAGTATCAATCCCTACTTCGTTGGCCTGGTGAGACATACTGATCAAGGAGGGAGAGAAGAGTAATCAGGGTCAGGTGAGACATACTGATAAAACCCTCCAGGAGCACAGGCACGAACGAGGAAGTGAGGTTGGGGGATATGTCTTACCTGGCCCTGGTTACTCTTCTCTCTCACCTTGATCAGTATGTCTCACCTGGCCCTGGTTACTCTTCTCTCCCACCTTGATCAGTATGTCTCACCTGGCCCTGGTTACTCTTCTCTCCCACCTTGATCAGTATGTCTCACCTGGCCCTGGTTACTCTTCTCTCCCACCTTGATCAGTATGTCTCACCTGGCCCTGATTACTCTACTCTCTCACCTTGATCAGTATGTCTCACCTGGCCCTGATTACTCTACTCTCTCACCTTGATCAGTATGTCTCACCTGGCCCTGATTACTCTACTCTCCCACCTTGATCAGTATGTCTCACCTGGCCCTGATTACTCTACTCTCCCACCTTGATCAGTATGTCTTACCTGGCCCTGATTACTCTACTCTCTCACCTTGATCAGTATGTCTCACCTGACCCTGGTTACTCTTCTCTCCCACCTTGATCAGTATGTCTCACCTGGCCCTGATTACTCTACTCTCTCACCTTGATCAGTATGTCTCACCTGGCCCTGATGATACTCTGTGCTACCATTGAGTGGTTAGTAGTGGTTTAAAGAAATTGAACCACTGCACCCTTCCACGCATGTTATAAAAGTAAGCTTAAAAAGGTTGTGTATGAGTCTAGCAACCTCATTATGTAAAACTATTTTACAGAACCCACCACTGCAAATCCTCAGATATAGACTTTCTGTAAAGGGCAGAGCTGTAGTGGTGGCTCTATGTTTCACTTTGAGCAAGAAGGTAAATCAGTCAGTCAATCAATCAATCAATCAATGACTTGATAGTAAGTGTGTGTTTTGTCCAACCTTCACCTTCGTGTGACAAGGGCAATGGCTATAACTTCTATTTCAACCGCACTTAATTATTTTTTTCAAGTGTACGAGACATTGTGCCAGGTTGTATTGTTGTTGAATGATTCATGATACAACTGGGAAATTTCTTCTTCTTCTTGAGAGGAAAGCATCTTAGCTCCCAGCCAGTTACCCCCTCCCAGCCAGTTACCCCCTCCCAGCCAGTTACCCTGTCCCAGCCAGTTACCCCCTCCCAGCCAGTTACCTTTTCTCAGCCAGTTACCCCCTCCTAGCCAGTTATCCCCTCCCAGCCAGTTACCCCCTCCTAGCCAGTTACCCCCTCCCAGCCAGTTACCCCCTCCCAGCCAGCTACCCCCTCCTAGCCAGTTACCCCCTCCCAGCCAGTTACTTCCTCCTAGCCAGTTATCCCCTCCCAGCCAGTTACCTTCTCTCAGCCAGTTACCCCCTCCCAGCCAGTTACCCTCTCCCAGCCATAGTTATATTTTTTATAAGGAGTAGTACACAAATGACCCCAGGATTACTGGAATTGAAGAGTGAGTAAATCTAGTGTTGTAAATATATATATATATATTATATGAAACACAACATATTCAGGTACAGAAACACAACATATTCAGGTACAGAATCACAATATGTTAATATCACGTCTAGAATGAGTCTAAGTAGCAGATTGATACATCACTCACTCCTCACAAGATAGAAACCACTCAGCCCAGCTGTAAATTGGTACCTGGCTTATTGTTAAGAAAGGAAACCCTGTGATAAATGGAGTGTAAGACACATGTCCACCACGATGAAAGTCATACATACCTGTCACAATGAGGTCATTACTACCTGTCACAATAAGGTCATACCTACCTGTTACAATGAGATCATACCTACCTGTCCCAATGAAAGTAATACTAACATGCCACAATGCATGTCATTACCCAGAAGTGTTCATATCCCACCTCTTGTCACAATGCATGTTGCACCTCTCCTCCGTCACAACCCATACCACACCTCTTGTCACAATGCATGTTGCCCCTCTCCTCCGTCACAACCCATATCACACCTCTTGTCACAATGCATGTTGCACCTCTCCTCCGTTACAACCCATACCACACCTCATGTCACAATGCATGTTGCACCTCTCCTCCGTCACAACCCATACCACACCTCATGTCACAATGCATGTTGCACCTCTCCTCCGTCACAACCCATATCACACCTCTTGTCACAATGCATGTTGCACCTCTCCTCCGTCACAACCCATACCACACCTCTTGTCACAATGCATGTTGCACCTCTCCTCCGTCACAACCCATATCACACCTCTTGTCACAATGCATGTTGCACCTCTCCTCCGTCACAACCCATATCATTCCTCACGTCACAATCTATGCTAGTCTTACCTGCCCCGAAGGGTGCATGTATCTGTCCGACATAAGTAACAAGATCTGCTCCTTGGCCAGGGGCATATCAATCCTGGCATACTGGACGCTGTGAAAAGCCAAATCCCAAGCTGCAAACTGCACAAGATATTCACAGAAAAACAAAAAACAAAATACTATAATGGCTGTCTGTGAAACAATAGACAGAACGAAGTCTATCAATCTGATCCAGTAACTACAATTCTAACACATCATGAATATCACTTAAGATATTGGTAATTAATTGGTGATGTTGGTGATAATGATGATGTTGATGATGTTGGTGATAATGATGATGGTGATAATGATGTTGGTGATGATGTTGATGATGTTAATGATAATGATGATGTTGATGATAATGATGATGTTGATGATGATGATGATGTTGGTGATAATGATGATGTTGATGATGTTGATGATGTTGGTGATAATGATGATGTTGATGATGTTGGTGATAATGATGATGTTAATGATGATGATGATGTTGGTGATAATGATGATGTTGATGATGTTGATGATGTTGGTGATAATGATGATGTTGATGATGTTGGTGATAATGATGTTGGTGATGATGTTGATGATGTTGGTGATAATGATGATGTTGATGATGATGATGGTGATAATGATGATGTTGGTGATAATGATGATGTTGATAATGATGATGGTGATAATGATGTTGTTGATAATGATGATCGTGATAATGATGATGATGTTGGTGATAATGATGATGGTGATGATGTTGGTGATAATGATGATGGTGATGATGTTGATGATGTTGGTGATAATGATGATGGTGAGGATGTTGGTGATAATGATGATGGTGATAATGATGGTGGTGGAGATGATGATGATGTGGTGGTATTGTTGGTGATGGTGTATATGATGCCGATGTTGATGATGTGGGTGATAATGATGGTGGTGGTGATATTGGTGATAATGATGTTGTGATGTTGGTTATGATATTGATGATGTTGTTAATGATGGTGGTGGAGATGATGATGATGTGGTGGTATTGTTGGTGATGGTGTATATGATGCCGATGTTGATGAGAACAAAGGCGATGGTGAAAGTAATGACGTCATTTATGTAAACAGAATCATACAAGACGTTGGTGATCATACACAGTGAAATGTATGCTTAATTTTGCTAGCAGCCTCACAATTGTCCATCCACCCGTACACAAGCTGCGGACGTACCCATGGAAACTCCCATTTGTCAGGCATAATGAGAATGTCCTGGCACGTCAGATGGTTCCAGCCAAGTTTTTTCTTCCCAAACGGTGTCCTGAAGTAAGCCTCCTCGTATGTCTTGAGCAGCTCTGTTGAAGGAAGAAGTCTAGAAACAACAGGTAGGTCATCTGTATGCATGTGCAACATGGACAGTCTATAGCAGACATGTTGGTTATAGGTGAGGGCTCGACTTCATCGCCGCAGGTCTCCCCATATAGCTCGTTCTCTCTCTGCAGAATGGTATGCCATCTGCCTAGAGCATCGGACGTTGCACCAAATCCGTAGCTCAACTGATGAACCCAAGGGATATCCTAAAATAATTGACCACCCAAGGCGACCTGCTAAAGATGTTGGGAAACTCAACAATTTCAGGATTGGCTTGCAGGATCCAGTGCCAAATTCCAAATTCATCAACACTGCAAAGCTCTCGGACATTCATATGCCGCTGCACTTGCAGGATCCAGTGCCAAATTCCGAATTCATCAACACTGCAAAGCTCTCGGACATTCATATGCCGCTGCACTTGTAGGATCCAGTGCCAAATTCCGAATTCATCAACACTGCAAAGCTCTCGGACATTCATATGCCGCTGCACTTGCAGGATCCAGTGCCAAATTCCGAATTCATCAACACTGCAAAGTTCTCGGACATTCATATGCCGCTGCACTTGCAGGATCCAGTGCCAAATTCCGAATTCATCAACACTGCAAAGCTCTCGGACATTCATATGCCGCTGCACTTGCAGGATCCAGTGCCAAATTCCGAATTCATCAACACTGCAAAGCTCTCGGACATTCATATGCCGCTGCACTTGCAGGATCCAGTGCCAAATTCCGAATTCATCAACACTGCAAAGCTCTCGGACATTCATATGCCGCTGCACTTGCAGGATCCAGTGCCAAATTCCGAATTCATCAACACTGCAAAGCTCTCGGACATTCATATGCCGCTGCACTTGCAGGATCCAGTGCCAAATTCCAAATTCATCAACACTGCAAAGCTCTCGGACATTCATATGCCGTTGCAGTGTGCACAAATCAGATGGGCTCCCTAAACAGTTGTTGTATGGTGAGCTTTGAATATGTCTGGTCAGTGTATTTTGTCTAACCAGTCGTTAGTCTTCCTTTTCTCCTCACGATGGACCTACAGATATAACATACTTGGAATTGACCTACAAATCTAACATCCTCACAATATACCAGCAGAACTAACATCCTCACGATGGACTTGCAGATCTTACATCCTCATCATGATGGACCTGCAGATCTTACATCCTCACGATGGACCAGCAGATCTAACATCCTCACAATGGACCTTCAGATCTTCATCCTCACAATGGACCTGCAGATCTAACATCCTCAAGATGGACCTGCAGATCTAACATCCTCAAGATGGACCTGCAGATCTAACATCCTCACAATGGACCTGTAGATCTAACATCCTCACAATGGACCTGCAGATCTAACATCCTCACAATGGACCTGCAGATCTAACATCCTCAAGATGGACCTGCATATCTAACATCCTCACAATGGACCTGCAGATCTAACATCCTCACAATGGACCTGCAGATCTTCATCCTCACAATGGACCTGCAGATCTAACATCCTCACAATGGACCTACAGATCTGACATCCTCACAATGGACCTGCAGATCTTCATCCTCACAATGGACCTGCAGATCTAACATCCTCACAATGGACCTGCAGATCTTCATCCTCACAATGGACCTGCAGATCTTCATCCTCACAATGGACCTACAGATCTAACATCCTCACAATGGACCTACAGATCTGACATCCTCACAATGGACCTACAGATCTGACATCCTCACAATGGACCTACAGATCTTCATCCTCACAATGGACCTGCAGATCTAACATCCTCACAATGGACCTGCAGATCTTCATCCTCACAATGGACCTGCAGATCTTCATCCTCACAATGGACCTACAGATCTGACATCCTCACAATGGACCTGCAGATCTTCATCCTCAAGATGGACCTACAGATCTTCATCCTCACAATGGACCTACAGATCTAACATCCTCACAATGGACCTACAGATCTGACATCCTCACAATGGACCTACAGATCTAACATCCTCACAATGGACCTACAGATCTGACATCCTCACAATGGACCTACAGATCTGACATCCTCACAATGGACCTGCAGATCTTCATTTTCACAATGGACCTGCAGATCTTCATCCTCACAATGGACCTACAGATCTGACATCCTCACAATGGACCTACAGATCTAACATCCTCACAATGGACCTACCGATCTAACATCCTCACAATGGACCTACCGATCTAACATCCTCACAATGGACCTGCAGATCTTCATCCTCACAATGGACCTGCAGATCTTCATTTTCACAATGGACCTGCAGATCTTCATCCTCACAATGGACCTACAGATCTAACATCCTCACAATGAACCTCAATGCAGACAAAGTGAATTCCAATGCTCACCTTTGTTCTTGAGCTCCATATTGTAAATATAAAGCTGCTTCGACCAGAGCAAGCCTGCGAGGGCTTGCCTGCATATGTTGGCTTCTTCCTTGGTGCAGGTCTTGGGTATGTTCTAATGGAACAGACAGAGAACATCCTTGAAGGCAACATGTCAGACTGAACATCACAAGGCCATTTACACAAGTCGTTCTTAAGTTAACTTAACTTCTTTATACTGGTTTAGAAGACTTGGCAGTCTGTATACAACCAGTTTCATTTATATTTCCTTGATCTAAACGCTAAGTGCATCAAATTTATTCCTAAATGCACTAATTGTCCTTGCCTCCACTACTTACCGTGGCAATGCATTCCAAGCATTCATCACACTCCGACAAAAAAAATATTTTCTGGTGTCTAATCTGGACCTTTCTTTAATTAATTTGTAGCTATACCCTCTTGTTCTTGTAGGTGGTTGTATTTAAAAAAACTTGTTATAGCCTAATTTATCCGTTTCTTTGATTATCATATAAACCTGTATTAAGTCACCTCGAATTCTTTTCTTTTCTAGACAATGTAGGCCGGTTTTTCTGAGTCTTTCCTCATAACTGTAATTCTGGAATCCCACTATCAGCTTTGTCGCTCTTTTTTGCATCCTTTCCAGCATGTTTATATCTCCTCTACAATAAGAACTCCACACCTGAGCACAGTACTCCAATCTAGGTCTAACTAATGCTTTATTCAGTTTGACTATCACTTCCTTGCTCCTATGTTTAATATTTCTTTTTATCATACCTAACATTGCATTAGCCTTTTTCACTGCTACCTTAACTTGCTCACTCACCTTTCCTGTATGATCTATTATAACCCCTAGATCCCTTTCTTTTTCTATCTTTCAAATATCCTTTCCAATATCCTTGTCATACACAAAGACCCTGGTATACCACTCGTAACCATAGTCTTTCCCTCAAATAACCACATTTATTTCCTTAACGTTGTGGTCTTCAGAAATTTAACAACGACATTAACGGAGAAGATGGTTAACAACGCACATTCTTCTTCTTCGTTCGTTCTCAATCTCCCACTACCAAGCCCTGAATAGGGCTTTGCAAGTAGCAGGATGTAGCCTGGAGAACGGAATGTGTTGCGTCGCTAGTTTACAGCTTGACTGCAATAATTGCACCTTTTGGTCCGACATATCCGTCTTCGGCAGAACGCACATTCATTTAGGAAGAAAGGCAAAGGCGAGAAAAAATATTTTTTAAATTTCACATAAAAAGTATGTAATTGTCCAACCTTCTTATAGAAGTCGTTGGCTTTGACCATCTGGGCTGTAAAAATTAGATCAATCTTTTTGGTGGTAGGCTCGCTAGGGTCATGGGCTGGGGATATCTGCCAGTAAATGGTGGTCCTTCCATTGCCCTCCAGCTCAACGGTCATCCAGGCGCAGCACTTAGTGCCAACAGGCGCCACACTGACTGCATCGGTAATACCTGGAACAGTCAGAACAATGGAATGATCAGACAAGCTGGCAAAAGTAGTCTGGACTGTAGCGAGTTGGCCCTTTACTGCACAGGCAAATCTGGCAGATGTTGTGTCTTAGTTAATTAGTTGCCCATCACGAGCGATGATAGAGCCATCCTATCATCAGACAGTTTTGTCTTGATGATGTAACTTGCGCTGTATTTGGATTTTAGTGAGGAGGAAACTGCGTTGGTCATCAACTTCCCTCTCTGGTCCTGAGCTACCTTGGACCAGTGATAAGACTTAATCCTACCAGACCAATTTACCCTTTTTCCTGTAATTTCCTTAACTGCCGCTAAACCGCTGGACCGAATTTACGGTACTTTGGGTAGTAAGTGAATAAAATGCGTCAGAATCTAAAAATAACCAACCAATCGTCGTCAATCTTCACGGTTAGTCATTGCAAATGTCTGTCCCCATGTTTGAATTGATTTTGTGGGGTTTAACGTGAACAAATTCGGAAAATTGACAATGAAACGAGCGGCTGATGAACCAAGCACTTCAACAGGAAAGCAAAGTAAGTCTAGGCTTATGACAGTCCAACAGGTGATCAATAATTTGGTTGATTCAGACTCTGAGGAGTCAGAATTTAATCAAGAATACTTTTCTAGTTCAAGTGAAACAGACAGTGAGAGCTCGAGTGATGAGATGAAGGCTTTTCTTGGACTGAGGATCTATATGGAATACTCATGTATAAAGCCCAGCTATCAGGATTATTGGACAAATGAGGGCTCTTTGTTGGGTTTACTCCCGGATTTCGAAATGTTATGACTCGAGACAGATTCTTGGCCCTTTGCTGGGTGGATTGGCACACAAAGGTGGAATATTGACGCTAAATGAAAGGTAAACCTATTTTCTACAATGTCTCCAAGTTACATCTTATTCTAACCACTTGTTTGCATGTAACTAACATTTTTCTATACCATGTTGGTTTTTTCTCTTTAATGCTCAGGAGCCCAGGAATGGGGGACAGTTAGGTTCAGTGCCTCAGGTCTGGTAGGGTTAAGTCAAGACGACTGGAGGTAACTCAGGATGCAGTTACTCTGGTCCCACCTCCCTAGAGTCCAGGAGTCGCTTGAAAACTGTTGGGATTCGATCACCCAACATCTCTGTTCATTGCTTTGAGAGACGCTCGACTACCAAAAGACTCTGCAGAGTCTGCAGACAACCAGTGTTAGATTCCAGTAGTGTAGTTTGTCATAAAGTAACCAGCGGACAATTGGAATATTCATGCCCCCGAAGCCTCCACCGTGCAGTCATGCTGACGCTGAAGGAGTCAAGGCTGATGGATCTGGGGTTGTCATTCGTCATCTCTTTCCTGATCATAGGGCTGCAGCACGATCCACTCTGCCTCCACCTCTTGTTGTTAACTCGTAAATTGTTGTGTCTTACAGTCCAAAGCAAGTGCAACAATAACATACATAAAACAACAACAAAATTTTCAAAATAAAATTAATTAATCCTCTGAACCCTGGTCACCCTGTCCATAAAAACCCATTCTCCTGTGTTCCTGAGAAAATACACACAAGCTAGACATCCGAGGAAATCTATTTACCATGACAAAACCATGGGCTCTAATTTCCTTATTCTATCTCAAATTGACTGACCGGGATCAAGATGTTGAGCAGCGCATGAGCTGCAGTGGTCAGCGACCCATAGCTGACTGCTAGCGTCAGGGCCAGCGAACCAGAGCTGCCAAGACCCTTCAACACCTCCACGCGGTGATCCTGGATAACAGGCTGCAATAGACCAGACTGGCTAAGGAGAAGGGATCGAAGAGGGAATGCTAACCCGGTACTGAAAAAATGCTTACTGAAATCGGATGTGTTGGACCAAAAGATGAAAATATCGCAGTCAAGCTGTAAACTACGACACAACGCATTCCGTTCTCTGCTACTTAAGCCCTTTCAGAGTTTGGTAGTGGGAGATTGAGAATGAACGAAGCCAAGCCAAGCCAAATTGACTGACCTGGTCCTCTCCAATGTTCCTACTTGTTATGTCTGTCAATTGTGGAATATATTTATTGAAGAGAATCCTGTATCAAATTTACGATATATTACGTCGGATACACCGTAGACCGTAGCCTGATCCTCCGAATGGCAGAAACAGATCTAGCTTGATCATAAACTGAATTACAAGTGTCATTCAAATAATCAGTTGTCCTTTTCAGAATAATCACAATCTAAATCCAATTTATCCACCTCCAAAACCATCAGAATACTTACAAAGGTTTATTCTGTTATTAGTTTTTTTAGAACAGATATTTCTCAAATTTCCCAACAGCTTTCAATCCCCCAAATTATCAAAATCTTCGGAAATCATGCTACAATGTGCATGCCATCATATTTGTTATTTCTGGAGATGTGTGTACTGTGTAAAGTTACTACGAGGCATGTTCAAATGCAACCGGACCAAACTGCAACAAGTGAACATACGTACGATGCATATGATGTTGTCACTTCTGGTGTAAACATCCCATACCAACCGTCAAGTTTGCAAAAGTCCTAGTTTCCTCAGCAGACCGTTGAAAACATGGTGGGTATGATATGGAATCCGTCTAGAGTTGATCAGCGAGCTTATTCAGCTTCTAAAAGCTGAAGGATGTCGACCAGTTGACATTTATCGCAGAATGCAGGCAGTGTATGGTGACAAATGTGTGTCGAAGACAATAGTGAAGAACTGGACAACGATATTTTAAAAAAAGGACGTGAGTTAATGCAACAATATGTGCCTGATCTGCTTTCAGAAGATCTTTCGTTAACTCACGTCCTCAATCCTCGTTAAATGAAACTGGAAAGAGTTCAAGTTCAAAATTAAACAAATAATTACAATTTTTTTTAATAAGCCGATGAAGAGAGGAATGTGCTTGCTGACTGCTCCAACAATCATCAGCTGCGAATTGATGATGATAATGATGATGATGATGATGTTGATGATGTTGTTGATGATGATGTTAATGATGTTGTTGATGATGATGTTGATGATGTTAATGTTGATGATGTTGATGATGATAAAGATGATGTTGATGATGTTAATGTTGATGATGTTGATTAAGATGATGATGTTGACGATGTTGATGATGTTGATGATGTTCGTGATGATGATGTTGATGTTCATGATGATGATGATGTTCGTGATGATCATGATGATGATGATGATGTTCGTGATGATGATGTTGATGATGTTGATGATGTTGATGTTCATGATGATGATGATGTTCGTGATGATGATGTTGATGATGTTGATGATGATGATGTTGATGATGATGTTTGTGATGATGATGATGATGATGATGTTGATGATGATGTTGGTGATGTTAATGTTGATGATGTTGATTAAGATGATGATGTTGATGATGATGTTGGTGTTCATGATGATGATGATGTTGATGTTGATGTTGATGTTGATGTTCATGTTGATGATGTTCGTGATGATGTTGATGATATTGATGATGTTCGTGATGATGATGTTGATGATGTTGATGTTGATGATGATGATATTGATGATGATGAAGAAGATGATAATGATGATGTTGATGATGATAATGATGTTGATAATGATGGTGATGATAATTATGATGTTGATGATGATGAAGAAGATGATAATGTTAATGTTGATGATGTTCATGATGATGATGATGAAGATGATGATGATGAAGCCAATGAAAACCCATTATCTACCAACCATGCACAATCAACTGATGAAAGCCATCCTTCTTGCTAGATTCCATAATGACACTGTTCTTTCCGCTGTTGCTTCCAACAGACTTAGGCATATCCCCTATATCCTCAGCTTCTCCGAAGTCGTCATGCACCGAGTCATTGTTGGTGAATAACAGTGAGTTCAAGGTCACATTGCTTCCATGATGAAACTTGATCTGAAACATACCTAGAGAGACGACAAATTATACAAGGTCACATTGCTTCCTTGATGAAACTTGATCTGAAACATACCTAGAGAGACGTCAAATTATACAAGGTCACATTGCTTCCTTGATGAAACTTGATCTGAAACATACCTAGAGAGACGTCAAATTATACAAGGTCACATTGCTTCCTTGATGAAACTTGATCTGAAACATACCTAGAGAGACGACAAATTATACAAGGTCACATTGCTTCCTTGATGAAACTTGATCTGAAACATACCTAGAGAGACGACAAATTATACAAGGTCACATTGCTTCCTTGATGAAACTTGATCTGAAACATACCTAGAGAGACGTCAAATTATACAAGGTCACATTGCTTCCTTGATGAAACTTGATCTGAAACATACCTAGAGAGACGTCAAATTATACAAGGTCACATTGCTTCCTTGATGAAACTTGATCTGAAACATATCTAGAGAGACGTCAAATTATACAAGGTCACATTGCTTCCTTGATGAAACTTGATCTGAAACATACCTAGAGAGACGACAAATTATACAAGGTCACATTGCTTCCTTGATGAAACTTGATCTGAAACATACCTAGAGAGACGTCAAATTATACAAGGTCACATTGCTTCCTTGATGAAACTTGATCTGAAACATATCTAGAGAGACGTCAAATTATACAAGGTCACATTGCTTCCTTGATGAAACTTGATCTGAAACATACCTAGAGAGACGACAAATTATACAAGGTCACATTGCTTCCTTGATGAAACTTGATCTGAAACATACCTAGAGAGACGTCAAATTATACAAGGTCACATTGCTTCCTTGATGAAACTTGATCTGAAACATATCTAGAGAGACAACAAATTATACAAGGTCACATTGCTTCCTTGATGAAACTTGATCTGAAACATACCTAGAGAGACGTCAAATTATACAAGGTCACATTGCTTCCTTGATGAAACTTGATCTGAAACATACCTAGAGAGACGTCAAATTATACAAGGTCACATTGCTTCCTTGATGAAACTTGATCTGAAACATATCTAGAGAGACGACAAATTATACAAGGTCACATTGCTTCCTTGATGAAACTTGATCTGAAACATACCTAGAGAGACGACAAATTATACAAGGTCACATTGCTTCCTTGATGAAACTTGATCTGAAACATACCTAGAGAGACGTCAAATTATACAAGGTCACATTGCTTCCTTGATGAAACTTGATCTGAAACATACCTAGAGAGACGTCAAATTATACAAGGTCACATTGCTTCCTTGATGAAACTTGATCTGAAACATATCTAGAGAGACGTCAAATTATACAAGGTCACATTGCTTCCTTGATGAAACTTGATCTGAAACATACCTAGAGAGACGACAAATTATACAAGGTCACATTGCTTCCTTGATGAAACTTGATCTGAAACATACCTAGAGAGACGTCAAATTATACAAGGTCACATTGCTTCCTTGATGAAACTTGATCTGAAACATATCTAGAGAGACGTCAAATTATACAAGGTCACATTGCTTCCTTGATGAAACTTGATCTGAAACATACCTAGAGAGACGACAAATTATACAAGGTCACATTGCTTCCTTGATGAAACTTGATCTGAAACATACCTAGAGAGACGTCAAATTATACAAGGTCACATTGCTTCCTTGATGAAACTTGATCTGAAACATATCTAGAGAGACAACAAATTATACAAGGTCACATTGCTTCCTTGATGAAACTTGATCTGAAACATACCTAGAGAGACGTCAAATTATACAAGGTCACATTGCTTCCTTGATGAAACTTGATCTGAAACATACCTAGAGAGACGTCAAATTATACAAGGTCACATTGCTTCCTTGATGAAACTTGATCTGAAACATATCTAGAGAGACGTCAAATTATACAAGGTCACATTGCTTCCTTGATGAAACTTGATCTGAAACATACCTAGAGAGACGTCAAATTATACAAGGTCACATTGCTTCCTTGATGAAACTTGATCTGAAACATATCTAGAGAGACGTCAAATTATACAAGGTCACATTGCTTCCTTGATGAAACTTGATCTGAAACATACCTAGAGAGACGTCAAATTATACAAGGTCACATTGCTTCCTTGATGAAACTTGATCTGAAACATACCTAGAGAGACGTCAAATTATACAAGGTCACATTGCTTCCTTGATGAAACTTGATCTGAAACATATCTAGAGAGACGTCAAATTATACAAGGTCACATTGCTTCCTTGATGAAACTTGATCTGAAACATACCTAGAGAGACGTCAAATTATACAAGGTCACATTGCTTCCTTGATGAAACTTGATCTGAAACATACCTAGAGAGACGACAAATTATACAAGGTCACATTGCTTCCTTGATGAAACTTGATCTGAAACATACCTAGAGAGACGTCAAATTATACAAGGTCACATTGCTTCCTTGATGAAACTTGATCTGAAACATATCTAGAGAGACAACAAATTATACAAGGTCACATTGCTTCCTTGATGAAACTTGATCTGAAACATACCTAGAGAGACGTCAAATTATACAAGGTCACATTGCTTCCTTGATGAAACTTGATCTGAAACATATCTAGAGAGACGTCAAATTATACAAGGTCACATTGCTTCCTTGATGAAACTTGATCTGAAACATACCTAGAGAGACGTCAAATTATACAAGGTCACATTGCTTCCTTGATGAAACTTGATCTGAAACATATCTAGAGAGACGTCAAATTATACAAGGTCACATTGCTTCCTTGATGAAACTTTATCTGAAACATACCTAGAGAGACGTCAAATTATACAAGGTCACATTGCTTCCTTGATGAAACTTGATCTGAAACATATCTAGAGAGACGTCAAATTATACAAGGTCACATTGCTTCCTTGATGAAACTTGATCTGAAACATACCTAGAAAGACGTCAAATTATACAAGGTCACATTGCTTCCTTGATGAAACTTGATCTGAAACATACCTAGAGAGACGTCAAATTATACAAGGTCACATTGCTTCCTTGATGAAACTTGATCTGAAACATACCTAGAGAGACGTCAAATTATACAAGGTCACATTGCTTCCTTGATGAAACTTGATCTGAAACATACCTAGAGAGACGTCAAATTATACAAGGTCACATTGCTGCCTTGATGAAACTTGATCTGAAACATACCTAGAGAGATGTCAAATTATACAAGGTCACATTGCTTCCATGATGAAACTTGATCTGAAACATACCTAGAGAGATGACAAATTATACAAGGTCACATTGCTTCCTTGATGAAACTTGATCTGAAACATACCTAGAGAGACGTCAAATTATACAAGGTCACATTGCTTCCTTGATGAAACTTGATCTGAAACATACCTAGAGAGACGTCAAATTATACAAGGTCACATTGCTTCCTTGATGAAACTTGATCTGAAACATACCTAGAGAGACGTCAAATTATACAAGGTCACATTGCTTCCTTGATGAAACTTGATCTGAAACATACCTAGAGAGACGTCAAATTATACAAGGTCACATTGCTTCCTTGATGAAACTTGATCTGAAACATACCTAGAGAGACGACAAATTATTTTTTTTTTCAAAAACAAAATGATTAATCGGCTTGGAATACTTGGAATTCTGGTATTCAAACAGGCATGTTAATGTCTGTTGCCAGGTAGCTAAAGGCTTTCAGCTATCCGTAGTAGGTATGTGAAAACTTCTTGCGGCTTACTAGACCTGGCGGAAGGTATAAATAACTTTGGTAGATTTTTTACTATAATTTTTGAATATTTGTCCGGGCAGCAGCTGTAAAGCCTACTTTTTTTATATTCCTAACTGCCAAGGGATTTTTAACGTGCTCAACACTGAACAGGAGTCCACTCTCATTAACCAGAGAAAAGGGAATTTTTACCAGATGATTCACGTGAAAAAATCCCGATCTCCACCATGATTCAAACCCACAACCTCTGGCACCAGTGGCAGACTTAATCAACAAACACCTTTATTAAAAACTCCATGTAAGACATCTAAACGGGAGAAAGATTTCTTCGTCATTCGTTCTCAATCTCCCTGAGAGGGATTTACAAGTAGCAGGATGAAGTCCGGTGAACGGAATGCGATGTACCGCAGTTTACAGCTTGACTGCGATATTTGCACCTTTCGGTCCGACACATCTGACTTCAGCAGGCATTTTTTTAGTACCGGGTTAGCCTTCCCTCTTCAATGCCTCCTCCTTAGCCAGTCTTCCCTGTTGCAGCCTGTTGTGCAGGGTCACCACGTGGAGGTAGATGAAGGTCTTGGCTGGTTTGCTGGCCCTGATGCAAGAAGTCAGCTTTGAGTCGCTACAGCTCGTGCACTATTCAGCATCTAGATCCTGGAAAAGTTCCATAGTTAAACAAATATTTGTTCCGTTTTGATGATCTTATTTCCAAATGCAAGGACAAGTCAGTAAGTAGGTCCCAAATGGCTATTAAAGAAACTAACTAAATGAGATACAATTCTTAATATCATTTATTATTGCGCTGACATTGTCCCCTATTTCTCAACATAATGTTCGCCAATGTTGATACACTTATCCCATCGCTTATGGATGCAAGAACAGGCCCGTTCAGTTGATTTTGTGTTCGTCGGCCAACTGTCTGGGTACCCACCGGAAACTCGACCAATCACGCATTATGCTGTAGGCAAAACCATGCGAACACCCTGTTATGGTTGCTTCACTGTCTATCGTTACGCCTATCAGCTTGAATCATCTCCTTCACCCTCCGCACAGATGCTATTTTTGGAATCTGAACAGGCCAACGAGGTCGGCCTTCACTGGCAATCAGTTAGCGCCACGGAGAAAATTTATCGACCCAGTTATGCACTGCTTGACACGAAATACACTTCTCACCGTAAAAAGTGAGTATTTATTTTTGAATATCTTTAGCATGAAGCGATTTATAGACGAAGTGACAGGCATAGCCATTGCGGTAAACATCAATAGTCGTATTAGTACATTTTTCTGCACATTTTTTTTTTAACCAAGGAACGCCGCTACCAGGCGAGCATTTATGTTTGTGCTATTTTTCACCACTATCTCCTTCATCTTCTCGTATCTCAGAAACTTACAAACACACAATAACATCAACAATTTCTTTATTAATATATGTCTCTAAACACACAGACACAAAAAAACAAAACAAAAATTATTTTTGTAAATTAGATATTCTTAAAATAGAAAACCATGTCGGGGTATGACGTGATGAAAAATTATGCAGATTCAGGAAACAGACGTAATTTTGTAAACTGACTGGGAATCAGAAGGTTTAGAAACTACCAACTACAACTACATACTGACTTACCCTCGTATTATTAAATAAATAGAAGGGATCAGATGCTGAGCAGCGCATGAGCTGCAGTGGTCAGCGACCCATAGCTGACTGCTAGCGTTAGGGCCAGCGAACCAGAGCTGCCAAGACCCTTCTACACCTCCATGCGGTGATCCTGGATAACAGGCTGCAATAGACCAGACTGGCTAAGGAGAAGGGATCGAAGAGGGAATGCTAACCCGATACTCAAAAAATGCTTGCTGAAGTCGGATGTGTTGGACCAAAAGGTGCAAATATCGCAGTCAAGCTGTAAACTACGACACAACGCACTCCGTTCTCTGGACTACATTCTGCTACTTAAGCCCTTTCAGTGTTTGGTAGTGGGAGATTGAGAATGAACGAAGCCAAGCCAAATAAATAGAAAGACAAAGATATTAATTAATTAAAATATTGAAAAAAAAGAAAAAGAAAAAGAAGAAGAAGACGAAGAAGATTAATGAAATAAGTTTTTCAATTACGCTTGGTATGATTAAGCAGCTGTTTGACGATGATGTCTGGGTTGTGCATCGCTAGCTGACCAAGTGTCCAGTCCATGGCTAAGGCACATTTGTGTCAGACACCAGCATCATCTTTTTATCTCGAACTTAAGACAACATTATTACTGTCCATGACGTAAATGTCACCTTGCAATGGATCCCTGGACATAGTGGGCTACTCGAGAACGAGATGGCTGACAGATTAGCAAAAACAGGAGCCTCGAAACAATTGGATAGACCCGCAGTAACCCAAATTATTAAGAATAATATTCGGGAAATCTGGATGAACAGGTGGGCGACGGGAACAACAGGTGGGCGACGGGAACAACAGGTGGGCGACGGGAACAACAGGTGGGCAACGGGAACAACAGGTGGGCGACGGGAACAACAGGTGGGCGACGGGAACAACAGGTCGCAGTGTTTTTAGCGAAATGTCAGAGCCAAAAAGTAATGATGACACAAATAAACTACATAGAAGAGATCAAAGTCTCATCTTTGTTCTGAACAACCTACCAGAGTCAATAGCCATTTGAACCGTATCAATCCCCAGCACCTGCCCTTGTGCAGACATTGCTCTCATCCTGATGAAACAGTTCGACACCTACTCATTGAGTGCAAGGCGCTTGCGGACATGAGGAAAAGATTCTTACAAGCACTGCAGACAATTACCAACACACTGTACGGAGCAGTGACACAACTGAAGAAGACCTGTATCTATATAAGAATGGCATTGGGCTGCCAAGAGCAGGCTTGCTCAGCAGCTATGGGATAACAACAACAACAATAACAACAACAACATCTCAAACTTAAGACATATTCACAGGAACATAAAATCTGAGACATAATGACGGACTCACCCAGGTCACACATGGCATCTATAGCATCTGTGTCGGACTTCTGAAAAATTGGGACACGGTCCGACCTTGTGGCGCCCAATTTGCTCCAGGTGTTTCTGTACATTGTAAACAGGAGATGACTCAGCAACAGCTGATCAAAGCTCATACATCGACCAACCAATACTTGTACATAGACCAATCAGAACTCATACATAGACCAACCAAAACTCATACATAGGCCAAACAAAACTCATACATAGACCAAACAAAACTCATACATAGACCAAACAAAACTCATACATAGACCAACCAAAACTCAAACATAGACCAACCCAAACTCGTACATAGACCAAACAAAACTCATACATAGACCAACCAAAACTCATACATAGACTAAATAAAACTCATATAATAGACTAAACAAAACTCGTACATAGACCAACCCAAACTCGTACATAGACCAACCAAAACTCAAACATAGACCAAACAAAACTCATACATAGACCAACCCAAACTCAAACATAGACCAACCAAAACTCAAACATAGACCAAACAAAACTCATACATAGACCAACCAAAACTCAAACATAGACCAACCAAAACTCAAACATAGACCAAACAAAACTCATACATAGACCAACCAAAACTCAAACATAGACCAAACAAAACTCATTAATAGACCAAACGTCTATATGTTTATACTATTTTTCACCACTATCACCTTCATCTTCTTGTATCTCAGAAACTAACATACACACAATAACACCAACAAGTTCTTTATTAACCTTTAGCTCGCTCGCCGCCAAAAGTTTTTGAAAATTTTTCACAACTTTATATTTTGCTCTGGTAATTGACTTTCTACAATTTTCACTGTTCTGTTTGTTGGTCAATAAATATGATTTTTTTTTGTGTAGAGACATAAATGAATAAAGAAGTTGTGGGTGTTATTGTTTCTGTTGTGTGTTTGTTAGTTTCTGAGATTCAAGAAGATGAATTTGACAATTTTTGGAAAAATCACAAATATTTGGACTTTCCCGGCTAGGCCTAGTCGCTCCGATAGAAATCCATGCAAACCACAACAAAGTATCGATACTGTGTTTATAATTTTGGAACAGGTTAGTTTCCAATTCAAGCATAGTTATTTGATCTAAACAAACAAAATAAACAGATCTACCAGATAAAGATCTGTCCAAACAACCTAATTCACTTTCCCCCCAAAAAGTCGGGTAGCTCCAATCGGCGCAATAAGAAAATAAATTGTTCAAAATCCATTTGTAATCTAACATACGATACTTTTACTGGCAAAAAGCCTGTGTAGATGGACGTGACGTATTCAGCAGTAAAAAAAATGGTTATTGGTAGGGTCTCCGTGCTTATTGAAAAAAAACTTTACAAACTTTTTTTTTTTAAAGTGAGTTAAGTTTGGCTGTGGCAGACCCCAATGGAGAGAAGACAGAAACATAAGCAGTACACCAGACCCAATTCACTATCTCAAAAGAAATCAACAAACTACCTTATTTCGCCTGAGAACTGGACACTGCAGACTACTAGAACATCTTTACCGACTGAAGATCTCACACACCGATGAGTGCCCATGTGGAACAGGATGCCAGAACCCTGAGCATATTCTACAGGAATGCCCAATTTATAGGGAAATGAGATGCCAGACCTGGCCAGAGGGTGCGGAGCTGAGACAAAAGCTGTGGGGCAGCCGCTCCGACCTGGTGAAGACTACAGACTTCATCATGGCGACTGGCCTGCAGATATAGCATGACCAAAAGATCCTGAACGCAAAGAAGAGAGAATAACAGGCTGTGGCAGACAGTCTCCGGAGTGCTAAAGGTTTTATATGTTTCTAGACACGCCCCCAAAAAACAGACAATGGTTATTACTGGCAATTATGGTAAACATGGATAGTATATTTTATGATTTTGTTTTCTTGTTCAACTAAAGGGACGTCGAAAGCGTTTCTAAATACTATCACTTTTATCTTCTTTTATTTCAGTAACTAACACACACACAACAAAAACACCAACAAATTCTTTATTCGTTAATTTCTCTACTCACAAACAAATCATATCAATAGACCGTAAAATAAAACAGTTACAGACTCTCAGTCTACAACCCTAGAAAAATGTGACGTGCTGAAAGATAATGCAGCGGCGGGGTAATTACGTAATTTTGTAAAGCAGCGTTGTAAAGGTTGATTTTACTTTTCTTTGTTCCTAGAATCTAGAAAACCAACCTGAAACAGAACTGAGGTAGGACGTCCAAAGTGGCATGGTGTGAGGAGTGATTGAAGACTGTGATTCGGCACATCAGAGTTCGACTTACTGGCTTGGCATACTCAACGTTGATGTCCCAGTAGTCTTGGTCATCAAAAACACCTTAGAAGAAACGAAACAAATATCTCAATGTATTAAAATTGGCATGGCTTGTCTCCGTTCGTTCTCAATCTCCCGCTACATAACCCTAAAAGGGCTTAAGTGGCAGAATGTAGTCCAGAGAACGGAATGCCTTGTGTCGTAGTTTATAGCTTGACTGCGATATTTGCACCCTTCGGTCCAACACATCCAACTTGAGCAAGCATTTGTTTGAGTACCGGGTTAGCATTCCCTCTTCGATCCCTTCTCCTTAGCCAGCCTGCCCTGCTGCAGCCTGTTATCCAGAATCACCGCGTGGAGGTGTAGAAGGATCTTGGCAGCTCTGGTTCGCTGGTCCTGACGCTAGCAGTCAGCTATGGGTCGCTGACCACTGCAGCTCATGCGCTGCTCAGCATCTTGATCCCGTACTAAAATTGATACTACAACAGGTGTTGGAAGGCCATTTATCGTCTGGCTACCTGTGAAGCATATTCTTCTTCTTCTTCTTCTTCGTCCGTTCTCAATCTCCCTCTACCAATCCTGAAGAGGACTTTGCAAATAGCAGGATGTAGTCTAGAGAAAGGGATGGGTTGTGTCGAAGTTTACAGCTTGACTGTGATATTTGCACCTTTCGGTCTGACACATCCGACTTCAGCAAGCATTTTTTTAGTACCGGGTTGGCCTTCCCTCCCAATCCCTTCTCCTTAGCCAGTCTGCCCTGCTGCAGCCTGTTATCCAGGATCACCGCGTGGAGGTGTAGAAGGGTCTTGGCAGCTCTGGTTCGCTGGCCCTGGCGCTAGCAGTCAGCTGACCACTGCAGCTCATCATCTTGATCCAAGTGAAGCATAATGCTCCAACTACATGTGTTGGAAGACCATTCATCATTTGGCTCTCTCTGGAGCATAATGCTCCAACTACATGTGTTGGAAGGCCATTCATCATTTGGCTCTCTCTGGAGCATAATGCTCCAACTACATGTGTTGGAAGGCCATTCATCATTTGGCTCTCTCTGGAGCATAATGCTCCAACTACATGTGTTGGAAGGCCATTCATCATTTGGCTCTCTCTGGAGCATAATGCTCCAACTACATGTGTTGGAAGGCCATTCATCGTTTGGCTCTCTCTGGAGCATAATGCTCCAACTACATGTGTTGGAAGGCCATTCATCATTTGGCTCTCTCTGGAGCATAATGCTCCAACTACATGTGTTTGAAGGTCATTCATCATTTGGCTCCCTCTGGAGCATAGTGCTCCCACTACAGCATACTCTACATGTAAGCATACCTTGATCACTGCCCATCTCCCCATTCTATGGTGGTTGTTGTTGTTGTTGTTGCTGCTGTTGTTGCTGTTGTTATTATTGAATGCCCACAATGAGTAAGATTACTTTTTTGTGCGCTTTGAAAAAGATGTTAAGTGGCGGGTTGCAGTAGCTTTCCTTACATCCCGAGAATGCTGATGAAGGTGGACCGTAGTCCTCCAGGCGGTTGTGCTGTCTCCACCGTGATTCAAACCTGCGACCTCCGCCACCCGAGGCGGACACCTTACCTCGAGACCACCGAGGGCCCCCCCCCCACTTCAGGACAACATACAAAATGAAATCCACTACCTGTATCCAGGATCTCTAGCTCTGGTTCCGCAGGGGAACGGCAATGGTTGATAAGAGCATCGTACGGAAACGCAGCCTGGGGGTAGCGGTAGACGGCCTTCATGTACGTGTGCTTGGGGGTGTTGTCCAAGTAGTAGTATAGCTCCTTGACATCCTCCCCGTGATTTCCCTGGTTCGAGACCAATCAAAAGGCAGGTTAACACATTCACTATAACATGTTCCACACACCCCCCACATTACCACAGGCCCTCCCTCCCCCACACTACCACACGCCCCTCACACTACCAGTTAATATCCAGGTATGCAACATATAGGTTCTAAATGCTGTCATAGCCGGGGGTGGGGTTGAGGATGAACTCTCAACACGAACTAAATGCTCCCATGGCGTGCGTCTCATATAGCCTCTGACAACAACGTCCAACGCCTGGCCTTCGCGCAGCAGAACTGTTTTGACTAACAGGAGAAGGGGTGAAAGGCAAGCCACTGGCACCTTAAAACCAGTAGTTTTAGGCAGATGGGGCTCGAAAGCCTTGGAAGGCAACTCATCAAGGAGAAGGAAAACTTTGATTTCAAACCATCTGAAGGATTGCAGATAAGATTCTGGCGTATCTTGTCAGGTTTTGTCAGATATTGCCGTGCAACCTGTTTTCTGATAACTCTGAAAGTTGGTGAGCGTCTACCAAACCTGACAACCGACGATGTGCGAAGGAGCACACGCAAGAGGATAGAATGCCTTATCATAGAGCGAGGAAAGGTGACCTCAGCTGAGTGTTGTGACAGGGCAGACTAGGCTCTTAGCCTTGGTTGATGGCTGGTCTAGGAGTGAAGCCCCGACAGAGGAACAGATAGAGCATTGCCCTGCTGATCTGGCAGCTTCTGCAACTTGCCTTGTTCCAAATGTATTGGTATTACCTTTCCCTTGGAGTAAACAAGGCAGACCGAGAGAGGGACCATCCTGCCTGGGAAACACATGGTCTCTATATTATTGCCTGAGATTTGTGCTAAAAACACAATTACTATCGTCTGACAAGATGAAAAGAGCCAATGATGCAACAAATATGTTTATGTACAGGTATGCAACAAATATGTTTATGTACAGGTATGCAACAAATATGTTTATGTACAGGTATGCAACAAATATGTCTATGTACAGGTATGCAACAAATATGTTTATGTACAGGTATGCAACAAATATGTTTATGTACAGGTATGCAACAAATATGTCTATGTACAGGTATGCAACAACTATGTCTATGTACAGGTATGCAACAAATATGTCTATGTACAGGTATGCAACAAATATGTTTATGTACAGGTATGCAACAAATATGTTTATGTACAGGTATGCAACAAATATGTCTATGTACAGGTATGCAACAAATATGTTTATGTACAGGTATGCAACAAATATGTTTATGTACAGGTATGCAACAAATATGTTTATGTACAGGTATGCAACAAATATGTTTATGTACAGGTATGCAACAAATATGTCTATGTACAGGTATGCAACAAATATGTTTATGTACAGGTATGCAACAAATATGTTTATGTACAGGTATGCAACAAATATGTTTATGTACAGGTATGCAACAAATATGTCTATGTACAGGTATGCAACAAATATGTTTATGTACAGGTATGCAACAAATATGTTTATGTACAGGTATGCAACAAATATGTCTATGTACAGGTATGCAACAAATATGTTTATGTACAGGTATGCAACAAATATGTTTATGTACAGGTATGCAACAAATATGTTTATGTACAGGTATGCAACAAATATGTTTATGTACGGGTATGCAACAAATATGTCTATGTACAGGTATGCAACAAATATGTTTATGTACAGGTATGCAACAAATATGTTTATGTACAGGTATGCAACAAATATGTCTATGTACAGGTATGCAACAAATATGTCTATGTACAGGTATGCAACAAATATGTCTATGTACAGGTATGCAACAAATATGTTTATGTACAGGTATGCAACAAATATGTTTATGTACAGGTATGCAACAAATATGTCTATGTACAGGTATGCAACAAATATGTTTATGTACAGGTATGCAACAAATATGTTTATGTACAGGTATGCAACAAATATGTTTATGTACAGGTATGCAACAAATATGTCTATGTACAGGTATGCAACAAATATGTTTATGTACAGGTATGCAACAAATATGTTTATGTACAGGTATGCAACAAATATGTTTATGTACAGGTATGCAACAAATATGTCTATGTACAGGTATGCAACAAATATGTTTATGTACAGGTATGCAACAAATATGTTTATGTACAGGTATGCAACAAATATGTCTATGTACAGGTATGCAACAAATATGTTTATGTACAGGTATGCAACAAATATGTTTATGTACAGGTATGCAACAAATATGTTTATGTACAGGTATGCAACAAATATGTTTATGTACAGGTATGCAACAAATATGTTTATGTACACGTATGCAACAAATATGTTTATGTACAGGTATGCAACAAATATGTTTATGTACAGGTATGCAACAAATATGTTTATGTACAGGTATGCAACAACGAAGATGGTAGTTTATCCCTTTACATGGGAAGGAAGACTGATGTCTGATCAGGTAAATTATACCGGACAAGAACCCACACCTCGGCTTCTTCGCAGTCCTTCATGGAAACGGGCTGTTTTCATCGTTGCCTGTCAAACAAGGTGAGGGATCGACGTGATTCCCATAGAAGTGAGCGACACGCAGATGAAGCCAAGCATAGCACAATCGTCTGGAGGACCCCTGTCCACCTTCATCAGCATGCTCGGGATGTGAGGATAGCTACTACAACCCGCCACTTAACGTCCTTTTCAGGGAGCACAAAAGAGTAACCTACTCATTGTGGGCATTCGCAAACAACAACAACCCCTCTACATCAGAAACAGCCGAGATCTCATTCAATGTAGTCTCTTCTTAAAATTTATCGACAACCGTGATCTTTGGAAGGGTAGATTACACTCTGCGGAACATACACAAAAATATAGCCAGACATCAGTTGGATTGGAACCCACATAGGAAAAGAAGAGTGCAGAGAAATTCGAAAATAACAACAACCAGCACAGCTGGAATAAATATAGAGGTTGACACACCATCAGGTACATACCAAACAATATCTCCAGACATGCATTTGATTGGAACCCATGTAGTAAAAGAAGAATGAGGAGACAAAAGAATATGTGGTGATTGTACGAACACAGTATACCTCAGTGCCAGTGAGACCAAACAGTCTTTCCTTCAGAATTGGATCTTTCTTGTTCCAGAGAGCCAGCGATGCACACAAAATGCCAAATTTATCAGACACGCCAAGAAGGCCATCTTCTCCCCAGTGATACGCCTGCCTGGTGGCTTCCACGTATGTCAAGTAATCCCAGCTGATGATAATGATTAAACAAAGTAGCTACAACGATCGTAATGACAAATACACCACCAACTCCTCCATTAATGCCGTGGTTAGTATTCAAAAACATGACTTTAACGGAAACAACGAGGGAGAGGAGACTAACGTCCGGTCAGGATATGTTAGTCAAGGTCAGGTCAAATACAAGATGTGTTTAAAAAGTATCCGACGTTTGGGCCGGAAAAAAAAAAAATACTCACCTGGTGGTTTGAAACCCTGATCCCCTTCAAATTTCTCTCCTCGGGACTCCACACACTTCTCCCAGCGGTCCCGCCAATGTTGGAAGCGTTTCAGGATGGGAATGGAGTACAGCTTGGTCATTGCATTCCGCATGTTTTCTCGAGACTCAAATTGGGTCCCTTTCAGTAAAATTTTCAGCTTGAGGAACAGCCAAAAATCGCAAGGAGCCATGTCGAGAAAATTTGGAGCCGGGGAAACCAGAGGAAGGTTGTGTTTGGCAAAGAAAGTTTGAATCAGATGCGAAGAATGGGCTGGTGTGTTGTCATGATGGAACTGCCAAGTTCCTGTGGTCCACAGGTCCGGTCGTTTGCGTTGAACAGCACCACGAAGGTGACGGATGACCTCCAGGTAGTAGTCGTTGGTCATGTTTTGACCTTGTGGTGTGTACTCGTGATGCACAACCCCATAGGAGTCAAAGAAAACAGTCAACATGACTTTGACATTGTGTCATTTCGCTGTGAATGAGAGCTGGACGGGTGCTCAATACACTCTACACTGAAAGGCTGACTGGCGGGTGCTCAATACACTCTACACTGAAAGGCTGACTGGCGGGTGCTCAATACACTCTACACTGAAAGGCTGACTGACAGGTGCTGACTACACTCTACACTGAAAGGCTGACTGACAGGTCCTCAATACACTCTACACTGAAAGGCTGACTGACAGGTGCTCAATACACTCTACACTGAAAGGCTGACTGACGGGTGCTCACTACACTCTACACTGAAAGGCTGATTGCGACTGATGGGTGCTCACTACACTCTACACTGAAAGGCTGACTGACGGGTGCTCACTACACTCTACACTGAAAGGCTGATTGCGACTGACGGGTGCTCACTACACTCTACACTGAAAGGCTGACTGACGGGTGCTCACTACACTCTACACTGAAAGGCTGATTGCGACTGACGGGTGCTCACTACACTCTACACTGAAAGGCTGACTGACGGGTGCTCACTACACTCTACACTGAAAGGCTGATTGCGACTGACGGGTGCTCACTACACTCTACACTGAAAAGCTGACTGACGGGTGCTCACTACACTCTACACTGAAAGGCTGATTGCGACTGACGGGTGCTCACTACACTCTACACTGAAAGGCTGACTGACGGGTGCTCACTACACTCAACACTGAAAAGCTGACTGACGGGTGCTCACTACACTCTACACTGAAAGGCTGACTGACGGGTGCTCACTACACTCAACACTGAAAAGCTGACTGACGGGTGCTCACTACACTCAACACTGAAAAGCTGACTGACGAGTGCTCACTACACTCAACACTGAAAAACTGACTCAGCAACTGATGCAATTTGCTGGCAGAAAAAAAAATTCATACATGTGCATGATGGTCCCCTATACCTCCCAAAGGCAGTTTTTTATGATAATATCGTCTCGTCGGTCAATGCCGAACAAAATTGTCAGCCTCTGATACACAAGCTGGGGTTTTTTGTTGGCAAAAATAACAGCCTCGGGCGCAGAAAAGGTTAAATGAAACTAATTTGACCACAGACATAACTATGAGGCGTGTTCAAATGAAACCGGTCCCAACTGTAACAAGTGAACATATGTACGATGCACATGATGTCACTTCTGGTGTGTACAGCACATACCAATAGTCAAGTTTGCAAAATTTCATTATCCTCTGACTCATAGTTTCCTCAGCACACCGTTGAAAACATAGCGGGTTTGATACGGAATCCGACCAGAGTTGATCAGCCATTGGTGATTCGGTTTCTAACAGCCGAAGGATGTCGACCAAGGCGTGTTCACCTGCCACTATGCACAAAAGAAATGAATCAGATTCCTCTTCATATCACAGCAAGTGGTTCAAGCTCCATCCCGTGCGTTCTTCCTTACGGTGGTTGGTCAGCAACCGAGGTACCTATTGTGAACACACCTTCCGTTACGTCAGTTTCTTGCTAACCACCATTTGACCTGTCCCTAGCAACACAGCGGATTCCTCTGCTAGCGAACGCAAGCTCCGGCGACGGTCCACCTGAATTACTGCATCAATTTTGGTGTTATCTTCTGACGCAACAATATGCACCTGACCTGGTCTCGGAAGATCTTTCGTTAATTCACATCCTTCTTTAAACATCGCTGTCCAGTTCTTCGCTGTTGTTTTCGACACACTTTTGTCACCAAACACTGCCTGCATTCTGCGATGAATGTCAACTTGTCGACATCCTTCAGCTGTTAGAAACAGACTCACCGCTCGCTGATCAACTCTGGGCGGATTCCGTATCACACCCGCCATGTTTTCAACGATCTGCTGAAGAAACTATGAGTCGGAGGATAATGACATTTTGCAAACTTCACGGTTGGTAAGTGCTGTTTACATCAGAAGTGACGTCATCATGCGCATCATACACATGTTCACTTGGTGCAGTTAGGTTCATTTCCTTTGAATACGACTCGTATTTAATAAGGGCCTACGGTCCTTAAGTACATTTCTGCACAAAATATCCTCTCAGTTTCTGAATAAAGGCTCGTTTAAGACTGTTCAGCCAAAATGAATTTTCTCACAGTTCCTAATGGAAAATACCATGATTTTTAGGTCAAAATAAAAATGCCTTTCTATAGTTAGCTAAAGTGTTAGTTCATGAATCTAGACAAAGACTGACTTCATGAACCCAAACGAGGAAAGTAATGTATATAAGCTGAGGGATCCGAGTATTCGAGATAGACCACAGAACAGAAAACTACCGAGCAGTTTGTAGGATGGAGAGGACAGAGTAAAAAACATCGGCTGAATTTGAGTAGTTAGAACAGAGAGTTAGAATAGGTCTTGAATAACGGAGAAGCCACCGAAGCAGACTAGATCTCAACCAATCACTTGTAAGCATTTGACTGTGTGTGTTATCCTGCTGGATTCAACGTTGACATCTTGTCACACGTGACGCTGATTTCCTAGTCCCTGGAGTGGCATTCGACTGCATTCTTATCAGAAGGAGACATATTACTTCAAACACGAAGCTGTCGTCCCGACAACATGTCGTAACACAGGTGTTACTCTTGGACTGACACCTACAGTGACAGAACCACTGTCGTCGACACGAGAACCCCTGTCATCAAGGGCGTTAGACCTGAGTTGGAGAACCACCATGGTGTAAGAACCGCTGTAGTCGTCGCAGAGTTCCTGACTAGACGATGAAGAATGAGAAATCAGAAGATCTAATTGCTGAAATCATCTTCCTGACTTGAAGATGGGACCGGAGGGGGAGGGGGGCTCAGAAGATACAGACGTTGCAGAAGCTGAGAGGAAGAACAGAAGGCCACCAGACGAGCGCGGGGCCAGAAGATTGGCAGTGAACAAGTTAGCTAGACAGTATTGTATCACCCCAGAGTGAGATAGGGCTGTGAATGGAACATTAGTAAGAGATAGGGCTGTGAATGGAACATTAGTAAGAGATAGGGCTGTGAATGGAACATTAGTAAGAGATAGGGCTGTGAATGGAACATTAGTAAGAGATAGGGCTGTGAATGGAACATTAGTAAGAGATAGGACTGTGAATGGAACATTAGCTAGAGATAGGGCTGTGAATGGAACATTAGCTAGAGATAGGGCTGTGAATGGAACATTAGCTAGACAGGATTGTATCAACTCAGAGTAAGACTGGCGAAAGAAGGTGGAAGGTTACCACAACAAGATTCTAGTGACCTACGAAGAGTCCAAAAGGTTTATTAGGGCCAGATACATGGACAAATGAGAAACAGAGCATACTGGCTACACAAGAAACAGGGCTTATTACCAGTTGAACAGAAGAAAGCAGGTCGTGGTCTTCAGACTCTGCACAGGCCACAACAGACTGAGGTACCATCTATTCAATAAACTGAAGAAAGGTGCTACTGACGAATGCACCTGTGGCACAGGGAAGATGACCCCTGAACATCTGTTTCAAAATTGCCCGACATACGAGGACCAGAGAAAGCACATGTGGCCATCACCAGTGCCAACACTAGACAAGCTTTATGGCAGTATCGACAGCCTCAGGATGACCGCTGCTTTCTTTGAATAAATTAAAGATAAATACACCAAAATGAGATAGGAACACATAAAAGGGATATCAAGTAGACTGAAGAGATCCTATTGGGCAGAGGAAAAGAGCGACAAAGATGACGCCCTACCGATTGCAGGTCTAATATTTCTCTGGTGTTTTAGTTCAGTATGGATAAGCCACGGATTGTCAATGACTTACACTTGTGTTCATGTAACCGTGTTGTTGTTTTCCATTTTGTACTAGTTAATTCGTTCATTTTTTGTGTTTTCTTCTGTCAGATTAGCCTGGCCTGGACATCGGCTATATGAATTAACAACACGCTTAAACCTGTGTCATATTTTCACGGCCTAGTTCACACGGCTGAACTTCACGAGATTAGCGCCCATCGCCTTAGCTGCAGACAGCGTCGGTTTTGGTGTGACAAAAATTTAGACACGACTATAATGGACTATAACACGGCCCGGGAGAGATGCCCATACGACATCTTGCAGTTATGGGAAAGGCACGACACACAACAATAGATGTCATCCCCCTGCGCTGTCTTGCCAGATACCTGTTTACGGGAGAGGCTTAGGGAGTAAACTCTGAGGAAAAATCTACATCCTGTGCTATTTCGTCATCTGAATAAAAATCTTGCAGTGGTCAAGGGTAAATCAGGACTGGACAGTGAGGTTGACAAAAGGCGCAGTTTCTTCTGACTTTAATCTAAATCACTGCGCAAGTCACCCATTTCAGCGGACACAGCAAGAGAAAAGACTGCCCATACGACTGAACAAAGAGAGTGGCCTTCATCACATGTGATGGATGAACAGCATGGAGCAGAAGAGAAAACGGAAGTGAAAGGACTGGTTAACGAAAGTGTACAAAGTAAGACGAGTACAGAAAAGCCGACATCGGCCAAAAGGGAATTGACCAGATTTTTTATACAGGAATGAATTAATCCAAAGAATGGGTCAAGAAGAGAGGCGTGCAAGGGAGGAGAGGCAGGCAAGAGAGGAAAGGAGAGGAGATAAGGATGACTGCAGCCCATGCGAGAGATCATTCTATTTTCCAGCTTGAAATTATGTTGATCATTTGAGGAGCATGAGACAATGCCTATGACTCTGACATCAGCTTGCTGGAAGCCCACACAGAGTCCCAACTTGTTCTGTTGACAAAGCTACCTTTGAAATGGTTGGAGACCGGGAAGCCAGAGTTCTTGGAGATGTCAAAAAGATGTTGCTGGAAGCACACACAGAGTACTAACTTACTTTGTTGACCAAGCTGATAGTTGGATGTTTAAGAAGTAAAGTAAGATCCCAGTTTCATGCCAACGTGGCATATTGGGAATATGGTGTTAGGCCCATATTTTTCTTGACCAACGGCACACTCGGGGTGATGTTGTCAACATCCCGCTAGCTGCTTTTACTTTCTCACATTATTCTGGAACCCATTTGTTTAGGCTGGGTGGACCAGGGGAGCCGTTTAACCTTAACCACTCCACATTAACATTTTATGGGATTTCCCCTGCGGCTGCATTGTTTTTCAGCACATCCCGTTTATCTATGGTTGTTGACTTTGAGAACATGTAACATTTTTAATTGATAGTCTATTGATATGATTTGTTTGTGAGTAGAGAAATAAATAAATAAAGAATTTGTTGGTGTTATTGTTTTTGTTGTGTGTGTGTTAATTAGTTAGTTTTCTTTCCATTTGTGCCATTGAGCGTCATAAATCATTTGTCCTGCGTCAGGTGCGTTGAAACAGTTAATGTAAGCTGTATCGCTGCATATCCACTCTAATGTCATCCATCCACCTGCTTCGCAGCTGCCCCCTTGCCCTGTAACCAGATCTACCAGCGTAATAAGCCATCTGTGGAAGTTGATGAGGATGCATTCTCATGAGATGACCAAACCAACTTCTTTTCTGCCTGGAAATGTATTCTGCACAAGTGTGCTGACCATGTCGTCGTTCTGCATTCTGTCTCCCCTGGTAACACCGATGACCTTCCGCTTTATTTCACACGTCGAAATTCTGCTCTCACGCGCCCTGGTCAGAGGCCATGTTTGGCGCTGGTAGCAGAGTTGGCATAAATATACTGTTTTTCAGCTGTTGCTTTGTTGCCGAACTAATGCTCAGGTGCCTAAGCAGTGGTGACAGCTGATAAGTCACAGCAGATGCTTTGTAACAACTAGTCTCAATTTCCCTGTCGATCCTGTCACATGCCAAAAAAATACTGCCCAAATACTTGAACTCGTGGGCCTGTTGACGAGCAATATGATTGACACTTGTCTTGAGTGGACCAGGTGTTCTGATCATCGTCATAGTTTCTGTTTTCTTCTCGCTAATTTGCTGAAAAATGAAGATGATAGTGTTGAAACAACAGCACAAACATTTAGACTTCACCCGCTTTTGGCAGCCCTTGGTTGGAAAAAAAATTTAATACATTGCCGACAACGGTTTATCGATGTTTACCGCAATGGCCGCATCTTTCTACTATAGACGTAAATATTGTTTCTATATAAACAACCTAAACAGATCTACCTCGGAAAAATCTGTTGCAAAAAACTCATCTCCCCCATTCTCAACAATGGATGAATATTCAATTCCAAGCGAAAAACATTAAAAATATTTTCCAAACATCTAAAACAAATTTCTAAATCGCCATTGTTTGTATCTAACTGTACATTACAGAAGTCGGAACTCTCTACAATCAAAAGAGCAGTATTGTTCAGACTATTTCTATGTAGCCGATCATTTTTAAATTTGATTAGAACGGACGTTGCTATGTAAAGACATCATAAATCGAGTACGGACAACCTTTCGCTGCGCGATTTTCGTCCCCGCAGTCGTTTTAGAGTGACGTTAAAGTGGTAAAGGTTAAGAAATTAAAGTGCAATATTATTATTATTATAAAGTTCGATACAGAAATGTAAAAAAAAATAATATTCACCAGTTGCCATTTGGGGAGTAATCCTCGCGGACAGTTCCCCACTGACGTTCAGAAAGGTAAGGTCCCCAGAAAAGGGGGTCATTCAAATGTTCATTGACCCTGGGTTCATCACGTTCAGAGAAATATGGGAATCCTTCAGACAACCGACTTCTTTTTGCTACTACAGCATTCATTTCCTTCGACCAGTGCTTGCCTATTTCTCCAATTGATGTCATTCTCCCCGGAGAATCTGTTGATCAGCAAACAAAGAAAGATTTTAACAGTCCTTGTCGTACAATCATACTGTATACACAAACTAAACTTAAAGTCTTTATACTGGTTTAGAAGACTACAGAATCTGTATACAACCAGTTTCTTGGAGGGTGGTTTAAACGATTTGCAACGCCATATTAATAGACTCAAACACTAGAGCTAAGTAGACCCGAGGCCTGTTAGGTGCCATTTATAGCTGCTCTTAACAAACCACATGGTGAAAGGTATAAATAACCTGGGCAGATTTTTTAATTGAATTTTTTCCGGGCAGCGATCGTTGAGTCTATTCTTTTTGATTGTCAACTGCCAAAGGATTTTTATTGTGCTCGACACTGAACACTAGAGTTCGATCTCATGGACATTTTTACCAGAAAATCGACGTGAAAAAAATCACGTTCTGTTTTATTTTTTCATTCGTCGTATTTCTCTATCCGCAAGGCTGTGTGCATTGCACTGTGTTTTTATTTTGCGCCTGTTGGCTCAGTGCATCCGACTTTGGCACGCATTTTATGTAAGGGTCTACTTCCTCCTCATTTTCTAAGGGTTTTCTTCCCTGTCTGCACTGTGATTCGAACCCATGACCTCCAACACCCGAGGCGGACGCCTTACCTCGAAACCACTGAGTCCCCTTCTTCATGCAGATGCTATGCAGAATACCTGTTCCAGCTTTCTTGTTAGACATAAACATAAAGAAAACAAAGACTATAGGAAAAGTGACAAGAAACCATGTATTTAGATAAAAATAAAAGATCAACTACTGGAACAGGTACAGAGTTTCTCCTATCTAGGTCATATAATAACGGAAGACGCAGCTGTGAAAAAGAGATCAGAAAGAGAATAGGTATGGCCAAGATGGTATTCAGCAGCATGCGACACATACTGACATCCAAACAGATAAACCATAAATTGAAAATGAGAATTGTCAGGTGTTATGTACACTCGTCACTACTTTAAGGCGCAGAAGCATGGACAATGAATAACAAGTTGGAAAAAAGTATTGAAGCCTTCGAAATGGGGGTATATAGAAGATTGGGTCGCATTTCTTGGAAAGAGAAGACAACAAATGTGGAGGTATTGACAAAGTTGGGGATGAAAAGAGAATTAATGACCGAAATCAGGGTTAGACGGTTAAAGTTATTTTGGTCATATAACAAGACATACCACCTTGTTGAAGACCATACTGGAGGGTAGGGTGGAAGGCAGTTGTTCAAGAGGCAGACAATATTATAAGTGGGTCGATAACATCAGGAGATGGACTGACAAAAGACTGTCAGATTGCATAAATTACAGCAAGAGATAAGAGTCCACTGGAGATCCATTGCAGCCAATCTACGATGTGGAGATGGCACAACCTGACCAGCCGATCTACGATGTGGAGATGCACAACCTGACCAGCCGATCTACGATGCAGGGATGGCACAACCTTACCAGCCGATCTACGATGTGGAGATGGCACAACCTGACCAGCCGATCTACGATGCAGGGATGGCACAACCTGACCAGCCGATCTACGATGCAGGGATGGCACAACCTTACCAGCCGATCTACAATGTGGAGATGCACAACCTGACCAGCCGATCTACGATGCAGGGATGGCACAACCTTACCAGCCGATCTACGATGCAGGGATGGCACAACCTGACCAGCCGATCTACGATGCAGAGATGGCACAACCTGACCAGCCGATCTACGATGCAGGGATGGCACAACCTGACCAGCCGATCTACGATGCAGGGATGGCACAACCTGACCAGCCGATCTACGATGCAGGGATGGCACAACCTTATCAGCCGATCTACGATGCAGGGATGGCACAATCTGACCAGCCGATCTACGATGCAGGGATGGCACAACCTTACCAGCCAATCTACGATGTGGAGATGCACAACCTTACCAGCCGATCTACGATGCAGGGATGGCACAATCTGACCAGCCGATCTACGATGCAGGGATGGCACAACGTTACCAGCCGATCTACGATGTGGAGATGCACAACCTTACCAGCCGATCTACGATGTGGAGATGGCACAACCTTACCAGCCGATCTACGATGCAGGGATGGCACAACCTGACCAGCCGATCTACGATGCAGGGATGGCACAACCTTACCAGCCAATCTACGATGTGGAGATGCACAACCTTACCAGCCGATCTACGATGCAGGGATGGCACAACCTTACCAGCCGATCTACGATGCGGGGATGGCACAACCTTACCAGCCGATCTACGATGCAGGGATGGCACAACCTTACCAGCCGATCTACGATGTGGAGGTGGCACAACCTTACCAGCTGATCTATGATGTGGAGTTGCACAACCTTACCAGCCGATCTACGATGTGGAGATGCACAACCTTACCAGCTGATCTACGATGCAGGGATGGCACAACCTTACCAGCTGATCTACGATGCAGGGATGGCACAACCTGACCAGCCGATCTACGATGTGGAGTTGGCACAACCTTACCAGCTGATCTACGATGCGGAGATGGCACTTGAACTTGTTAGTTTAGTTTCTAAACTTACCCAAGGGACAGTCAATTTACAAGTCAACAAGAGGGTAATGAAGGCAAGCAGAGGGAACAGTGCAGCAGCCAGATAAAAGTAATGAAACCAACGACCCTGCTGAAGTCTGTACCGCAGATCTGGACAGGGATGGCCAATACCAACCCCAAAACTATTGACCCACACCCCTACATCACCAGCATGACCACGCAAGGGCTACTTCAGTGACATGAACAATCCAATCGTCTAATGGTCATTTTGTGACAATGACAAGACTACACGACTTGAGACAGGAGCGGATCCGCACAAAATAAACTACCTGATTGAGGAGCAGTCGCTTATGACTTGTCGGACGATTTAATAATAATTCTACTTCTCCTTCTGCGTTTGTTCTCAATCTCCCGCTTCCAAGCCCTGAACAGGCAAATAGCAGGATGTTGTCCGGAGAACGGAATGTGTTGTGTCGCTAGTTTACAGATTGATTGTGATATTTGCACCTTTCGGTCCAACACATCCGTCTTCAACAGCTTAATAATAATAGTTGCCCATCACAAACAAAGATGGTCACAGCATCATACCTGTGCTGAGAGATGTGATCTTATATGACTGTAAAGTCCAATCCTGGCATGGCAGACTTTGTCAGACTTGGGACGAACATGTGGGAAGTCGGCTGTGGGATTGTCATGCGTTCTGTTCATTTGAGCAACACGCTTTCTCTGAGCTGTGATAATATTTTGCTCTGTGATCTAAGCACCTTTTGTGACGCTAGTGCACCAGGCGGAATGGTTCTGAGCAAGCATCTCCCAGAAGGTGACATCCATGTTGATGCTATTCAGAGACATTTTTAACAAGTACTATAGCTGCTCTTCTATGCCTGTTCTGAGCTAACCGTATGTGCCTGTTCTGAGCTCACCGTATGTGCCTGTTCTGAGCTCACCGTATGTGCCTGTTCTGAGCTAACCATATGTGCCTGTTCTGAGCTCACGGTATGTGCCTGTTCTGAGCTAACCGTATAATAGCTGTCTCAAGAGACTCTCATTGTGCATGTATCAACATCTTATCAGAGCAATTTGCGGAAGTGTTTGGATGCTCCACATGTATGACTTGTTCAGAATTTCAGAGTTAGGTATTTTATCCTACCACTTGATCCTGAGAAGATGTGGAATGATTTAGTTGTCTCCTAAACACTGTCCATGTTTTGCAGTCATGTAGAAGAGTGGTTAGCACTACAGCATGATACATTTTTACCTTGGTGGCGGGGAGGAAGACTAACGTCTGGTCAGGCACAACAGACTGATCAGACATGTTAGTCAGGGTGAGGCAAAATATACTGGCCAAGACCCTCACCTTGGCTTCCTCGTAGCCCTCCCTGGAAATGGGATGTTTTCATGGCAGCTTGGCTAACAAGGTGAGGGATCAACATGATCCCGTAGTAGTGAGAGATGCAAATGAAGCCAAGCATAGCACTACCGCCTGGAGGATCCTAGTCCAGCAGACTCGGGATGTGAGGAAAGCTACTGCAACCTTCCACCTAACGTCCTTTTCAGAACGCACAAAAGAGTAAACCTACTCATTGTGGGCATTCCAAACAGCAAAAACAACTTTGGTGTCGTCACTGATGCCTTGTCAGTTCCAAACATTTTTTAGAAGTCCCCCAATCCCAGAGCTTGCCTTTCCAATCATGCTGTTGGTCTCAGAGTTGATATTTGCTTCTCTGGTGAGGGTACTGCCTGGGTAGGTGAATCTATCCACTGCCTGGGTAGGTGAATCTATCCACTGCCTGGGTAGGTGAATCTATCCACTGCCTGGGTAGGTGAATCTATCCACTGCCTGGGTAGGTGAATCAATCCACTGCCTGGGTAGGTGAATCTCTCCACTGCCTGGGTAGGTGAATCAATCCACTGCCTGGGTAGGTGAATCAATCCACTGCCTGGGTAGGTGAATCTCTCCACTGCCTGGGTAGGTGAATCAATCCACTGCCTGGGTAGGTGAATCAATCCACTGCATGGGTAGGTGAATCAATCCACTGCCTGGGTAGGTGAATCAATCCACTGCCTGGGTAGGTGAATCAATCCACTGCCTGGGTAGGTGAATCAATCCACTGCCTGGGTAGATGAATCAATCCACTGCCTGGGTAGGTGAATCAATCCACTGCCTGGGTAGGTGAATCTCTCCACTGCCTGGGTAGGTGAATCAATCCACCGCCTGGGTAGGTGAATCAATCCACTGCCTGGGTAGGTGAATCAATCCACTGCCTGGGTAGGTGAATCTATCCACTGCCTGGGTAGGTGAATCTATCCACTGCTTGGGTAGGTGAATCTGTCCACTGCCTGGGTAGATGAATCTGTCCACTGCCTGGGTAGGTGAATCTGTCCACTGCCTGGGTAGGTGAATCTGTCCACTGCCTGGGTAGGTGAATCTGTCCACTGCCTGGGTAGGTGAATCTGTCCACTGCCTGGGTAGGTGAATCTGTCCACTGCCTGGGTAGGTGAATTTCTCCACTGCCTGGGAAGGTGAATCTGCCCACTGCCTGGGTAGGTGAATCTCTCCACTGCCTGGGTAGGTGAATCTCTCCACTGCCTGGGTAGGTGAATCTGTCCACTGCCTGGGTAGGTGAATATGTCCACTGCCTGGGTAGGTGAATCTGCCCACTGCCTGGGTAGGTGAATCTGTCCACTGCCTGGGTAGGTGAATCTGCCTACTGCCTGGGTAGGTGAATCTTGCCACTGCCTGGAGATGTTGGTATTGTTTGGTTTGCTGTTCAACTCCCCAGGAGCAGGCTGGAAGAGCACCTCAGTTTCCCTAGTGTTGGTTGTAAGACCAAATAACTGCATGCCTTAGAAGACTCCATCATGGTGGACTGCATATCTTGTTCTGAGCAAGTGGTAAGGGCACAGTCATAAGCAAACAAGAAGTCAAAGATGGTAGCTTCATTCTCCTTGGTGTAAGACTTCAGGCATCTCGGATTGAACAGTTGACCTTGTGTCCTGTTCTTGATATGCCTGCCGGGGTAGTAGTGTCATGGCGGGCATTAAAGAGCATTGCTGTAAACCCCATGCTAAAGAGTGTCCACACTGGCACACATTCGTGTTTAACACCATTGGTGGCTGGGAAGGCAGCAAACAATTCTCCTTCAAGCAGCACTTGAGCCGCCATCACGCAACTGGCAGACAGCTGTTATGAATCTGCTAGGACAACCAAATTCCACCATGATTTTCCTCGCATGACTGAAACTCAGAAGGGTCACCAGGCATCAAGATGCCGAGCAGTGCATGAGCTGCAGTGGTCAGCGACCGAAAGCTGTTTGTTAGTGTCAGCGACCCAGAGCTGTAGTGGTCAGTGACCGAAAGCTGACTGTTAGTGTCAGCCACCCAGAGCTGCAGTGGTCAGCGACCGAAAGCTGACTGTTAGTGTCAGCCACCCAGAGCTGTAGTGGTCAGCGACCGAAAGCTGCCTGTTAGTGTCAGCGACCCAGAGCTGTAGTGGTCAGCGACCCAAAGCTGACTGTTAGTGTCAGCGACCGAGAGCTGCAGCGGTCAGTGACCGAAAGCTGACTGTTGTGTCAGCTACCCAGAGCTGTAGCGGTCAGAGACCGAAAGCTGTAGTGGTTAGCGACCCAAAGCTGACTGCCAGCAAACCAGAGCTGCTAAGGCCCTTCTCTGCTTCCAAGTGCTGAAGTCGGATGTGTCGGACCGAAAGATGCAGATATCACAGTCAAGCTGTAAACTACGACACAACGCATTCCGTTCTCCTGACTTCATTCTTCTACTTGCAAAGCCCTTTTCAGGGCTGTTGGTAGCGGGAGATTGAGAACAAGGAAGAAGAAGAAGATGTGCTGCATATATCATGTCGCCTGCCCCATGACCCGCTTGAAAAAACACTGACTCTTTGGAAGTATGCCCTGCTCAAGGTCACTAGTTAGGCAATTAAGCAGAACTTAAGCCTGAATTTTGTCCCCAGTTGACAGGAGACAGATTCCCCTGTGGTTATCGCAGCAGTGATGATAGACTTTTTGCTTGTTCAAATGGACAATGGAGGAAGACTTTTTGCTTGTTCAAATGGACAATGGAGGAAGACTTTTTGCTTGTTCAAATGAACAATGGAGGAAGACTTTTTGCTTGTTCAAATGGATAATGGAGGAAGACTTTTTGCTTGTTCAAATGGATAATGGAGGAAGACTTTTTGCTTGTTCAAATGGACAATGGAGGAAGACTTTTTGCTTGTTCAAATGAACAATGGAGGAAGACTTTTTGCTTGTTCAAATGGACAATGGAGGAAGACTTTTTGCTTGTTCAAATGGATAATGGAGGAAGACTTTTTGCTTGTTCAAATGGACAATGGAGGAAGACTTTTTGCTTGTTCAAATGGACAATGGGGGAAGACTTTTTGCTTGTTCAAATGGACAATGGAGGAAGACTTTTTTGCTTGCTCAAATGGACAATGGAGGAAGACTTTTTGCTTGTTCAAATGGACAATGGAGGCATCTTACAGGTCCTGGGGTATGTGATCAGCACGAAAGAATGTCGAGCCTATCATTGGTTGCAACTTGTGGCATTTGTGCTATGACTTGCTCGCTGATGGTTGAGGATTTCATCGAAGTGTGTCAACCATTCACTCAAGTATCTGGCCCTTGTCCGTCAGTAGTCTTCTTCTTCCTTAATTCTCAATCTCCCGCTACCAAACCCCGAAAAAAGCTTTGCGAGTAGCAGGATGTTGTCTGGAGAACGGAATGTGTTTTGTCGTAGTTTACAGCTTGACTGCGATATTTGCCCCGTTCCGTTCGGCACATCCGACTTCAGCATAGCATTTTTTAGTACTGGGTTAGCATTCCCTCTTCAATCCCTTCTTTTTAGCCAGTCTGCTGTCCAGGATCACTGTGTGGAGGTGTAGAAGGGTCTTGGCAGCTCTGGTTCACTGGCCCAGATGCTAGTATTCAACTATGGATTGATAACCGCTACAGCTCATGTCGCCCATCATTAGTGTCATGCCCATGCCTGATCATCCCATACATACTAAAACACCCAGTTAAAAATTGACTCAAGAGAACCAGCTTCATTCATATATCAAACCATCTACACCAAAAATATGGAGAAATAATTCCCAACTAAACTACAGAAATAGAAATGCTTATTAACTATGAAGAGCCAAGCTGCAACATAAACAACGTTGCAATAAGTACAGAGATCCCAGGAATAAGAAGAAAAGACCAACACAGTATCAACGAGCTGAAAATTTTAGCACAAACAATGATTGAGGAGAAATATAATACCAAGGAATGGACACAGATGGTTCATCAGAGGGGGCAGGCCAAAACGGGGGAGGAGGCATATTCATAAGACACAAAAGAGGAAATATAACAGAAGAGGCCCTCCCAACAGGAAAGTTGTCTACAAACCTTAGAGCAGAATCGATGGCCCTCCTGCGAGCACTGGGGATACTTCAAACAGAAAGGCAACCTCCAACAGAAATAGCTGTATTCACGGACTGCAGAGAACTATTAGAGACAATAATTTTTTTTAAACAACGAACCACTGTTATCAGAGATCAGAGTAGAACTGGGGAAACTCCAGAGACCCTCAACAATAGCACTCCAGTGGATACCCTCCCATTGCGGAATCACAGGAAACGAGAGAGCTGATGCTCTGGCAAAAGATGGCAGCAAAAAGGCACAATTTAATCACTGAGTACCATACAGAGAAATCAAGAACATCATCAGAAATCAGTATATATCCAATGGAGAGAAGACAGAAACGTAAGCAGTACAGGAGACCCAATTCACTATCTCAAAAGAAATCAACAAACTACCTTATTTCGCCTGAGAACTGGACACTGCAGACTACTAGAACATCTGTACCGACTGAAGATCTCACACACCGATGAGTGCCCATGTGGACCAGGATGCCAGAACCCTGAGCATATTCTACAGGAATGCCCAATCTATAGGGAAATGAGATGCCAGACCTGGCCAGAGGGTGCGGAGCTGAGACAAAAGCTGTGGGGCAGCCGCTCCGACCTGGTGAAGACTACAGACTTCATCATGATGACTGGCCTGCAGATATAGCATGACCAGAAGATCCTGAACGCAAAGAAAGAAAGCATCGTTCCATCAGTATTGAGGACAGGCGTTGGATGATTGACTTGGGGACCGACTTCAGTGCATCATAGAACCGCTGTTGAATTGTTCTCATCTGCATATTTCTGGATCTCATCTGCTTTGTTGCTTAGCAAGACATTTTGCATCTTTCTAAGCTAATTCTGAACAACTCTTTTATATATAGACAAAAGCTGCCATTTTGGATGTTGAGGAGGGATAATTTTGATGGAAACTGTACAGCCGACAGATATCTGTAACTTTCTGCAGCTTGCTAGCCCTGGCGGAGGTAGATTGCGTATTGGGTAGGAATTTCATTACTTCTTAGAATATATATCAACAGGACAGCTGCTTACAGCCGACTCTTATCAATTTTCATTGCTAGGACAGGGGACGGTGTGGGATAGTGGTTAAGTGACATGGCTCACAATCTGAAGGTGCTGGGTTCGATCCCCATCAAACACTGTCAGTGGCAACTGGAAAACTCTCAAGCAATTTCAGAACGGAGGCAGAGGCACTGAAGGCTGCAGTAAAAGCAATGCTAACAGGCGAAAGCAATGAAAGCCAGATAGTCCTGTTTACAGATGCCCTGGCTGTGGTTACAGCACTAAAAAGCCAGAAGAATACTGAACTTAATGGTTTAAGAGCAGTACTCTGTCAACTATGCCAGCAGTCCGCACCAAAAAGTAGTGGTACAGTGGGTTCTATCCCACTGTAACATCCAAGACAACGAAGAGGTAGACAGACTGGCAAAAGAAGGTGCAAGACTACCACAACCAGATTCTAGTGTGACCTACGAAGAGTACAAAAGGTTTATTAGGGCCAGATACATGGCCAAATGGGAAACAGAACATACTGGCTACACACAAAAATGATGCATATTACCAATTGAACAGAAAAGAGCAGATCGTGGTCTTCAGACTCAGCACAGGCCACAACAGACTGAGGTACCCTCTATTCTTCTTCTTCATCGTACGCTGTTTACAGCGATATTTACGTTGCACTGATTTAATTTGTTAGCCAGTGGCTCAGTGCATCCGATTTCAACAGGCGTTTCTGTAGGGTTGCCCTCCTTAGCCTTTGGCTGTCCCCAGCCTAACTGCAAGGCAGCAGTTGTTTTTGGTCAGAGTTGTCTCTCTTGGGAAGTTGTCTTGCAGGACTATCGAGTCTTCCCTACTCGTGTCTATAGCGTTTGGCAATGATATGATGGACTATGTACTAGTTTGTACTATCCCGGAAGAGAGGCAGTCCAGTGTGACTTTTTCCCAGGATCGTAACGTCCTGCCAGAAACGTGGCATATGTATATGAGTGAGGTATCTTTTTGCTCGCTTTATTTTCTCAGCTCATCTGCAGTGATGGTACGCCTAGCATTCCCCGCCACCCGGGAGCTTGTCACCATAGGACAGGAGGTGCAATGTCCGCTGGACTGCATCTCTTCTGCGTCCATTGGAAAGACTGATAGCAGACAGATGCAAAGAGCGAGGAAGGAGTGCATTTTACCAGGTGCATTCCTGCGGCTCGATCGGGCCGGGACACAAGCCCCAGCCATGTCGTAGCCTCCCATCTCAGCGGTGCTGAGATTTTGGGCGGGATTCTGGCTTAGAGGCGTTCGGCGGTAATCCCTCAGATGGTAGCTTATCAGCCAAGCACGTGGACCAAATGTCAGCGACCTGTGATTCCTCTCGAAATAGTGCATTTGACCAGGTGACAAGCCTAGTCTTGCACGGAGATGTTGTCCGCCTAGGGAGCGGACATATCTCATGGTCAAGGGTTGGGTCTCAGCAGTTCGCAGTGAGGTAGCTGATCTAGTGCTTAGGGCACCCGACCGAGAACTAAGTCTTCTACAAATGATTTCATACCTCATCGCCGTATGGGGTGAATATCGAGCAGCTTCCCGCCCGCTTTTATCAGCGGACGGCAGAGACCTCATTCTGTGGCTTGACCGGGCGGGGCTGGAGCGTGGCCCCCAGGTCCCCACCATGTCGAAGCCTCCCTTTGCATTCGTGCTGGGCTGCTTTTGGGAGGGATTTTTGGCTTAGAGGCGTTCGGCCGTAATCCCTCACCTCGCACCGTTGGCTTATCCGCCTAGTACGTGAACCAAATGTCTGCGGCTCCTCTCGGGCTTAGCAGGATTACCGTAGCAAAGCCCCGTCATTAGTAGGTTAAACTGACCTGTCTTCAGAGGGTCTATTTCCAGCACCCGTTCAATATTAGCCAGACCGTATCAATAGAGGGCTTTTAGTTTGTCAATGGCCAAGTTTCTGGAACCTGCGATTTCTGCAGGGTGAAGACCAGATTACCGTAGCAGGCGCTCTTTCATTTTGGGGTTTGGAGACTGAACTGTCTTCCGTGGGTCTAATACCAGCACATGTTCACTATTAAACCCCACGAAGGTGCTCTCTTTTTGACAGTCATTCTACAGTATTGGCGTGTTAAGTTAATTTAAGCCTCAGGCTCCACTCCTGATAGTGCTCTTCCGTCAATTCCTTTATCAGAGCACTGGATGCAGATGAACCGAGCCACAGGGGGCATAACCCCAGATTTCTGAGAGTCTAAATCCAGCACCAGTTCCATATTTTACCCCAGAAAAGTGGTCTCGGCATGTCAATCATTTCAGTGTTGGCCGTGTTGAGTCAAATTATGCCGCAGGCTCCACTCCTGGTGGTGCCCTTCCGTCAATTCCTTTAAGTTTCAGCTTTGCAACCATACTTCCCCCGGAACCCAAACATTTTGGTTTCCCGGAAGCTGCCCGCAGAGTCATCGAAGCAACTCCTGCGGATCGCTAGTCGGCATCGTTTATGGTCAGAACTACGACGGTATCTGATCGTCTTCGCGCCTCTGACTTTCGTTCTTGATTAATGAAAACATTCTTGACAAATGCTTTCGCAGTAGCTCATCTTGCGGCGATCCAAGAATTTCACCTCTAACGCCGCAATACGAATGCCCCCGTTTGTCCCTGTTAATCATTACCTCCAGTTCCGAAAACCAACAAAATAGAACTGAGGTCCTATTCCATTATTCCATGCACCATTATTCAGGCAGCCGAGGCCTGCTTTGAACACTCTAATTTTTTCAAAGTAAACGCGCCGGCCACCCAGGACGCTCAGCGAAGAGCACCCGTGTACCATCTATTCAATAAATTGAAGATAGGTGGCACTGACGAATGCACCTGTGGTACAGGGAAAATGACCGCTGAACATCTGCTGCAAAAATTGCCCGACATACAAGGACCAGAGAAAGCACATGTGGCCATCACCAGTGGCAATACTAGACAAGCTCTATGGCAGTGTCGACAGCCTCAGGATGACCGCTGCTTTCTTCAAACAAATTAAAGTTGATGTCTGACAGCGTACGAAGAAGATCCCCATCACAGCACCAGCCGTTACCCTTGGGAAGCAAACACTGCAGGAGAAAGCAGACCCTAGCATAAAATGCATGCCGAACTCAGATACACTGTGCTGACAGGCGCAAAATAAAATACTGTAGTGCAACGCACACCGCCTTGGGGACTAGAGAAATAAGCCGAACGCAAGAAACAATTTTTTTAAATTGCAGGACAACTGCTAACAGCCAACTATTTTCAATTTTTATTACCATGATACTTGCTAACAACAGACTCATCAATTTTCATTACCAGGACAACTGCTAACAGCCGACTCTTATCAATATAATCATCATAATAACAATCTAGGCCTTCTTACTAAATTTGATATGCATGTGTAAGTTACATTGTATATATGTCCTCTTTCTATTTTAGTTAGAAGGGTTTCAACTAAACGTGTACCCACATTCGGGCGTAGTGTAGTTTAAGTTCAAGTGCCATCTCTGCATTAAGGTCAGCTGCAATGGATCTCTAATATTAGGCTTTTTCCAGTCTATCTCCGATGTTATCCGCCAACTTATAATGTTGTCAATGTCTGCCTCTTGAACGACCGTCGACTCACGACTGCTTTCCTGTTCCACCCTATCCTCTAGTATGGTTTTCAGCAAGGAGGTGTGTCCTTTATTGCCGACATCTTTTTACTGTCTAACCTTGATTTCGGTCATTAACTCTCCCCTTCCCCCAACTCTTTGAATACCTCCCCATTGGTTTTCTTCTCCTTCCAAGAAATGCGACCCAACCTTCTATCATCTATGCACCCACATTTCCAAGGATTTTTTACTCTTTCCAACTTGAGTCTCAGTGTCCCGTAACTTAAACATCCAAAAAGTGTAACTGCAACCGTTGTTTTTAACTTTGCTTTAGAACTAACCTTATAATTACTGAAAGCTGATTTAATAACTCCGAAAAGTGAGATAAAGTTTACGCAGTTAGCAAAACCAGATGCTGTAGGGAGGAAAGAAGCTACTGCAGGTCCGTGTTCTTGGCCAGCCATGGCGTTTTACTTCGGCCACTAAAAGCTAGAAACAGATATTAAACGGCATGACGATTCTTTTTATAAATAAAGATTTGTTTGTTTCCCTCTTCTAAAAATCGTTCATTAAAATAGCATTATTTATTTTAGTATATCTAAAGTAAAACATCATGCATAAAACATTTATATTAGCAGCAAATAAAATTGTTATTTTATTTTGTTTCCAGCCCGTCTTAGAATTCTGCTTATTTGGTGCTTAATCTCTGAATGTTTACCTTTCATCTTTTTAGTAAATTCGTGACGTCTTTCCGCTGTAACTATAACAACCACACAAGCTCCCGCCGAGAGAAGGGCCTCTTAGGTATGAGAATCATTTTACACGAAATCCTTTTCTCTTTCTCGTTCATCGTGTTTTTTTAAAATTATGTTTACACGTGGCGTTCAGTTCCCTGAATAAAGGTTGGATAATTCCTTAAGTTTCCAAAGTAACTATGGAGGATTGTCTCCGTCTCTCATTGTGCAGGTGCCTGAGCTGCCAAACAATGTTAGTAACATAACAACAAGAGACAGACGAGCGATGAGCACGGAGCGCTAACTATAAGTGGGAAGTCCAGAAGACAATATCAAGAGATGGACTGACAATAGTCTGTCGGACAGTGCCTTCAAGGCAAGAGACAGAGGATGTTGGAGATCCATTGCAGCCAACTCTCGATATGAAGGAGGCACTTTACATCATCATCTTCATTATATTAAAAGTAAAACTAACAACAGTAACAGTTTAAGTTTTACATGTAATCACATTATATAACACAATAAGACATAAAAATCTTATTGCGATTTCGTGGGTTCCTTCTTCTAATGACTTTGAATGTCTTCTTATTCTCCTACGTGTGTTCTCAATCTCTCGCTACCAAGCCCTGCACAGGGCTTTGCCAGTAGCAGGATGTAGTCCGGAGAACAGAATGCGTTGTGTTGCTGGTTTACAGCTTGACTGCGATATTTGCACCTTTCAGTCCTATGCATCCACCTCTGGCAGCACTTTGAATGTCAATTTCAAACATCTAAATTTTAATAAAAAGCATTTGTCAGCCTGAGGTTATTGATATCTCCATAGAGCGCTGTTCTGTTAACAATTTACGTCTTTACACTCCAGGCAGGCCCATACGTGTTCAGTCCTTGTCAGCAAATGGTGAAGGGTGTAGATATTGATGATTTTTTTTTTTTCAGAGAGGGGTGAATCCTTGGAATGCAGGATGTATTGGAGGCAGGGTCAGTTAATGCATTCAAAATTAGATTGCAGGATCACAGTGTTGGTGGAGTGAAATAAACTAGTTGTATGCAGACTCCGTAGAACCTTCAACGAGTATAATGAAGTTAAGTGAAGGCTATTTGTATATCCTTTGAACTCGTCCAGGAACTACTGGCTGTGGCTATGTATACAGCACATGGAGAAAATAATTTAACTGACATTTTATATTTCACAACTTATTTGTCTTTATCTAGTTCTACTGTAACCTTTTGTTTTTGGCCTCTAGAGAATTTGAGATAAAGAAACTTGGAAATAAAGACAGTTTTTAAAAAGTGAAGCAAATTTACCAGAGTAAAAGGGGAACTGAGATGCAAGTCCGCTCTGGCACAATACCCAATGCCCTGACCAGGATGTCACATCAGGGTCAGGCACAATGCACTGACCAAGACCACAATCTCTCTTCCATGTAGCGTTCCCTGTTTTCAAGGCAGCCTTGTTGGCAAGATGTGGATCGATGTGGTCCCTGTAGTAGTGAGTGTCATGCAGATAAAGCCAAGCATAGCACAACCACCTGGAGGACCACGGTCCACCTTCATCAGCATGCTCATGATGTGAGAAAAGCTACTACAACCCACCACTTAATGTCCTTTTCAGGGCGCACAAAAGAGTCAACTTACTCATTGTAGGCACTCAACAGCAGCAACCAAACAAAAATGTTTAGAGAAATTCAGTTAAAGACTTTTGATTCCTGATGACGATGAGGATATAATCCCTTAAGCTGTGAGCCGGCAGCTCTTGACAGCCCAATGCCTCCCGGACACATCCTCTTCAATTGTTGAGGATATTTATCACTGCTCTCCCCAGGTGTGGAAGAGCAGCACAGGTCTTGGTCACCAAGGCGACACCCAAGCTCGTAAAAAATATGTTGTTTTACAGACATGATTGCGAAGGGGAGCTATGGACGCATCTTTCAAGTATTCCCAAAAGAGAGGCAGTCCAGTGTGTCGATATCCCAGATTGTCACGACCTGCCACCAGGGACATAGTATATACATCTGGGTCAGCTAACTCATCATTCTTTCGTCAGTTTTGCCAGCCCATCTGTAGTGATGGTATGTGTGGCATCCCCTCCACCTGGAAGATCATCACGTCCTGCCAGCCCGTCTGTAGTGATGGTATGTGTTGAACTCCCCACCACCTGGAAGATCGTTACAAAGGGGCAGATGTGCAATGTCAGCTGGTTTGCATCTCTTCGTCATCCATGTGGACAACTGATAGAGGACAAAATCCCATGGAGTGGAAATGGATTGGTGCAGTCCAGAGCATGCACCACTCGCTGATGGGCTTTGCAGCCACACCTATAGGGCTGCACCTGCTCCTCAGCCCCTCTCTAAAGATCTGGATGGCCTGGCCAGGAGTAAAACTCCCGCCGACATAGTTCCTAAGATCTTTAGGGTGCACAAGATCTCCAACCTCGAGACGATAGGAGGTCTTTGATCCTTAGAACGAAAGGAAACAATAGTTTGCAGTGGAAGAAGAAGAAGAAGAGGATGTTGAAAATAAATTGCACATAATTGTCATGTTCCCCAATCGCTGTCATAAATTCACATCAATGACGCCAACAAAGTCCTTTCTTCTTGTTTCTATTTGCTAGGTGGGGCGAGGTTTCCAGATTATGCCTTATTGTCCGATTGTGGGTCTTGACCCTTCCAGTTACTTGGACCACTTTTCTTAGATATTTCAGGCTTTGATCAGGATTTTCTGGGTTGTGATCGTTGTCCATGATTTACATCCGTTGGTCAAAACTCATACGTAGGGGGAGTTATTGTTGAATGCACATAATGAGCCCTAAAAAGAACGTTAAGTGATAGCTTTCCTCACATCTTGAGTGTGCTGATGAAGGTGGACCGGGGTCCCCCAGGCGGTTGTGCCGTGCTATGCTTGGCTTCGTCTGCATGTTACTCACTACTATGGGGATCACGCTGATCCCTCATTTTGTTAGCCAGGCTGCAATGAAAACAGCTCGTCTCAAGAAGGGTTACAAGGAAACCAAGGTCAGGGTCTTGTCCAGTATGTTTTGCCTGACCAGACATCAGTCTTCCTTCCCTCGTCGGGGGGGGGGGGGGGGGTAGCATACAGTCATCTTTACTTTCTTACATTTTTCTCTTTTCGCGAGGAATCCTCTATTTATGGCATCATCATTTGCAATGCCCCTTGCTTACTCTGGACATAGACCAATTACATACCTCCTCCAGAAATGTTGGGCTTTAGCGTCCATTTCTGGATCTCTCCAGTTGAGGTCCACGGACAAAATTCATTTCCACAGTCTCTTCTCGAGGTGTTTCTTGGCCAATCTCTCTTCCTCTTTCCCTGTGGATTCCATATTACAGAATGGGCGAGAGCAATATTAGAAAGATAGGAAATGGACCTAGGGGTTATAATAGATCATACAGGTAAGGTGAGTGAGCAAGTCCAGGTAGCAGTGAAACGGGCAAATGCAATGTTAGGTATGACAGAAAGAAATATTAAACATAGGAGCAAGGAAGTGATCGTCAAACTGTATAAAGCTTTAGTTAGACCTAGATTGGAGTACTGTGTACAGGTGTGGAGTCCTTATTGCAGAGAGCATATAAACATGCTGGAAAAAATACAAAAAAGAGCGACAAAGCTGATAGTAGGATTCCAGAATTATAGTTATGAGGAAAGACTCAGATAAACTGGCCTACAGTGTCTAGAAAAGAGACGAATTCGAGGTGACTTAATACAGGTTTATATGATAATCAAAGGTAAGGATAAATTAGACTATAGTAAATTTTTCAAAGTACAGCCGCCTACGAGAACAACAGGACACAGTTACAAATCAATTAAAGATAGCTCCAGATTAGATACTAGAACATTTGTTGTTGTTGTGAATGCTTGGAATACATTGCCACAGGAAATAGTGAAGGCAAGGTCAGTTAATGCATTCAAGAATAAATTGTATGCATAATTCTCAATCTCTCACTACCAAGCCCTGAACAGGGCTTTGCAAGTAGCGGAATGTAGTCCGGAATGCGTTGGGTCAATATTTTAAAGCTTGACTGCGATATATGCACCTTTCGATCCAACACAGCCGTCTTCACATAGTTATTTTTAGATTAAGGGAAGTAAAAGAAACTCGTTGTATATAGACTCTGCAGTCTTCTAAACCAGTATAAAGAGGTTAAGTTAAGTTGAATTGATGCCATGACATGTCGGTATAATAGATATTGGTCTTTCTTTCCAGGTACGTTCTACAGAGTTCGTCAGTTACCATCAAAAATGGTGAAAAAGAAGAAATCTTTGCCAATGACAGATGAGGAGAAAATAGCCTTTGAAGAACAGAAGAGGTTTGCAGAGGAGGAAACGAAGAGAAGGAGAGAAGATGTTCTTGCACAATTTCTGAAGGTAAAATCCACCTGTTACTCATCATGTGTCTACTTTGGGGGGAGGGGAGGCTAGCATCTGGTCTGGCCACTGTTGATGGGGTGGGGGAAAAGGCTGACGTCTGGTCAGGCTACTGTTGGGGAGGGGGGGGAGGAAGGCTAGCGTTGGGGGTGAGGGAAGGTTAACGTCTGGTCATGCTACTGTTGGGGGGGGGGGGAGGCTAGCGTTGGGGGTGGGGTTAGCGTCTGGTCAGGCTACCTTTCGGGGTGGGGGAATGGGAAGGTTAGCGTCTGGCCAGGCTACTGTTAGGGGGGGAGGCTAGTGTTGGGGGTGAGGGAAGGTTAACGTCTGGTCAGGCTACTGTTGGGGGGAGGAAGGCTGGCGTTGGGGGGGAGGGGAGGCTAGCGTTGGGGGTGGGGTTAGCGTCTGGTCAGGCTACCTTTCGGGGTGGGGGAATGGGGAGGCTAGCATCTGGTCAGGCTTCTGTTGGGAAGGAAGACTAAGTCTGGTCAGGGGAAACATACTGATCAGACTTGTTAGTCAGGGTCAGGCAAAACATACTGATCAGACATGTTAGTCAGGGTCAGGCAAAACATACTGATCAGACTTGTTAGTCAGGGTCAGGCAAAACATACTGATCAGACATGTTAGTCAGGGTCAGGCAAAACATACTACCCCAGCTGCTTTTACATGACAAACACTTATCACCGCAAACAGGAATATTTTCCTTATGAATATGCGTTACAGAAAGTCCTCTTGCCCCAAAACGCACAACATCACACTGCTCTTTGATTGTACGCTCTGTGAGCACGGACACCATTTTGTATCTCTGAGCTGCGTATGTGCATGTAACACCTAGTGTCTACCACCTAATGATACCTTTAGAAACTACCAACTACATTTTGCAGTTATCCTATATCAGTTTGTGACTTACTTATTGACTTGTCCTTGTATCTGTATCTGCAAAGGAGCTGCCTTGTAACTTTAGCCTATTTTTGTTTTCATAGGACAAACTTTTGAAAGAAGAGAAGGCTGCTCGCTTCAACATAAATAAATTAAACTACCAATGGAGAAACATCATGAGACACTCCAAAGCCGCAGAGCTTGTGAAAGATATAGAGATATTGAGTCAGACATTTGAGAGGGTTATTGACTCCAAGGATGCAGTCATCAAATCCTTGTCCAAAGATCTGTCAGAAGCAGAGGAACAGTATGCAGTCGCGATGAGAAGCCATTTACAGAACGTTGATTTTCTGTTGGGTATGTGGTATTAATTTGTTTTCCTATGTGTCCGAGTTTGTGTTTTTAAAATTCCTGAGCCAGAGATTAGTCGGTGTGGTGCATGGGCCGTTATTTTTGGTCTTATTTTGGGCTATACTGCTTGAATTTGGGGCCGAAATAAAGTGTTGTCAGAAACTGCACACATTTTTAGAGTTACTGTAAAATGCCAACGCCCATATTTATTACATTTTGCCAAGTTTTAATTGTTTCCATGGGCTGGATCTCACCCTGGGGGCCCTTCTCTTACCTCACTCTGTTTCATTTGACTCTGTCCTACAGTCACACTCTTGCGCAACTTTCACACGCGCCCTCATGGTGAGGCCCTTCCATTGCACTTTGGTTGGGCTAGCTTCTGAGGGCGCACAAACCTAGCATAGGTACATACAGACGCACACATGCATCCAAGCACTGGTTTATGCGTCCTGATATCGCCCAATGGACTATGGTCTGAGGTGGAAAATGGCGCGCCTCCGCCAGTAAAAACTAGTGAGGGAAACATCTAAGCAAAAAAGACAAAAATTCCATGATGGAAAGACATTTTGAAAATTATAAAAATGGCCGTTCTGGAAAGGTAACAACAGAACAAGAAGTTTAACATATTCTAAAGGGTATTCGGAGGATGATAAATTAGATTTAGATGTTGGTCCTGCCGAAGACAGGTGTGTCGAACCGAAAGGTGCAAATATCACAATCAAGCTGTAAACTAGTGACAGGATGTGTCGGACTGAAAGGTACAAATATCGCAGTCAAGCTGTAAACTAGCGACACGACTCATTCCGTTCTCCAAACTACATCCTGCTACTTGCAAAGTTCTGTTCAGGGCTTGGTAGCGGGAGATTGAGAACGAACTAAGAAAAAGAAGATGTTGGTTATTCCGTAAACGATAAATGGAATCTGAAGATCATATGAATTACAGAATGTGTCAATCGGATGTTATCCAGCTATGGTCCGATGGCATATCCCACATAATTAACCAATCAATTAATCAAGGTAGGTCACTCCTCTCGGAGCACAGGCCATTGACGACATCCCGCCAGCATACACGGTCCTGGGCTGCTCTTTCTGCCTCTCTCCAGGAGTAATCATTTAATCTTATTTCCTACATTTTCTTCTCCATGTATATTTGGGTCTACCTCTCTTTCTTTTCCCTCGAGGATTCTATGTAAGAGCCTGTCTGGCAATGTTGGACAGTGCCTTCTATAACATATGTCCTATCCAGCCCTATTTTCTTCGTTTAATTTGTTGTTCTAGTGGCTGTTTTTGGCTCCTTTCCCACAAGTCATCATTCCTCACCATGTCCTGCCACTTTATGCCCATTATTATTCGTAGGCATCTGTTAACGAAGGACGAGTCTTTGTTGTATGACCTTGAAACGGCTTATTAGAGCTAGATACATGACCAAATAGGAAACCGGACATACTGGCTACACAAAAAACGATGCCTATTACCAGTTGAACAGAGGAGAGCAGGTCGTGGTCTTCAGACTTCGCACTGGCCACAATAGACTGAGGTACCACCTATTCAACAAATTGAAGATAGGTGGCACTGACGAATGCCCGTGTGGCACCGGGAAAATGACCGCTGAACATTTGCTGCAAAACTGCCCAACATACGAGGATCAGAGAGAGCAGATGTGGCCATCACCAGTGCCAACACTAAACAAGCTCTGTGGCAGTGTCGACAGCCTCGGGATGACTGCTGCTTTCTTCTAACAAATTCAAGTTGACATCTGACAGCGTATGAAGAAGAAGAAGATCTGGCTACAGGGCAAGAGGGCGGCCATGAGGCAGGTTGATAAATGACATTAGAGTGATTGTGCAACTACGCTGTCTCGAATCACTCTGCAACCTCGCTGTCTCGAATCACTCCGGAATCAATATACAATCTTCACAATTCTGACATATGACAATTGTCTTTGGTGAATGATGCAGTAATGTATGCAGACAAGGCAAAACATAGATGGACAGGTCACATGTTACGACGGAACAATGGCAGATGGTACACGGTGACAGCAGTCTGGCACCTCCGAGGTAAAAATAGACCGTAATCAATACCTCCAGTGCATTGGTCAGACTCTCTTGATGTATGCAACAACAACCACGAAGCCTATCGGGGAGTGTTTACCACCAACTGGACTTCCGAGGCCCAAAATGGGGTCTGCTGGAGGTGAAGTTGGCACCCGCAGCCCCACTGAGAAATGGATGATGAAGAACAAAATTTTCTAGAATGACTTTCACACAGTGTATGTTCACAGATGGTGCCATACAGGCTGCGGGTCTAACACTGCTCCAGTGTTTAAGCTCATTATAGATGCCACTAGGCAACGAATTTACCTGGAATTCACACTAGTCGAGGGGTGAAAGACTAATGTCTGGTCAGGTAAAATATACTGATTAGACATGTTAGTCAGGGTCAGGCAAAACATACTGGCCAAGACCCTCACCACGGTTTCCTAGTAGCCCTCCCTGGAAACGGGCTGTTTTCATGGCAGCATGGCTAACAAGGTGAGGGATCGACGTGATCCCTGTAGTAGTCTCCTTCTTCTGTGTTTGTTCTCAATCTTCTGCTACCAAGCCCTAAATAGGGCTTTGCCAGTAGCAGGGTGAAGTCCGAAGAACGAAATGCGTTGTCACTAGTTTACAGCTTGACTGCGATATTTACACCTTTCGGTCCAACACATCCGTCTTCGGCAGGCTGTAGTAGTGAGTGACACGCAGATAAAACCAAGCATAGCATAACCGCCTGGAGGACCTCGGTCCACCTTTATAAGCCCGTGAGGAAAGCAACTGTAACCCGTCACTTAACATCCTTTTCAGGGCGTACAAAAGAGTAACCTACTCATTATGGGCATTCACAAACAACAACAACAACAACAACACTAGTTGACGACTTACACCTGTGTCCACTGAAACATGTCGTTATGTTCTATATGGACTAGTTTTTTCGTTCACGTTTTGTACTTTCTTCCCTCCAAGAGTGGTCCTAGAATGGACATCGCTTATACGAATTAGTACTACGGTTAAACCTGTGTCGTATTTTCACGGACTAGTTCACATGGCTGAACTTTACGAGATTGGTGCTCTATCTGCGGACAGTGTCGATTTTGGTGCGACTGTGAAATGTAGACACATGACTATAATGAACTAGACCACGGCCCGAGAGATATGTCCAACACATTACTCACACACCGAATGATGTCTCTGTGACCTCTTGTGATTATGGGAAAGGCAAGACACACAATGATAGATGCCATCCCCCCTCCGCTGCCTTGGGGGATACCTTTTTACGGGAAAGGCTTTGGGGGTAAACCCTTTGGAAAAATCTGCATCGTGTGCTATCTCCAGTCGTCTCGATAAAATCTTTGCTCTGGCTAAATATAGCTCAGGACCAGAGAGTGAGGTTGACAAAAGGTGCAGTTTCTTCCTCACTTTAATCCAAATCACCGCTCGAGTCATCTATTTCAGTGGGCACAGCAAGAGAAAAGACTGTCCACCTGGCTAAACAAAGAGTGGTCTTCATCATATGTAATGGGCGAACATCATCATCATGTGCTCAAACACACAACATGGAGGTCAATGATACACTTCTGATACAATCTTTCCATTTTCAGACCTTCAGACGACACATTTGGAAAAACTGACCCGCGTGTATGCTCTGGAGTTAGAAATCATCTGCCAGGAATTTGACCTTGAGCGATCCATCCTCATCGACCTACATGGGAATGACATGACTAACATTGCTGACATCTTATTTGCCATGGAAGAAGACTTCCAGGAGCGAGATAACGAAGCCAGGGCAGAGTTTCAGTCAATGCAAGATGAGATCAAGAATAAGGTTAGCGACGCAGTAACTGTATCCCATTTTACTTCATATTTTACTTCATTTTTGCTGACAATTTTACTTCATTTTTGCCGACATTTTTACTTTATTTTTGCCGACATTTTTACTCCATTTTTGCCATTTTTACTTAATTTTGGCTGACATTTTTACTTCATTTTTGCTGAAATTTTACTTGAATTTTACTTAATTGATAGTGTCACAGATGCTTATGAAATCACTACCGACGTGAGACTAGGATTTGTGCTTTCTCCTCTGTTGTTTAACATCTACATGGACAATATCGCATCAGCGTCCAATCAAATTGAGACATCTGAGGCAGAAAATGAATGACTCTTTGCAGATGATCAGGTCTGCTGTACGACGATGAAAATAAACTTCAAAATCACATGAAAACACTTGCGACTACCTTTGCTAAATACAATATGGGAATTAACGAGAAGAAAACGCAAACTACGAGGATCAATAGAACACCTGGGCCACTCAAGATAAGTGGAAATAATAGTGCTCTTCAACAGGCCCATGAGTTCAAGTATTTTAGGCAGGCAGCATGGATGCCGTCAGACCACGGATTTGCCTGGAATTCACACTATTCGACGACTTACACTTGTGTTCACGTAAACATGGTGTTGTTTTCCGTCTGGACTTGTTATTTTGTTATTTTTGTGTGATTTCTTACATCCGTTTATACTGGTCTGAACGCCGCTGAATGGCACTACGCTTATACCTGTGTCGTATTTCACGGGTTAGTTCTGCCGATGCACTTTCACGAATTTGGCGTGTTTGAATTTTAGATGCTACTATGAAGAGCCGAATTCAGCTGGGGAGAGAAGCCAGACTCACTCACACGCTGAGTGTTGTCCATACGACCTCTTGTGGTTATCGAATAGGCACCACAAACTGCGTTAGATGCCTTCCCACCTTTCTACCCTGCGGGTTACATGTTTACGGAAAGGCTTCGATGGTAACCCTGAGGCAAAATCTGCATCCTATGCTATCTCCAGTCGTCTCGATGAATGTCTTGCTACTGGCCAAAGGTAGCTTAGGCTCTGTGAGTGAGGTTGACAAAAGGCGCAGTTTCTTCCTCACTTTAATCCAAATCACCGCGCAAGTCACCCATTTCAGCAGACACAGCAAGAGATACGACTGTCCACACGGCTGAACAAAGAGAGTGGTCTTCATCACTTGTGATGGACAACTATTAGAATCAACAGGGAAATTGAGATTAGTTGCCAGAAAACATCTGCGGTGACTTATCAGCTGTCCCCCACTGCCTAGACACCCGAGCATTAGTTTGGCAACAAAGCAACAGCTGATAAACAGTATATTTAAGCCGATTTTGTGCTACCAGTGCCAAACATGGCCTCTGTCCAGGGTGTATGAGAGCAGAATTTCGACTTATGAAATAAAGTGTTTGAGGAATGTCATTGGTGTTACCAGGAGAGACAGAATGCAGAACGACGACATTCGAAATATGGTCGGCACTACGTCGTGCGCCGAATACATTTCCGTGCAGAAAATAAATTGGTTTAGTCATCTCGTGAAAAAGCTACCCAAGCATGGACTGGACCCATGCATACACCGACGGTTCTATAACAAACACTACACAGAACGGAGGGGCAGGAGCATTCCTGAACCTACCAAATGGTAGAAAAATAACACTGTCATTCGCTACTGGTAAGTACACAAGCAATTTCAGAGCGGAGGCAGAGGCACTGAGGGCGGCAGTGGAAGAAATGGTGACACACAATGAAAATGAAAGCCATATAGTCCTGCTTACAGATGCTCTCGCCGTAGTCACAGCGCTAAAAAGCCAGAAAAACACTGAGCTTAATGACTTAAGAGCAGCACTCTGCCAACTGTGCCAGCAGTCCGCACCAAAAAGGGTAGTGGTACAGTGGGTCCCATCACACTGCAACATCCAAGGCAACGAGGAGGCAGACAGACTGGCAAAAAAAGGTGCAAGACTACCACAAACAGATACTAGTATGACGTACAAAGAGTCAAAACGGCTAATCAAAGCCAGATACATGACCAAATGGGAAACCGAACATACTGGTTACACCAAAAACGATGCATATTACCAGTTGAACAGAAGAGAGCAGGTCGTTGTCTTCAGACTTCGCACTGGCCACAATAGACTGGGGTACCACTTATTCAACAAATTGAAGATAGGTGGTACCGACGAATGCCCGTGCAGTACCGGTAAAATGACCGCTGAACATCTGCTGCAGAACTGCCCGACATACGAGGATCAGAGAGAGCAGATGTGGCCATCACCAGTGGAACTGCAAGACAAGCTCTATGGCAGTGTCGACAGCCTCAGGATGACCGCCGCTTTTTTCGAAAAAATAATGGTTACTGTCTGACTGCGTACGAAGAAGAAGAAGAAGTCATCTCGTGAGAATACACCCTCATCAACTTCCACTGATGGCGCACAATGCTGGTAGATCTGGCTACAGGGCAAGGGGTCGGAAAGAGGTGGATAGATGACACTAGAGGGATTGTGCAGTCACACTGGCTCACATTGACTGACGCAGTGCACTTGATGCAGAAATTACAACAAATAATCCCCATGACACTGAACGGCACAAGTGGAAAGAAAACTAACGGCCAACTAATAAACTAACTTACTTGACCCTGATTTTTGCTAAATTTTCACTGATTTTTTACTGATTTTTGCTTAATATTAACTTTATTTTTTGTAATTTCTACTTGTTTGTTGCCTACTTTTTGCCTAATTTTTGTGCTTGATTGTTACTTATTTTTAGCTTAAATTTGCTTTTCATTATTATGTTCGAAGCTGCTCGTACTTAAGTACACTAATCTTGACGGATTTTCTCTGGGAGGTGAATCTGTAGCAGCTCTTCTTACATTCTGGCACAAACCTGGGTCTTAATTACTGTAGTGCAGTGATCGCATTGTCTATCCCCACCTCATTCCATGTGCTCAATGTGGGCGTGAAATGGGGTCTTGGTCAGTATGTTTGACGTGAGGTGGGGGTCTTGGTCAGTATGTTTAACGTGAGGTAGGGTCTTAGTCAGTATGTTTTACCTGATGTGAGGTGAGGTCTTGGTCAGTGTGTTTGACATGAGGTGAGGTCTTGGTCAGCATGTTTGACGTGAGGTGGGGTCTTGGTCAGTATGTTTGACGTGAGGTGCGGTCTTGGTCAGTATGTTTTACCTGATGTGAGGTGAGGTCTTGGTCAGTATGTTTGACATGAGGTGGGGTCTTGGTCAGTATGTTTTACCTAGTGTGAGATGAGGTCTTGGTCAGTCTGTTTAAACTGACGTACGGTGAGCTCTTGGTCAGTCTGTTTAAACTGACGTAAGGTGAGCTCTTGGTCAGTCTGTTTAAACTGACGTAAGGTGAGGTCTTGGTCAGTATGTTTAAACTGATGTGAGGTGAGGTCTCGAACCATATGTCTCAACCGCTGTACTAATCATCCTTACCATGATGTATGGCTGAGTTCCAGGCTGCATGCAGTGACACTAATGTTGTTCCAGTTTAGACACCCAGGTATTTCTCAGGACCATGATGGGAAGGGTAATTTTTCCATCCTTGGTTTCCAGTGTCTGCTTTAAGAGCTGATGGACGGAGGCTTCCTCTGCAAGGCGGGTCATGTATCCAATTAAGGCCAGACGGAGACAGTTAAGCATGCTAAATGTGTTTTCATGAGCTGCCTGTCGAGTGACTTTGTTGTTTCTGACCCAGTCGTAACAGTTGGTCACAGGAATGTGCACGTGCAAGGCTTCCGTGCACTTCTGATCACTCTGAAAGATAGTCCATGAGAATCTGAAAGTTTATTGTTTTTCAGATTGATTGACTTTTTCTGCGTTCGTTCTCAATCTCCCGCCACCAAGTCCTGAACAGGGCTTTGCAAATAGCAGGATGTAGTCCAGAGAACGGATTTCGTTGTGTCATTAGTTTATAGCTTGATTGTGATATTTGCACCTTTCGGTTCAACACATCATCATTGTTAGATTGATTGATTCTGTTCATCATTTTTAAATTGATTGATTCTGTTCATCATCGTTAGATTGATTGATTCTGTTCATCATTTTTAGATTGATTGATTCTGTTCATCATTTTTAGATTGATTGATTCTGTTCATCATGGTTAGATTGATTGATTTTGCTGATTCTGGCACCCAGGAAGTGCTGGCTAGTCTTGGGACGATGAGAGTATCATCGGATATTTCAAGTGACTAGCATCCACTGCCTTGTGGAAACCTTGGGAGAGGGTAGGGCTACGAGAGTAAACCCAGACAGCAAATCCAGAGTGGTACCACCTAAGGCAGATAGTTTCAAAATTACAGACTCATTCACCCAGCTCCTGCAACTGAGCTGGTGCCAAATTGTCCCGCTTTGCATTCCTTTGGATTACACCATCGGGGCCGAGAGGGGGATCCTGCAGTTTGGGCAGCCCAGGGTCTCTATATTCTGTGCCCTGGAGATGCTACTCTCAGTACGCCACGCACATGGTCGACTGAGACAACTATGATTGAAGATTGATTAATTCTCTTAATCGTTTTTAGATTGATTAATTCTCTTAATCGTTTTTAGATTGATTAATTCTCTTAATCGTTTTTAGATTGATTAATTCTCTTAATCGTTTTTAGATTGATTAATTCTCTTAATCGTTTTTAGATTGATTAATTCTCTTAATCGTTTTTAGATTGATTAATTCTCTTTATCGTTTGTAGATTGATTAATTCTCTTAATCGTTTTTAGATTGATTAATTCTCTTAATCGTTTTTAGATTTATTAATTCTCTTAATCGTTTTTAGATTGATTAATTCTCTTAATCGTTTTTAGATTTATTAATTCTCTTAATCGTTTTTAGATTGATTAATTCTCTTAATCGTTTTTAGATTGATTAATTCTCTTAATCGTTTTTAGATTGATTAATTCTCTTAATCGTTTTTAGATTGATTAATTCTCTTTATCGTTTGTAGATTGATTAATTCTCTTTATCGTTTGTAGATTGATTAATTCTCTTTATCGTTTGTAGATTGATTAATTCTCTTTATCGTTTGTAGATTGATTGATTCTGTTTATCGTTTGTAGATTGATTGATTCTGTTTATCGTTTGTAGATTGATTGATACTGTTTATCGTTTGTAGATTGATTGATACTATTTATCGTTTGTAGATTGATTGATACTGTTTATCATAACCACCCGAACTGTTGTCGACATCTTTTTCTCAACACAGAATCTGGAAGAGAAGCATGCTCTAAAAGTCCAGTTAGAAAACAAAACTGACGACCTTTGGCAACAGTTTCGGCAAGCACTGCAGACATATAACGAGCTAAACGAAGAGAGGAAGAATACATTTGAAAACCTCAAGGTCAAGGACTCGAAAAACACCAAGGAGATTGAGCTTCAGATGCGTAAGATTCAGAGGATATCGGTGAGTCACAGGGAGGGGGAGGTAGCATAAGGGAGGGGATGGTCAGGTCAGGGTATAGCAGAAGTAGTAGAAACTGAGGCTCAATTATAAGGTAATTGAGGTTAAACTGTAAGGTAATTGAGGTTAAACTGTAAAGTAATTTAGCTTAAATTATCAGGTAATTGGGGTTAAATTGTCAGGTAGTTGAGGTTAAATTATAAAGTAATTGGAGTTAATTTATCAGATAATTGAGGTTAAATTATAGGTAATTGAGGTTAAACTGTAAGGTAATTGAGGTTAAACTGTAAGGTAATTGAGGTTAAACTGTAAGGTAATTGAGGTTAAACTGTAAGGTAATTGAGGTTAAACTGTAAGGTAATTGCTGTTAACTTAGCAGGTAATTGAGGTTAAGTTATACAGTAATTTACCTTTTCTTTTGTACAGGTGAACAATTGAGGCGTCCTTTAGCTTCTGCGGAATTTTTCCTTCAGCCCATATGTGGCAGAAGAGTTCAGTGATCCTTCTGCTGAGGGATGGGCCAGCTGTCTTATATACCTCTGCTGGTATTGCATCAGCTCCTGGAGCTTTTCCTATAGATAGTGAACTGATTGCCCCGTCGACTTCCTCCTCAGTAATGACTTCATCCAAAGCCAGGTTCAGTTCCACCTGCGGCATTCGCCGGATGGCCTCTTCATTTATGGACGATGGGTGGTTTAGTATTTTGCAGAAGTGGTCTGCCCATCTGTCTAAGATCTGAACCTTATCTGTTAGCAGTGCCCCATCCACACTGCAAACTGGAGTATTACTAGAGGGCTGCGGGCCGTAGAGAGCTTTCAGTGCCTCGTAAAACCGTTTGGTGTCATAATGCTAGGCGAACATCTCAATTTCGTCAGCTCTTTTGCTGAGCCAGGAGTCTTGCATGTCTCTAAGCCTGGTCTGGACAGCTTTGTGAGCAGTATTGAAGGCAGCTTTTGCTGCCGGAGATGGTGTGTCTCTTTGGTATTCTCTGTGCGCTTCATGTTTTGCATCGAGAAGGCCCTGTATTTCTAGATCGTTCTCATCAAACCAGTCCTTATGCTTGTGCGTGAGTGGGCCAATGTGTTTAACAGCTGTATCATAGAGTGTGTTTCTCAATGATGCCCAGTTCTCTTCGATGTCGTCTTTTCAAAACGAAGCTCAGATAGCCTGCCCTCAAGCTCTTCCTGGAAGCCTCCTCTCGTGGGTTCATATTTCAGCTGAGAGACATTTAGCCTCCTCTGTGTTTCTTTCCCTGGGGGCGCATTTTGGGCTGGATCTTGAAGTTTAGCTTGGCAATGACAAGTCGATGGTCGGTCCAACATTCTGCACCACACATGCTCTTCGTTACCATGGCATCCGCTCAATCCCTACGTTTGATGATAATGTAGTCAATGAGGTGCCAGTGGCGAGACCTTGGGTGCATCCATGTGGTTCTATTTCAGACCGGAAGTCGGAAAGCTGTGTTTGTAATGAGTAGTTCATTTGCGGCACATGTCCTCAGAAGGAGCAGTCCGTTACTATTGCATTTTCCGATACCATGTCTGCCAATGGCCCTCTTCCAGACTGTATGGTCTATTTGACTGGATCAGGATGACCTCATTTGTTTCAGTGTTCGTGCTTCGTTATCTGGGTTACGAAACAGCACGGAGCGACACTAACTTTTGACTGGGGCAAGTTTCGGCCACACTTTGTCCCATCGAAACTGTACACATTGAGTCTACCTTTCACGACTAAAAACATACTGTTATATACTTCGTTGCATCACTTCTTTTACATTAGTATGCTTAATTCACAAGTTGGCACATTTATATCCAGGAATCACCTAAATAGTCCGAGAGTTATCATAGAAAACTCACACAAAACACTGTTTCATCAAGAGGGAAATCGACTGCGGCCATGCCCGGCGCCATCTTGACCCACAATGCGATAGGAATGCGACAATCATCGTGGAATATCGCTACTCTCCGTAGCAGGCAAGATCCTAGCGCGCTTACTGCTAAACAGGCTCAACAAACACCTTGAACAAAGCCACCACCTCTCAGAAAGCCAATGTGGATTCAGAGCCGGAAGAGGAACAGTGGACATGATTTTTGCCGCTCGCAAAGTACAAGAGAAGTGTCGGGAACAAAATCAGGCCTTGTACACCACATTTATTGATTTGACAAAGGCATTTGATACAGTAAACAGAGGAGGGCTGTGGATGATAATGTCCAAGTTTGGCTGCCCCAACAAGTTCATAACAATGGTGAAACAGCTACACGAAGGCATGTGTGCTGGACAGCGTTGCAATCTCTAAAACGTTTCTAATATCAAACGGAGTAAAACTAGGATGTGTACTCGCCCCGACCTTGTTCAGCATGATGTTCGCGGCCACGATGACAGATGCCTTCAGATCACTGGAGCTTGGAATACCCATAAAGTACCGCACAGATGGCAAGTTACTCAATCCCAGAAGAATGAAGGCCAAAACCAAAGTGGCTGGCGACATAATCAGGGAACTTGTATTTGCTGACGACTGCGCTCTAATGAGCAACTCAGAACTGAACATGCAGGTTGGAATGGACCGGTTCTCTGCCGCATGCGAAAATTTTTGCCTAACCATAAATGCCAAGAAAACAGAGGTCATGTACCAACCAGCACCAAGCATGCCGTACACAAAACCAGAGACTACAGTCAACGGGCAGACGCTGAGTAGACAAATTCACATATCTGGGCAGCATGTTGTCGAGATCTGTCAGCCTAGACGATGAGGTGGCAAGCAGAATAGCAAAGGCCAGCACAGCATTTGGTAGAATGCGCTCGATGGTGTGGACACGTCATGGCATCAGCGTCAAGACCAAACTGAAAGTCTACCGTGCAACCACCATTCCAACCCTACTATATGCTTGCGAAAGCTAGACTGTATACTCTGGACATGCAAGGAGGTTAAACCACTTCCACACAGGTTGCCTGAGGCGAATATTCCACATCCGATGGCAAGATCGTGTCACTGACATCGAGGTTCTCTCGAGGGCTAACATGCCCAGCATCCATGCACTGCTAGAAAAAGCACGACTGGGATGGGCCGGATACCTCGTCCATATATCAGACGAGCGGCTCCCAAAGAAGCTTCTCTACGGAGAGCTGAGAGAGGGATGGCGCGAGAGAGGGCGCCCAAAGAAACATTTTAGAGACAGTCTGAAGGACTCACTAAAAAGTTGTCAGATAGACATCGACACCTGGGAATGTCTTGCGCAAAACAGATCTGACTGGAGAAGCGCAGTCAAATCGGGTGTAGCTGCCGGTGAAGACGACCGTGTTGTGAAAGCCCAGAGCAGACGCAAGACCGGGAAATCCCGAACAGTGGGAACACCATCCCCTTCTACAAACCTCGTGTGCCCGAAATGTACCAGATGTTTTCGTGCCCGCATTGGCCTGTTCAGCCACATGCGCACCCACACCCAACAGGGAAATTTGTGACAAGGATGATGTCGGCGGTCGTCATCGACAACGATGGACAGCTATTAGTATACAGTAATTTATGTTAAATTATCAGGTAATTGCGGTTAAATAATAAAGTAATTGAGGTTAAATTATCAGGTAATTGGGGTTAAACTGTAAGGTTATTGGGGTTAAATTATCAGATAATTTAGATTAAATTATCAGGGAATAGAAATCAGCATCAAACATGACCAGACAGGCTCTGATGCATGAAAAGAAGACTTCAGTCCCTGGACCTCAACTGGAGGGAGGCAGAAAGGGCAGCTAACAACCAAACTTACTAGAAGTGGGTTGTCAATGGCATAAGCTCTAATAGGAGTGACGAGCATTGATTATGATGATGTAAATATACATATTCAAGTTTTTTACAGAATCATTTCCAAGTCTCAATTCTCGTTGTGGACAAAAAGTGTTCAGCATATTGAACGAGAGTGAGGCACGCTTCGTCATGTTTGTTGGCAGTACCAGTGTTTTAAATTACACATGGGCCAATAATGGACTAACATCTGGGAGAGATTGAACTCTGCCCAGTTTACAACATGCCCGAGACACTTCGCTCACACGCAGGACTGAAAGGTTCAGTTCAGTTCAGTTCATCCCGTAACCCATCAGGTCGTTGGGGCACACATAAAGACATGAAAATCCCACGCCAACCCTTTCTGTCTGTCCGGGCTGCGACCGATCCGGTATAATAGATTTCGATTTTGTCATCATGTGTGATTCTTAGGCTTGAAACCACCTGGCGGCGCCCATCTCCTCTCCAAGCTGCGGTGGGCCAACATCTGCAAATAACCTGAAGAAGCCGTCCCCCAGGCGAGCCATTGCCTCGTTAGCCTAGAGCCTCACGGTTCTAGTTGCCCAGTGTGTACCCCGAGGAGGTGTGGTTGGCTTGTGAGCTCACTTTAATCGGCAGGCTACTAATTTCACTTTTCACTCTTCCAGGGAAGAGCTAGCTGACCTCAGCGCCACTGGAATGCGGCACCAAGCATGAGCACACCTTACACCTTCCAGTCATGGCACGCAATTTCCAAGCAGGCCGTGCACACCAACCAAGGACGGTGCGCAATCCGTAGTGACGTCCTATCAAACAACGCGTATTCTATTACACAGGAAGAACAGATCGTGTATCTCCGAATTCCGATGAAATTTACACACATAGCCTTTCTGTGAATAGCGTAGGACGTGTTAAAAAATGATCGTCACACAACACCGCGCCCCACACATGAAGTGGAACGAACCAACCACACGAATATCGCAGAGCATGAGAGCAGCTGTTGCTTGGCCGCCATCTTACCGGAAGGTAGAAGACTCTATACTCAAGCCCAGCATGCTAGGGCGAGAAATGTACCTACCAGCTTCCATCAACTTGCACAAGAACTGGGGCCCACACAAGGGCAACCACCCTTGTAGAAGTACAGGTCGACTAAGGCTTCTATTTTTGTTGGCTGTTGTTCCTGATCAACAGTTGTAATCCCGAACCTCGACAATGCCGCTCAAAAGTTTGGAATGGAAATTAGTACGGAGAAGAGAATGGACAATGTCCCAAAAGTCCTGACAAGTCCGTCTGTGATCAAAGGCCAACCATTGTAAATTGTTAAACAGTTTAAATACCTGGGAGCACTGATGGATGCGGAAAGTTCCAGAATTGAGATTCAGGCAAGACCAGAAATGACCATGGCTGCTCTAACCAAACTGAGGCCGATATAGAGGGACAAAAACGTCAACCTGAAATCCAAGTTGAGTTTAATGTATGCATTTGTCACTTCCGTATACCTTTATGTGAGTGCAAAACTTGGACTTTGACAGCAGTTCTAGAGCGAAGAATTTGTGCAACGGAGATGAGATGGCATGGGCCTGTTTCAAGGTCGTCTGGGTTGGCCAAGCTCACATGGTGTGGGCCTATTTCAAGGTCGACTGGGTTGGCCAAGCTCACATGGTATGGGTCTGTTTCAAGATCCTTAGGGTTGACCAAGCTCACATGGTATGGGTCTGTTTCAAGATCCTTAGGGTTGACCAAGCTCACATGGTATGGGTCTGTTTCAAGATCCTTAGGGTTGACCAAGCTCACATGGTATGGGTCTGTTTCAAGATCCTTAGGGTTGACCAAGCTCACATGGTATGGGTCTGTTTCAAGATCCTTAGGGTTGGCCAAGCTCACATGGTATGGGTCTGTTTCAAGATCCTTAGGGTTGACCAAGCTCACATGGTATGGGCCTGTTTCAAGGTCGTCTGGGTTGGCCAAGTTCACATGGTATGGGCCTATTTCAAGATCCTTAGGGTTGACAAAGCTCACATGGTATGGGCCTGTTTCAAGGTCGTCTGGGTTGGCCAAGACGGTCCTGCAAGGTACTGTGCCTGGGAAGTGTAAGAGAGGAAGGCAGAAAAAGAGATAGGCAGACAATATCAGAGAGTGGACGAGAAGGTCCATAGATAGAACAAATGTCCTGGCACAAAACCGAGCCTAGTGGCGGGAACTGATCCAACAATCTGCAGTATTGGTGCCCCAATGACCTTTCAGGTTACGGGAATGATGATGATGTTTCAGGTTACGGGAATGATGGTGATGTTTCAGGTTACGGAAATGATGAAGATGTTTCAGGTTACGGAAATGATGAAGATGTTTCAGGTTACGGAAATGATGAAGATGTTTCTGATGACGGCCTTCTGGATGTAACTTAAGTTTCGTTCCTATTTTCATATTAGCACATTGTCCGACAATATCTATAAATGTTTTCTTATTAGCACATTGTTCGACCATATCTATAAATGTTTTCTTATTAGCACGTTGTCCGACCATATTTATAAATGTTTTCTTATTAGCACGTTGTCCGACCATATTTATAAATGTTTTCTTATTAGCACGTTGTCCGACCATATTTATAAATGTTTTCTTATTAGCACGTTGTCCGACCATATTTATAAATGTTTTCTTATTAGCTAGTTGTCCGACCATATTTATAAATGTTTTCTTATTAGCACGTTGTCCGACCATATTTATAAATGTTTTCTTATTAGCACGTTGTCCGACCATATTTATAAATGTTTTCTTATTAGCACGTTGTCCGACCATATTTATAAATGTTTTCTTATTAGCACGTTGTCCGACCATATTTATAAATGTTTTCTTATTAGCTAGTTGTCCGACCATATTTATAAATGTTTTCTTATTGGCACGTTGTCCGACCATATTTATAAATGTTTTCTTATTAGCACGTTGTCCGACCATATTTATAAATGTTTTCTTATTGGCACGTTGTCCGACCATATTTATAAATGTTTTCTTATTAGCACGTTGTCCGACCATATTTATAAATGTTTTCTTATTGGCACGTTGTCCGACCATATTTATAAATGTTTTCTTATTGGCACGTTGTCCGACCATATTTATAAATGTTTTCTTATTAGCACGTTGTCCGACCATATTTATAAATGTTTTCTTATTGGCACGTTGTCCGACCATATTTATAAATGTTTTCTTATTGGCACGTTGTCCGACCATATTTATAAATGTTTTCTTATTGGCACGTTGTCCGACCATATTTATAAATGTTTTCTTATTAGCACGTTGTCCGACCATATTTATAAATGTTTTCTTATTAGCACGTTGTCCGACCATATTTATAAATGTTTTCTTATTAGCACGTTGTCCGACCATATTTATAAATGTTTTCTTATTGGCACGTTGTCCGACCATATTTATAAATGTTTTCTTATTGGCACGTTGTCCGACCATATTTATAAATGTTTTCTTATTAGCACGTTGTCCGACCATATTTATAAATGTTTTCTTATTAGCACGTTGTCCGACCATATTTATAAATGTTTTCTTATTAGCACGTTGTCCGACCATATTTATAAATGTTTTCTTATTGGCACGTTGTCCGACCATATTTATAAATGTTTTCTTATTAGCACGTTGTCCGACCATATTTATAAATGTTTTCTTATTAGCACGTTGTCCGACCATATTTATAAATGTTTTCTTATTAGCACGTTGTCCGACCATATTTATAAATGTTTTCTTATTAGCACGTTATTTTTTTCACTTTAAAAATGATAATAACTGCTGTGAGCCTTCTTCTATCCATGGATAATCCAGGATCAGATAGCACAGATCCGGAGTAAAATGAGTGCGAATGCGAAGGAGAGTGAGGAGAGAAACAAGGCCTTGAAGGAGGTAAGCTTGTTAATCTCTTACTCCTCGACATTCTGAAGGCTCGACCTAAACAAGGCCTTGAAGGAGGTAAGCTTGTTAATCTCTTACTCCTCGACATTCTGAAGGCTCGACCTAAACAAGGCCTTGAAGGAGGTAAGCTTGTTAATCTCTTACTCCTCGACATTCTGAAGGCTCGACCTAAACAAGGCCTTGAAGGAGGTAAGCTTGTTAATCTCTTACTCCTCGACATTCTGAAGGCTCGACCTAAACAAGGCCTTGAAGGAGGTAAGCTTGTTCATCTCTTACTCCTCGACATTCTGAAGGCTCGACCTAAACAAGGCCTTGAAGGAGGTAAGCTTGTTAATCTCTTACTCCTCGACATTCTGAAGGCTCGACCTAAACAAGGCCTTGAAGGAGGTAAGCTTGTTCATCTCTTACTCCTCGACATTCTGAAGGCTCGACCTAAACAAGGCCTTGAAGGAGGTAAGCTTGTTAATCTCTTACTCCTCGACATTCTGAAGGCTCGACCTAAACAAGGCCTTGAAGGAGGTAAGCTTGTTCATCTCTTACTCCTCGACATTCTGAAGGCTCGACCTAAACAAGGCCTTGAAGGAGGTAAGCTTGTTCATCTCTTACTCCTCGACATTCTGAAGGCTCGACCTAAACAAGGCCTTGAAGGAGGTAAGCTTGTTAATCTCTTACTCCTCGACATTCTGAAGGCTCGACCTAAACAAGGCCTTGAAGGAGGTAAGCTTGTTCATCTCTTACTCCTCGACATTCTGAAGGCTCGACCTAAACAAGGCCTTGAAGGAGGTAAGCTTGTTAATCTCTTACTCCTCGACATTCTGAAGGCTCGACCTAAACAAGGCCTTGAAGGAGGTAAGCTTGTTCATCTCTTACTCCTCGACATTCTGAAGGCTCGACCTAAACAAGGCCTTGAAGGAGGTAAGCTTGTTCATCTCTTACTCCTCGACATTCTGAAGGCTCGACCTAAACAAGGCCTTGAAGGAGGTAAGCTTGTTCATCTCTTACTCCTCGACATTCTGAAGGCTCGACCTAAACAAGGCCTTGAAGGAGGTAAGCTTGTTCATCTCTTACTCCTCGACATTCTGAAGGCTCGACCTAAACAAGGCCTTGAAGGAGGTAAGCTTGTTCATCTCTTACTCCTCGACATTCTGAAGGCTCGACCTAAACAAGGCCTTGAAGGAGGTAAGCTTGTTAATCTCTTACTCCTCGACATTCTGAAGGCTCGACCTAAACAAGGCCTTGAAGGAGGTAAGCTTGTTCATCTCTTACTCCTCGACATTCTGAAGGCTCGACCTAAACAAGGCCTTGAAGGAGGTAAGCTTGTTCATCTCTTACTCCTCGACATTCTGAAGGCTCGACCTAAACAAGGCCTTGACGGAGGTAAGCTTCCAGGGATCCATTCCAAGGTGACATTTATCCTGTGGGCAGTGATGATGTTGTTGATTGCCCTCCCCACCAAGAATGTCTCCTTGTCTTTGGCTGTTCTTCAGCGCCTCCAGAACCGACTTGGAGTCACTAAAAATCACAAAATCCATCGGCAACAATTCACCGAATTCAAGTCGTTAGTGGAAAATCTCAACGGCTGTTTTTATAACCTCGGCCTCCACTTCATCATTTGAGCGGTTTTCGCTGCATGAATCACAAAACTTCTAAATGGACCCATCCGGATATTTCATATGGATACCATACCATGCAAAAGAGATAGATTCGAATGCTGATCTATTTACATTCCTTGCTTTATACATGACATTTTCACAGTTACCTGACACTAACACTATCACATCATACACTGACACTGCATTTCACACATACCTGAAACTGACACTATCACATCATACACTGACACTGCATTTCACACATACCTGACACTAACACTATCACATAATACACTGACACTGCATTTCACACATACCTGACACTAACACTATCACATAATACACTGACACTGCATTTCACACATACCTGAAACTGACACTATCACATCATACACTGACACTGCATTTCACACATACCTGACACTGACACTATCACATCATACACTGACACTGCATTTCACACATACCTGAAACTGACACTATCACATCATACACTGACACTGCATTTCACACATACCTGAAACTGACACTATCACATCATACACTGACACTGCATTTCACACATACCTGAAACTGACACTATCACATCATACACTGACACTGCATTTCACACATACCTGACACTGACACTATCACATCATACACTGACACTGACACTGTCAGAAAAGCCTTGAAAGAGGTATCCACTCCCTGCACAATGAATCTCTTACTCCTCGACATTCTGTCCATTTCAGGGTAAACTTCTTGTTTAGTGCTGAATGATTGAACATCCTGTAGGAGAGTGTCTCCCATCACCAGCTCATGAATGATTGAACATCCTGTAGGAGAGTGTCTCCCATCACCAACTCATGAATGATTGAACATCCTGTAGGAGAGTGTCTCCCATCACCAACTCATGAATGATTGAACATCCTGTAGGAGAGTGTCTCCCATCACCAACTCATGAATGATTGAACATCCTGTAGGAGAGTGTCTCCCATCACCAACTCATGAATGTTTGAGCATTCTGTAGGAGAGTGTCTCCCATCACCAACTCATGAATGATTGAACATCCTGTAGGAGAGTGTCTCCCATCACCAACTCATGAATGATTGAACATCCTGTAGGAGAGTGTCTCCCATCACCAACTCATGAATGATTGAACATCCTGTAGGAGAGTGTCTCCCATCACCAACTCATGAATGATTGAACATCCTGTAGGAGAGTGTCTCCCATCACCAACTCATGAATGATTGAACATCCTGTAGGAGAGTGTCTCCCATCACCAACTCATGAATGATTGAGCATTCTGTAGGAGAGTGTCTCCCATCACCAACTCATGAATGATTGAGCATTCTGTAGGAGAGTGTCTCCCATCACCAACTCATGAATGATTGAACATCCTGTAGGAGAGTGTCTCCCATCACCAACTCATGAATGATTGAACATCCTGTAGGAGAGTGTCTCCCATCATCAGCTCATGAATGAATGATTGAACATCCTGTAGGAGAGTGTCTCCCATCATCAGCTCATGAATGAATGATTGAACATCCTGTAGGAGAGTGTCTCCCATCACCAACTCATGAATGATTGAACATCCTGTAGGAGAGTGTCTCCCATCACCAACTCATGAATGATTGAACATCCTGTAGGAGAGTGTCTCCCATCACCAACTCATGAATGATTGAACATCCTGTAGGAGAGTGTCTCCCATCACCAACTCATGAATGAATGATTGAACATCCTGTAGGAGAGTGTCTCCCATCACCAACTCATGAATGAATGATTGAACATCCTGTAGGAGAGTGTCTCCCATCACCAACTCATGAATGATTGAACATCCTGTAGGAGAGTGTCTCCCATCACCAACTCATGAACGAATGATTGAACATCCTGTAGCGGATGTGTGTTTCCCAAATACTTATTATCAAAATTGCATTTCAAGACATGAATGTCCGCTCCTAACTTCGTTGTTCTGTTGTTGTTCTCCGTAGGATGATGACGATGAAGTACTGACTAAATTGGTATATTTGAAATCATTGACTAGTTGTGTTGGAATTATTCGATTTCATTCATTTGTACTTCAAAATTGATTTTATTGTTTCAGTTTCTAAGATTTGTGTTACTTTTATCATTATTAAATTATTTGCATACCATAGGGGATTCCGTGGCGAAGTGGTTAAGCCGTCCGCCTCGTGATCAGGTGGTGTGGGTTCGACTCCAGACTCCGCCGTCTTTTTCACGGCTGCTTGATGTGGAGTCCCCTGCATCTCGTAGTCGCCCCCTAGTCGTTTTGTCCTGACTTGCCACTGGGGTCGGGCGGCACGAGACGAGAGAGTGAGGATAAAAAGTAGCGCAGTTAATCCTTACTAAAAATAGCGCTAGCAAAATTAATTATGCCATCATCGTCTACGATGGAAGGCGGCCTTTGCCTTTCCTTTACATACCAACAAGAAAACATTGATGTTTATAACACTCCCAACGAAACCCAATGCAACAAGATGTTCAGACTTTAGAACAATAAGTCTAATGAGTCACACAATTCAAACACTTCTCAAGGGGACGGCGTGGCCTAGTGGTTAAGTGGCACGGCTCACAACCAGAAGGTGCTGGGTTCGATCCCCATCACAGCACCGGCCGTTACCCCGGGGAAGCAAACCCTTAGAAAATGCAGGAGGAAGCAGACCCTTACATAAAATGCATGCTGAAGTCGGATGCACTGGGCCGACAGGCGCAAAATAAAAACCACAGTGTAACGCACACACGCCTTGGGGAATAGATAAATTAGGCGAACGCAAAAAAAAAAAAAAAAAAAACACTTCTCAAGATCATACCAGAGAGAACAAGAGATAAAATAGAGAGGGAAGTTTCAGAAGAACAATTTGGTTTTAGAAAGTTGAATGGAACAAGAGAAGCAATCTTATGTTTGTGAACTTTGACAGAACGTTACAGGTATTATATTATGATTTGATCTTTTGTTTAGGAGTTTTCTTTTATTATTTGGCCATTATTTTCCGCATTGCACAAGCATACAGGCAGTATAAATATCATACGTGTGAAAGATTATTTAGAATGTTTTAGAAGTAAATATTTATGAGGTATAAGAGTAAAGGGTAACGAAAATGACGATATTGTTTGTATAGATGAGACATGGATAAATGCATACTAATGACAAAGAATGGCATTCTTCTTCTTCTTCTTCGTACGCAGTCAGACAGTAACCATTATTTTTTCGAAAAAAGCGGCGGTCATCCTGAGGCTGTCGCCACTGCCATAGAGCTTGTCTTGCAGTTCCACTGGTGATGGCCACATCTGCTCTCTCTGATCCTCGTATGTCGGGCAGTTCTGCAGCAGATGTTCAGCGGTCATTTTACCAGTACCGCACGGGCATTCGTCGGTACCACCTATCTTCAATTTGTTGAATAGGTGGTACCTCAGTCTGTTGTGGCCAGTGCGAAGTCTGAAGACAACGACCTGCTCTCAGAGAATGGCAATCCATAGATGGATCTATGAAGAGAATTATGATAAGTAGTAGAGGACAGCGACTGCCCATGAAGGTCGCAGACGTAACGGACTGCTGAGAAATGGTGAACTCGTATTTGTTTCAAGATCTACCGACAATCAGAACTATCATTCGGAGATGGATGGCCACATATTTAGAGAGTTGTTGTTGTTGTTGTTGTTGTTGTTGTTGTTGTTGTTGTTGTTTAATGCCCACAATGAGTAGGTTAACTTTTTTTGTGTGCCCTGAAAAAGATGTTAAGTGGCGGGTTGTAGTAGCTTTCCTCACATCCTGAGCATGCTGATGAAGGTGGACCGTGGTCATCCAGGCGGTTGTGCTATGCTTGGATTCAACTGCGTAATGCTCACTACTATGGGGATCACATCGATCCACATCTCATCAGCCTGTTTCCAGGGTACGCTACATGGAAGAGAGAGTGTGGTCTTGGTTAGTATATTGTGCCTGACCCAGGCGACGTCCTGGTCAGTATATTGTGCCCGATCGGACTAGCATCACAGTTCCCCGTATTTAGAGAGTGGATTCAGAAAACTGTACTTCAGTCATTAGATAGACCTTCCTGTCCGGCGATGGACGATACTTTCTACGATAATACCGCGGCACTCAAGACAAGGTTCTGACATCAGCACATACTAATGACGAGATCAAACCTTGGCCAACAAAGGAACACATTCAATTTACAGAAACCCACCTCAAACCTGGATTGATGCCACTTGTAAAGGATAGACACAGGGCAGAAGTTACACAAGCGGATTAGTCTAGCGGCTTCGGTGATGAACGACCTCCGCCGTGTGTGGAAGAACAGTTGGCTCTCCATGGGCACTAAACTGCGCATCTACCAGTCATGCGTGATCCCGGTCCTCGTGTATGGCTCCGAGACCGGGATCCTGCAAAAAAAGCAACAGCTCGAGACTTGAGGCTTTCCATATGTGAAATCAACGACACATCCTTGGCATTCGTTGGTACGATTTTGTCCGGAATGTAGACGTTTCTGCAAAGACACATCTCCCCCCTGTCTCGGTTATTCTGGAACGTCGCCGCATTTCCCTGTTCGGTCATGTTGTCCGACTGGACAAGGAGGTCCCAGCTCACCAGATTCTTCAAAAGACATTCAACAGTGCAAACGGCCTCCACCCTGCTGGCTGGAAGCGCCGGAGAGGTCGTCCCCGAAACACGTGGCTTCAACAGGTAGCAGCCTCCCCATATGCCTTAGAGGAGGCCTGGCAGCACGCAGTTACAACTGGACATGGTGGTGTTCATCCGACGCAACGGGCCCCAGACGCCTAAGCGAACATTATTATTATTAGAGGTGTTTCATATTGACAAAGTAATCCGGCAAAAGAAGGTGCAAGACTACCACAAACAGATACCAGTATGACGTACGAAGAGTCAAAACGGCTTATCAAAGCCAGATACATGACCAAAAGGGAAACCGAACATACTGGTTACACCAAAAACGATGCCTATTACCAGTTAAACCGAAGAGAGCAGGTCGTTGTCTTCAGACTTCGCACTGGCCACAACAGACTGAGGTACCACCTGTTCAACAAATTGAAGATAGGATGTACCGACGAATGCCCGTGCGGTACCGGTAAAATGACCGCTGAACATCTGCTGCAGAACTGCCCGACATACGAGGATCAGAGAGAGCAGATGTGGCCATCACCAGTGGAACCGCAAGACAAGCTCTATGGCAGTGGCGACAGCCTCAGGATGACCGCCGCTTTTTTCGAAAAAATAATGGTTACTGTCTGACTGCGTACGAAGAAGAAGAAGAAGAAGACAAAGTAATCCAGGAGCATGGACGTAGGTGTTTAAGATTGTCACCGAACCATTCAGACTTACTTTCTGTAGACTTAGTTTGGTCAAAGGACAAGTAGCGACAAAACCTTCAAACTATTAGACGTAAAGACGATTGTATATACTGTCCTCTCAGACATTGACAGACAGTTCTGGATTAGATATACTGGGGCACGCAATTAAAGAGAACGATGGTTATTAGCAAAAGGATGGTTTGTCATTCATTCAAATTCATTCTTTGAGTCACCTGATTCTGAACAGGGAGAGAATTGTCTATGTATATGTGTATTTAAATAATGTGAAAATAGCTAACAATGTGAAAATAGCTAAAAATGTGAAAATAGCTAAAAAATGTGGAAATAGCTACAAATGTGAAAATAGTTAATAATGTAAACATAGCTAAGATTGTGAAAATAGCTAATATTGTGAAAATAACTATGTGAAAATAGCTAAAGTTGTGAAAATAGTTTTAAAAAATATGAGAATAGCTAATAATGTGAAAATAGCTAATAATGTAAACACAGCTAATATTCGGAAAATAACTAAAGATGTGAAAATAACTAATCATTTGAAAATAGCTAATATTTTGAAAATTGCTAATAACGTGATAATGGGTATTAATGTGGTAATAGCAAGTGATGTGAAATATCTTATAATGTATGTGAAAATAACTAATTCATGTGAAATAGTTAATAATGTGAAAATAACAAATAATGGGAAATATCTGGTAATGAATCGTTGTAAAGGGGATACTACCAGTAGATCTATAAGCATGGTTTCCCTAGACTTATTTTCTCACTCACTTGATTGTAGGATAAAGAAAAGATTCAGCGTCTCTTCCAAGTGCTGAAGGCACAAATGAGTCAAATTCGGGAAAAGGAAAGAGCAAAACTCACCAAACTCACCATGGAGAGCAACTCAGCCATCAAGGAGGTCACAAGACAGAAAGAGAAGGTTGGTTGCCAGGATTAAAAGGGACATAGATGTGGTTCTATTTTTAGTTTTAGAGATGGTGCATGTGTTACCATGATTTAGAGGGGGGAAAAAATTCTGCCGAAGTAGGATGTGCTGGGCAAAATGTGCAAATATCGCAGTCAAGCTGTAAACTAGCGATACAACGCATTCTGTTCTCCGGACTACATCCTATTACTTGCAAAGCCCTGTTCTGGACTTGGTAGCGGGAGATTGAGAGTGAATGCAGAAGAAGAAGAAGGGAAAAGATAAGGTTATTTTTAGTTTGCGAGATGGTCAGCACTTTACCGGGTTCTGAAACGAGAGCACGAAATAATAACATTGTCATGTGATCAATCTCTGGCTATGCATAGGTCACAATAGACGGAGAGGTCATCTGTACAAGATCAAGATTGGCACTACAGACCTTTGTGCCCGCCACCATGAAGGCAGAACATATTATGCAGTCCTGTCCATTTGGCAACAGCCAGTGTCCTTCCACGAGAACCTGAACGGAAGTGCACAAAGCCTTGAGTCGACTGCTGCCTTCGTTAGAGTCACTGAAGTTGAGGTCTGAAGACAAACCAGGAAGAAGAAGAAAACACTGTAACCTGTTAAATATGTTACTAAAAAAGGCAACTAGGGAGAGTTTAGAATGGAACTAGCAGCCCTGTGATGTAGAAACTATTGGCCGCAGGACAAGGAACAGAAGAGTTTTACACTCCATTTAGTGCAATACATGGCTTCCCAGAATGCTTCAGTAGTGTCGATGCCAGGCACCTGTCATAGAGTATACAGAATAATTGTGATATGGTTATTTCTTCTTCGATCAACTGATGCTGTGCCTCTATTGAGTGAGATTCACGGAGCAAACTGTGCTTTCAGTTCTATGCCACCCATGCATACACCGACGGTTCTGTAACAAATACAACACAGAACGGAGGGGCAGGAGCATTTCTGAACCTACCAAATGGCAGAAAAATAACACTGTCATTCGCTACTGGAAAATACACAAGCAATTTCAGAGCGGAGCCAGAGGCACTGAGGGCGGCAGTGGAAGAAATGGTGACAAGTAAAAGGAATGAAAGCCACATAGTCCTGCTTACAGATGCCCTGGCCGTAGTCACAGCACTAAAAAGCCAGAAAAATACTGAACTTAATGATCTAAGAGCAGTACTCTGTCAACTATGCCAGCAGGCCGCACCAAAAAAGGTAGTGGTGCAGTGGGTTCCATCCCACTGCAACATCCAAGGCAACGAGAAGGCAGACAGACTGGCTAAAGAAGGTGCAAGACTACCACAACCAGATACTAGTGTGACATACGAAGAGTCAAAACGGGAAACCGAACATACTGGATACACAAAAAAAGATGCCTATTACCAGTTGAACAGAAGAGAGCAGGTCGTGGTCTTCAGACTTCGCACTGGCCACAATAGACTGAGGTACCACCTATTCAATAAATTGAAGATAGGTGGCACTGACGAATGCCCGTGTGGTACCGGGAAAATGACCGCTGAGCATTTGCTGCAAAACTGCCCGACATACGAGGATCAGAGAAAGCACATATGGCCATCACCAGTGGCAACACTAGACAAGCTCTATGGCAGTGGCGACAGCCTCAGGATGACCGCTGCTTTTTTCAAAAAAATACAGGTTGACGTCTGACTGCGTACGAAGAAGAAGAAGAAGAAGTTCTATGCCAGTCCTCCGCAGTTTTTGAACACGGTCACTCCCCGAGGCCACACTGCCTTTCTTTGGTTTGTATAAGAGGGGCAGTTCTGCAGAATATTTTCTGGTGTTTGATTGGGTGCTCCACAATCTCATGTGCCGGGTGTCTCCAAGGCCCATTCTGTGGAGGTGGGCATTGAGTCTACAATGTCCCATTCTGAGTCTGAAGATCTTTGTCTGCCTATTTCTGCCAAGTTTGTCTGTCCTGCCATTTTCTGGTTTGTATTTTCTGTGCTGGTCTCTCCATTCCGTCCTCGTAAATCGTTTGATGAGTGTCTTTGCTTCTTTGTAGCTCTGTGTATGGTGAGTCTGTGTCTCGCCACTTCCAACTTTTGCAAGCTGATTTGTCTTCTCGTTTCCAAGGATCCCACAGTGGGCCGGAATCCACTGTATTGCTAGATCTGTTTTTTGGGATAGCAATCCAATGTATTTTATTTCATGTGAGAGTCTACCTTGTTTTGGAGCTCGGGATAGCTTTGAGTTCGCTCCTGGAGTATGTTAGAATGATCGTTGTCCTTGTAGCTGTGTTTTACCTGATAAGAATCTGGGTAGCTGCATGTACAACTGTTGGTTCAGCTCTGAAATTGGTACAAGTCTCTCCTGCTGGTATGGAGTGATTTTCTATGTCGTTATTTGAGTGTACGATGTTAATTCCACTGCCTCCCCTTTTATTGCTCACCGAAGCCGATCCATCTGTATACACTTGTGTCCAAGAGTTGCTAGGGTACTGTCTCTTGAGCTCCTGTAGAACGTGTGTCCAAGAGTTGCAAAGATACTGTCTCTTGAGCTCCTGTAGAACGTGTGTCCAAGAGTTGCTAGGGTACTGGCTCTTGAGCTCCTGTAGAACGTGTGTCCAAGAGTTGCAAAGATACTGTCTCTTGAGCTCCTGTAGAACGTGTCCAAGAGTTGCTAGGGTACTGTCTCTTGAGCTCCTGTAGAACGTGCGTCCAAGAGTTGCTAAGATACTGGCTCTTGACCTCCTGTAGAACGTGTGTCCAAGAGTTGCTAGGGTACTGTCTCTTGAGCTCCTGTAGAACGTGTGTCCAAGAGTTGCTAAGATACTGTCTCTTGAGCTCCTATAGAACATGGATTCTTTGTTCTGTTGCTGACTGCTCAGATTTCTTTGCTATCCCCGGAACCTCCAAGATTATTTTGGACTGGTCCTGGCTCCGTATCCATGGTTCTCGAATGAGTATATGATATTATCAAATTGGACTGTTCCGTTCATGGTCTTGTGGAATTCTTTTATTGGCTGCAGCCTATTTTAACTTTTAACCTTTGTTATTTGTGTTTTTCTGTCTGGGGCATCAATAGAGCATGTTGTTGTTGTTGTTGTTGTTTCAAATGCCCACATGGGTGGTTTACTCATTTTTTTGTGCGCCCTGAAAAGGTAGTAGCTTTCCTTACATCCTTATTAAAGTCTTTGATTATCTTATCTTTTAAACCTGTATTAAGTCACCTCGAATTCTTCTCTTTTCTAGACACCGTTGGCCGGTTTTTTCTGAATCTTTCCTCATAACTGTAATTCTGGAATCCCACTATCATCTTTGTCGCTCTTTTTTGTATCCTTTTCAACAAGTTTATATCCCCTCTACGATAAGGACTCCACACCTGCACACAGTACTCCAATCTAGGTCTAACTAATGCTTTATTCAGTTTGACTATCACTTCCTTCCTCCTATGTTTAATATTTCTTTTTATCATACCTAACATTGCATTTGTCTTTTTAACTGCTACCTTAACTTGCTCACTCACCTTACCTGCATGATCTATTTGAGCTTTATCTGTATGATCTATTTTAACTTTACCTGTATGATCTATTTTAACTTTACCTGTATAATCTATTTTAACTTTACCTGTATGATCTATTTGAGCTTTACCTGTATGATCTATTTTAACTTTACCTGTATGATCTATTTTAACTTTACCTGTATGATCTATTTTAACTTTACCTGTATGATCTATTTTAACTTTACCTGTATGATCTATTTTAACTTTACCTGTATGATCTATTTTAACTTTACCTGTATGATCTATTTTAACTTTACCTTTATGATCTATTTGAGCTTTACCTGTATGATCTATTTTAACTTTACCTGTATGATCTATTTTAACTTTACCTGTATGATCTATTTTAACTTTACCTGTATGATCTATTTTAACTTTACCTGTATGATCTATTTTAACTTTACCTGTATGATCTATTTGAGCTTTACCTGTATGATCTATTTTAACTTTACCTGTATGATCTATTTTAACTTTACCTGTATGATCTATTTTAACTTTACCTGTATGATCTATTTTAACTTTACCTGTATGATCTATTTTAACTTTACCTGTATGATCTATTTTAACTTTACCTGTATGATCTATTTTAACTTTACCTGTATGATCAATTTTAATTACAATAGTTACATTTTTATCTTCTTCTGTTTTCCCTGTCACTATAAGTCATCCACCTCAATGACTACAACAAAGTCATGACTGCGGTTGTCATTATGAGGCAGGTTCTGTTGCGTGCGCTGGGGTGGGGGAAACTACTTCCCTAGCCTTTAGCTGTCCCCAGCATACCAACAAGGCAGCAATATACGATTAATATGATATTTTATATGTTGCGTAGGGAGAAATGATACTGAGGATTGCCGAGATGTGCCGAAAGCTGGAGACAGAAGAAGAGAAAGTCCTTCCCTTCTATGCTTCGTCCTTGACCAATGAGGAGCAGGAAAAAATTCAAGCGGCCATGTTGGAGCCATCAGCTTGCCGTCCAACTGACGTAAGCTTGCAGTGTTTATCTGGTAGTCATGGTTATTGACATTAGTCGTAAGTTATATGTCATAGGCATTAGTTGTAAGTTATATGTTTGTTTGTTTGCATTCGCCTTATTTTCTCTAATCCCCAAGGCGGTGTGCGTTGCACTGTGGTTTTTTTATTTTGCGCCTGTCGGCCCAGTGCATCCGACTTCAGCATGGTAAGTTATATGTCATAGTCATTAGTCGTAAGTTATATGTCATAGGCATTAGTTATAAGTCATAGTCATTAGTTATAAGTCGTAAGTTGTCATAGTCGTAAGTTATATGTTATAGTCATTAGTCGTAAGCTATATGTTAAAGTCATTAGTTATAAATCATAGTCGTAAGTTATAGGTCATTAGTTATAAGTTATATGTCATAGTCGTACGTTATAAGTCATAGTCATAAGTCAATAGTCATAAGTCATTACTCATAGTCAACCCATTCCTCGACAAGGTAATTAATCTTGTGGGCGTCTCAATCCTGTCTACAGGCCTGTAATCTGATCACAAAGTGACGAGTGGACCATTGGATTGTTCAAGCCCATTGAAGTGGCCCCTGAGCTGTCATGCTCGGGCTGTAGGGGGCTGGGCTGTTGGTTCTGGGGTTAGTATAGGCCATCTCTTTCCTAATCTACATCCAGGCTTGAGCAGGGTCGTTGGTTTCACTACTTTTGTTTTGGTGTTGCCCCTCTGCCGCCGTCAGCCTCTTGTTGACTTGTAATCGGTTGCCTCTTGGGTAAGTTTTGAAACTCCACTAACAAGAAAGCTCGGCCAGGGTATTCTGCATGATATCCCCATGGAAATGGGCTGTGTGTAAACATATCTAGTTGAACTGATGACTTGACGAGCACACTTTTAGTCCGGTTGTTTATCTGGCATCACAAAACAATTGTCAAATTTGATAAAACTGGCCAGGTGTTTCTTAGTGATAATATGTAACGTAAAATCTTGCGTATAATACGCACAACTTTTACTCAAATTTGCCTGCTAAAACTCTGGTGCGTATTATATACGAGTACTAAGAAATACATAATTTTCTATACTAAAAGTAATCTACGAGATGTGTTCAAAAAGTATCCGACCTTTGAGCCGGAAAAATACAATTACTGGCCTGAAGGTTTGAAGCCTTAATCCCCTTCAAAGTACTATCCTTGGGACTCCACACACTTCTCCTTGGGACTCCACACACTTTTCCTTGGGACTCCACACACTTCTCCTTGGGACTCCGCACACTTCTCCTTGGGACTCCACACACTTCTCCTTGGGACTCCAGACACTTCTCCCAGCGGTCCCGACATTGTTGGAAGCATTTCAGGAAGGTCCCTTTGGGAATGGAGTACAGCTGGGTCGTTGCAATTTGCATAATATCTTCTCATGACTCCAATTGGATCGTTTTCAACAGAATTTTCAGCTTGGGGAACAGCCAAAAATCGCAAGGAGCCATGTCGGGAGAGTGGGGAGCCTGAGGAAGGTTGTGTTTGACCAAGAAAGTCTGAATCAGATGCAAAGAATGGGCGGGTGTGTTGTCATGATGAAGCTGCCAGGTTCCCGTTGTCCACAGGTCCGGCCGTTTGGGTCAGGCAGCATCACGAACGAGCTCCAGGCTGCACTCCTTGGTAATGTTTTGACCTTGAGATGCACAACCCCTGAGGAGTAAACAAAAATGACCAACATGACTCAATTCTTTCCGTCATTTTTTGGTGAATGAAAACCTGACGAGTGCTCACCACACTCAACACTGAAAGGCTGACTGCCAGCGACTGACGGAATCTGCGGATGGGAGAAAATTCATCCATGCGCATGACAGTACCCTATACCTGCCTGTCGAAGGACAACACCCATGTTACATTTGTTCTATCTATCTATCTATCTATCTATCTATCTATCTATCTATCTATCTATCTATCTATCTATCTATCTATCTATCTATCTATCTTCAGAACACTTGTGTCGTTAGACGTCATGGGGAGGTGTGACCTCCTTTGTTTCATAATTTTTGGCAGGTGAAAATCCGCTGGATAATTGCCAGGTCAATCCCAGCATCTATTACCATCCGTTAGGGTGGTAGCCCCTGGGATATACGATCGCCTATCTTTGGGACTGGTGGTGGAAGCATTAATTAGAGCAAGGTAGACCCGCAGCCTGTCAGGCGCCATCTATGCCGCTCCGCTAACCACATAACCAAGAACTTATGTTACAGCCACACAGTCCCCTTTTTGCGACATATTCTCCGTGGAGCAAGAATCCCTAGAATAATTTGAGTAGATTTTTAACTTTGATTTTGCCAAAGCTGCGGCCGTTAAGCCTACTCTTTTACATTTCCAACCGCCAAGGGATTTTTAACGTGCGCACACTGCACACAAGTGTCTGATCTCATTACTCAGAGATCATGGGATATTTTTACCGGATTATCCATGTGAAAAAATCTCAGTATGCACTGTGATTTGAACCCGCAACCTCCAGCACCCGAGGCAAACTCCTTACCTCAAGACCACTGCGGGAAAAAAATTAAAATTAATGGTCGGTACTTTTTGAACACACCACAAATGTATCATTTGATATTTATTTTTCCTACGCAGATAATGCACGAATGCTCTGGCCTAGAAAACTTTTGGAAGCGCTACAACAAGGTTCTGCTGGACAAGCTGTCTCTGGAAAAGGAGAAAAGTGGCTTGACGGATGAGAACCACAAGCTGCGGAATCTGTTGAAGCAGTACCTTGACGGCATCTCTGTCAACGATGAAATCCTCAACCAGCCGAATCCACTTCTGGTTGTCAATAGCAAGACTAATTTGAAGTAAGTTTGTTTTCTTCGATGTGGTGAACAAAATATGAGGTCTGGGGTCTCCATGACGAAGTGGTTTAAGCTGTTTGCCTCGTGTTCAGGCGGTCATGGTTCGAATTCGAGCTGCAGCGTTCAGTTCATGATGGCAATTATTTCCGGAGATCCCTATGTTCATCGCTGAAACTACAGAGTTCGTGCTTTGTGCAATGCTCTCGGCAGGCGGGTTACAGTTCTGCAGAGACAGGCCGAGCGCTATGGGAAAACCTGCGATGATGAAGTCGAGCCCTTGCCTTTAACCTTTAAAAGAGTCAAGAACTTTAGAAATCCGCACCAATGCAATATCACAGCAGCTTCCTGTCGGTACCGTTGCCTAGTGATGCCTTTCTTAACCGTTGCCTAGTGATGCCTTTCTTAACCGTTGCCTAGTGATGCCTTTCTTAACCGTTGCCTAGTGATGCCTTTCTTAACCGTTGCCTAGTGATGCCTTTCTTAACCGTTGCCTAGTGATGCCTTTCTTAACCGTTGCCTAGTGATGCCTTTCTTAACCGTTGCCTAGTGATGCCTTTCTTAACCGTTGCCTAGTGATGCCTTTCTTAACCGTTGCCTAGTGATGCCTTTCTTAACCCTTTCCAGTCCAAGCTAATTTTGCTGATTTGTACTTTTCTTTCTAAGCCAAGTGGCAGAATTCCGTACATAAAAATTATCAGTAAAGTTCTTCTTCTTCGTCGTTTGTCCTCAATCTCCCGCTACCAAGCCCTGAAAAAGATTTTGCAAGTAGCAGGACGTAGTCCAGAGAACAGAATGCGTTGTGTCGTAGTTTACAGCTAGACTGTAGTATTTGAACCTTTCGATCCAACACATCTGACTTGAGCAAGGCATTTTTGTGTACCGGGTTAGCCTTCCCTCTTCGATCCATTCTCCTTAGCCAGTCTGTACCGAGTTAGCCTTCCCTCTTCGATTCCTTCTCCTTAGCCAGTCTGTACCGGGTTAGCCTTCCCCCTTCGGCCTCTTCTCCTTAGCCAGTCTGTACCGGGTTAGCCTTCCCTCTTCGATCCCTTCTCATTTGCCAGTAGTACCGGGTTAGTCTTCCCTCTTTGATCCCTTTTCCTTAGCCAGTCTGCTCTGTTGCAGGCTGTTATCCAGCTTTGGGTTGCTGGCCGCTGCAGCTCATGCACTGCTCAGCATGTTGATCCCGGAGAAACTATACAATGGGATTGATACCCTGAAAAAGGGATCAAGATGCTGAGCAGCGCATGAGCTGCTGTGGTCAGCGACCCATAGCTGACTGCTAGCGTCAGGACCAGCGAACCAAAGCTGCCAAGACCCTTCTACACCTCCACGCGGTGATCCTGGATAACAGGCTGCAGCAGAGCAGACTGGCTAAGGAGAAGGGATCGAAGAGGGAATGCTAACCCGGTACTAAAAAAATGCTTGCTGAAGTCGAATGTGTTGGACCGAAAGGTGCAAATATCGCAGTCAAGCTGTAAACTATGACACAACGCATTCCGTTCTCTGGACTACATTCTGCTACTTAAGCCCTTTCAGTGTTTGGTAGTGGGAGATTGAGAACGAACGAAGCCAAGCCATACCCTGAAAAAGTATATTGGGGAATCCAGAGTTTCAGTCTAAATGAGCAACGATCTCAGAAGGAGAAGAGTTCAAAGCCTGAGCAAGATATAATTCTTTTTATAACGAGCTTTCTTGATTTATCTTCGATGTTATCTAACCTATTCATTCCAAAAAGGATATTCCAGGATGTGTGGTAGTTTACAGCGAGGCTGCGGTATCTGCGCTTTTGGCCAGACACATCTGGTTCTTCTTCTTCTTCTTCTTCGTTCGTTCTCAATCTCCTGCTGTCAAACCATGAAAGGGCTTAAGTAGCAGAATGTAGTCTAGAGAACGGAATGCGTTGTGTCGTAGTTTACAGCTTGGCTGCGATATTTGCACCTTTCGGTCCAACACATCCGACTTCAGCAAGCATTTTTTTAGTATCCCTTCTCCTTAGCCAGTCTGCTCTGCTGCAGCCTGTTATCCAGGATCACCGCGTGGAGGTGTAGAAGGGTCTTGGCAGCTCTGGTTCGCTGGCCCTGACGCTAGCAGTCAGCTATGGGTCGCTGACCGCTGCAGCTCATGTGCTGCTCAGCATCTTGATCCCACATCTGGTTCAAGCTGACTTTTTTGGGTCCGGGTTGTTGTTGTTGTTGTTGTTGAATGCTCATAATGAGTAGGTTACTCTTTTTGTGCGCCCCGAAAAGGATGTTAAGCGGTGGGTTGCAGTAGCTTTCCTTACATCCTGAGCGTGTTGATAAAGGTGGACAGGGTCCTCCAGGCGGTTGTGCTATGCTTGGCTCCAACTGTGTCACTTACTACTACGGGGATCACGTCAATCCCTCACCTCGTTAGCCAGGCTGCCATGAAAACAGCCCACTCTCACCTGTGATTCCTATTCTCTTAGCCAGACTACACGAGTGCAGCCTGTTACCAGGACTGCCGCTTGGAGACAGAATAGTCTTCGCTACCTGTGGTAGTCTGACCCTGATGTAAGAGTCACTGGCTGGTCATTCACTGTAGTGCATCTTCGACCCTGCCTATATAAAGGATAAACAGAGGTGATGACACACTGCTATAACCAAAGGGACTGCATGTAAGGTTGAAAGGGCCTACCTTCACCTTTATGAAAGGTTGAGCCTAGATAAACAAGTGTACTCTTGACGTTTCTTTGATAGCGGATTACAGTGGCTCCTCTTACATTCTGAAGAGTATTTGAGAAGCTGGACCAGGGTCCTCCAGGAACAATGCAAAACTCGCCACTGTGGGGATTGCAGTGTTGATCCCCCTCTCATTGGCCTGTTTCTTGGAGCACGAATGAAGGCGAGATGTTGATTAGCATGTTTCACCTGACCCTGATTACTCGTTACTTTCCATTTCGTTTACCCAATTTAATAAATGCTATTTAAATTACTCAGAATTTTTGCTCGGAAATCTGTTACTCAATTATTCAGAATTTTTCTTCTAAAACTTGCTTTTCATTTTTTCAGAATTTTTGCTCTTAAAACAAATTTAATCATTCTGAATTTTTTGCTCTAAATCCTGTTTTTCAATCATTCTGAATTTTTACTGTAATACCTATTTTTTTTATCATTCAGAATTTTTACTCTAAAACCTGGTTTTTCAATCATTCATAATTTTTGCTCTAAAGGCTGTTTACAAATCATTCAGAATTTTCACTCTAAATCTTCTTTTTTTTCAGTCATTCAGAATGTTTGCTCTAAATCCTGTTTTTGTTTTTTTCAATGGTTCAGAATTTTTGCTCTACAATCTGTTTTTCAATCATTCAGAATTTTGGCTCTAAATCCAGTTTTTTCAATCACTCATAAGTTTTTGCTCTAAAGCCTGTTTTTCAATCATTCTTGATTTTTTTGCTCTAAATCCAGTTTTTTCAATCATTCATAAGTTTTGCTCTAAAGCCTGTTTTTCAATCATTCTTAATTTTTTGTTGCTCTAGATCCAGTTTTTCAATCATTCAGATAAATGTTCATCAAATTCTTCTATGTACTGTAGAGTCTTGTTTTTTTGTTTTGTTTTTATTTTCAACTTCTAAAACCCATGTTTGGCAGTACTACTATAACCGCTGAAACTTTGTTCACAGACTCAACATGGCCATGATGGACCGTCACATGAGAAGGCCAGTACCGAGGACGGTAATAGAGGCTGCGCACATTATTCAACACACCCTCAACTGATTTTTACACGCTCAACACTCAGGTCTTCGTCATATCAGTCACATAGAAGTTCCTGTAGTTCCCTCCCTCGTGTCAGTATATCTAATGTCAATCTATACCAAATCAGTCTATGTCATGTCAATCTATACCAAATCAATCTATTTCGTGTCAGTATATTCTGCACCAATCTATCCCGTACTAATCTATACCAAGCCAATCTATCCCATGTCAGTTTATCAAAAGTTAATCTATCCTGCACCAAGTCAGTCTATCTCATGTCAATCTATCCTGTACCAATCTATATCATACCAACCTATCCCATGTCAATTGATCAAATGTCAATCTATCCCATGTTCATTGATCAAATGTCAATCTATCCCATTTCAATTGATCAAATGTCAATCTATCCCCTTTCAATTGATCAAATGTCAATCTATCCAATGTTCATTGAGCAAATGTCAATCTATCCCATTTCATTTGATCAAATATCAATCTATTCCGTTTCAATTGATCAAATGTCAATCTATCCAATGTCAATTGATCAAATGTCAATCTATCCCGTTTCAATTGATCAAATGTCAATCTATCCCGTTTCAATTGATCAAATGTCAATCTATCCAATGTTCATTGATCAAATGTCAATCTATCTAATGTCAATTGATCAAATGTCAATCTATCCCGTTTCAATTGATCAAATGTCAATCTATCCCGTTTCAATTGATCAAATGTCAATCTATCCAATGTTCATTGATCAAATGTCAATCTATCCAATGTCAATTGATCAAATGTCAATCTATCCTGTTTCAATTGATCAAATGTCAATCTATCCAATGTCAATTGATCAAATGTCAATCTATCCCATTTCAATTGATCAAATGTCAATCTATCCCGTTTCAATTGATCAAATGTCAATCTATCCAATGTTCATTGATCAAATGTCAATCTATCCCGTTTCAATTGATCAAATGTCAATCTATCCCGTTTCAATTGATCAAATGTCAATCTATCAAATGTTCATTGATCAAATATCAATCTATCCAATGTTCATTGATAAAATGTCAATCTATCCCATTTCAATTGATCAAATGTCAATCTATCCCATGTCAACTTAGTCAATGATAATCTATCCCATACCAGTCTTTCCCTTGCCAGTCTATCCAATGTCAGTCAATCTCATACCTCAATCTATCCTATATCAAGCCATGCTAATCTATCCCATACCTCAATCTATCCCATGTCATTCACAGATTAGCTCTAGAGTGCTGATACAATACTGACTACATTACAAACTATTACAGATCAGCTAAAATACTACTGACTACATTACAAACTATTACAGATCAGCTAAAATACTACTGACTACATTACAAACCATCACATATATTACATTAGTAATGCATCAAGCATTGCCAACTCAGCTTCTTCTAAGAAATGTGAGAAGAGAGATCTCCCAACTTGGAACATCGTCTGTCTTCTGCCTCAAGTTAAGATTACAATGAGGTTTGTTTTTTTCCCATGAAAAGCTGACAATGAAATTTGGTGGGAATTTATCATGTTTTCATAACAAATGTGTATAAATATTAAATGCTGTAAAACATCTGACACTTGTTGAACTAGTTGTTGTTCTTGTTAAATGCCCACAATAGGTAAGTTTACTCTTTTGTGCGCCCTGAAAAGGACGTTAAGTTGCGTTGTAGTAGCTTCCTTCACATCCCGAGCATGCTGATGAAGGTGGACTGCGACCCTCCAGGCAGTTGTGCTATTCTTAGCTTCATCTGTGTGGGCTCACTACTACAGGGATCACATCGATCCACATCTCGTCAGCCTTGAAAACAGCCTATTTTTAGGGAAAGCTACATGGAAGAGAGATCGTAGTCTTGGTCAGTGTATTGACCTACATCCTGGTCAGTATTTTGTGTCCAACTGGACTAGCGTCTCAGTTACCCGTTGAACTATTTATGTGTGTGTGAATATGAATCAGCGAGGTCAACGGTTGAAATGTCCGTTTCACAATCTAGACGCAACGGGTTCGAATCCTACCATATCCAGTTTGGCAGACTGAGGTTTTTTTGTCTCGGTGCGATGACTCCTGATGGCAACCTACCATACTGCACATTTGCCAGGAAACTTAGAACAGCCAAATAGGTTGGCGGTTGTAAAACTTGACGTTCTGAAAAGGACATGTTTCTTAAGTGTGTGTGTATGAATGCTTGTTTCTACCTCGTATGGGAACGATTGATGAATTTATTTGTCTATGTGAATGCTTGTTTCTGCCTCGTGTGAGTCCAAGGGAGGAAAGAATAGATCTACGACACTGATGATGTTCGTCCATCACATGTGCAGAAAAGCACTCTCTTTGTTCAGCAGTGGGGACTGTCTTTTCTATTGCTGTGTCCGCTAAAATGGGCGACTTGCGCTGTGATTTGGATTAAAGTGAGGAAGAAACTGCGTCTTTTGTCAACCTCACTCTCTGGTCCTGAGCTACCGTTTGCCAGTGGCAAGATATTTATCGAGATGACTGGAGATAGCACAGGATGCTGAATTTTCCTCAGGGTTTACTCCCGAAGCCTTTCCCGTAAACAGGTATCCCGCAAGGCAGCGGAGGGGGGATGACATCTATCGTTGTGTCATGCATTTCCCATAACCGCAAGAGGTCGTAGATGCATCTCTCTCTGGCCATGTTGTAGTCCATTATAGTCGTGTCTAAATTTCAGTCACACCAAAACCTTTGCTGTCTGCAGCTAGGGTGAATGGCATCAATCTCATGAAAACAGCTGTGTGAACTAGACCATGAAAACAGCTGTGTGAACTAGACCATGAAAACAGCTGTGTGAACTAGACCATGAAAACAGCTGTGTGAACTAGACCATGAAAACAGCTGTGTTAACTAGACCATGAAAACACAACACAGGTTTAAGCATAGTACTAATTCATATCGCCAGGCCAGGATAATCGGAGGAAAGAAAACACACATGGTTTGTCACCTCATGAGAATGCACCCTCATCATCTTCCACTGATGGCTTACAACGCTGGTGGATCTGGTTACAGGGCAAGGGGGCGGCCGTGAGGTAGGTGGATAGATGACAGAGTGGTTGTGCAACGACAAGGGCTCACATTGACCGACGCAACACACTTGGCGCAGGATAGACGACTCAAGCTCCCCACGACGCTAAACGGCACAAGTTGAAAGAAAACTAACTAGAAAACACACAAAACGAACGAATTCATTAATCCAAATGGAAAACGACACGTTTCCATGGACACAAGTGCATGTCGTCGACTAGTGTGAATTCCAGGCAAATCCGTGGTCTGGCGGATCCATAATGAACTAAAACACCAGAGCAATGTAGACAGGCAAGTAGGGCACCATCTTTGCCGTTAATATTTTCCACACTGTACTAGACACATCGTAAAAGGTAACAAAGCAAGGTTGTGCATGGGACTATCAACCCATCCTGTAAAGAAAATCGCAGCATAAACCACTACTGAACGTGAATGGTTCAGTAGACTTGTGTTCTTCAGGTCGAGCCCTCTCTACCACGTATGCCATGACCTGCCTGTCGTCCTTTTGTCGGGAGAGACCCAAAACAGAGACTGTCTTGTAATGCCTTAATGTGTGACCTATCTAGCGCCATTGATGACCTTGATCAGGTCATCTTTGACCAAAATGGAGAAGACCTACACCACCTGAACTTTCTCCACTTCGCTTGTTGTTGAATGCCCACAATGAGTAGGTTTACTCTTTTGTGCGCCCTAATAAAGATGTTAAGTGGTGGGTTGTTGTAGCTTTCCTTACATCCCGAGTATGCTGATGGTCGACCAGGATCCTCCAGGCGGTTGTGCTATGCTTGGCTTCATCTGCGTGTCGCTCACTACTACGGGGAGAATGTCGAACCTCACCTTTTTAGCCAGACTGTTGTCCTCGACAACAACCCGTTTCCAGGACAACCAACGAGGAGGTCAGGTGAAAGTCTTGGCCAGTATATTTCTCCTGGTCCTGGCTAACATTGATCAGTGTTTTGGCTGACAGGCGTTAACCTCATTGTCCCACCATTTCACTTATAACGAATTTGACATGAAGATCAACACAGGCAAGGCAGATATTATTTGAATACTGTGTTACTGTCTAACTGCGTACGAAGAAGAAGAAGAATACTGTGTAAACAAGAGCAGAGAAGTTTCCACATCAATGACTTTGATATCAAGCAAGATGCTTCTACCAGTAGTTGCCCAGTTCTCATTAATAGATCGCTATTAGTGACCCTATCGTACCACCTCAGCTGTTTAATCTGCCGCAGACAATCGTTGATAAAAGTCTGTACCTTCTTTGTCAAGACCTTAGTAGTTCTTAACTTCTTTATACTGTATACAGCCATTTTGTTCTACTCAACTTGATCTAAAAATAATGCATCCAATCTATTTTTTTTAATGCATTAACTGACCCTGCCCTCGCTATTTCATGTGGCAATGCATTCCAAGCATGTTTCAGAGCCATACAACAGCATGAATTGTCCACTAGAGTTGAAAATCTTCAGTGTGGTATTGAAACCAATTATCCGGGGGTGGGCTTGTGGTTAAGTGACACTGCTCACAATACGAAGGTGCTGGGTTCGCTCCCCATCACAGCACCAGCCGTTACCCCGGCAAAGCAAACCCTTAGAAAATCCAGGAGGAAGCAGACTCTTACATAAAATGCATGCCGAAGTCAGATGCACTGGGCCGACAGGCGCAAAATAAAAACATAGTGCAATAAGCCAAACGCCAAAAACTCATCTGGGCCGAAGATGCAGCACACTGAATGAGCAGCCTGCAACTCATAACTGGCTGCTTGCATCAGGGTCAGCGAACCACAGCTAACCAAGACCCTATTCCACCTAAAACCTGGCTGCACTTAGTATGGCTAAGAGAATATGGATCGCAGCAGGAAGGCAAATCCGGTACCCAAAAAAATACCAGCTGAAACTGCCGGATATGTCAGGCCAAAAGGCGTAGATATCGTAGCCTTGCTGTAAACTACAACACATCTTTTTCATGACAAACCACAAAGAATACACAATCACTCATTATCGCCATAAAGTCCCTAGCGTTGCAAACTAAAATCTACGAGGGTCAGCAAACCAGAGCTGACCAACTCTATTCCACCTCCAAGCAACGGCCCTAGAAACAGGCTGCACTAGTGTAGTCTGGCTTAGAGAGATTTTTTTTTTTTTGCGTTAGCCTTTTTTCTCTATTCCCTATGGTGGTATGTGTTACACTATGTTGTTATTTTGCGCCTGTCAGCCCAGTGCATCCGACTTCGGCAAGCATTTTATGTAAGGGTTTGCTTCCACGGGGTAACGGCCGGTGCTGTGATTGGGATGCCGCCCATACAGCCACTAGTCTCGACCTGACAGCTAACTTATGAAGAGGCCTGGAGGTTTACCAGGTGCAGATTTGAGAGCAAGTGGTTAGCGGAGCATCCAGGACGACAACAGAATGATGCTTATCACAAGCTAAACAGGGTCAGGGGACGGTGTGGCCTAGTGGCATGGCTCACAAGCCGAAGGTGCTGGGTTCGATGCCCCATCACAGCACCGGCCGTTACCCCGGGGAAGCAAAACCTTAGAAAATGCAGGAGGAAGCAGACCCTTACATAAAATGCATGCTGAAGTCGAATGCACTGGGCCGACAGGCCCAAAATAAAAACACAGTGCAATGCACACCGTCTTGGGGATTAGAAAAATAAGGTGAACGAAAAAAAAAAAAGAAAAAAAAAACAGGGTCAATCAGGTGATGATTTTCAGACTCTGCACAGGTCAAAACATGCTAAAAACAGGAGATTCCGATGAATGTGTCTGTGGCACTGATAAAATAACCACTGAGCATCTGCTGTAGGAGTGCCCAACATATGAGATGCAGTGATCCGCCAGAGTCTTTGCTTATAACAAAGATAAGAATAGCACCACTGCCCCACAGAGAGCATGTCGTAGCACCACTGCCCCACAGAGAGCATGTCGTAGCACCACTGCCCCACAGAGAGCATGTCGTAGCACCACAGAGAGCATGTCGTAGCACCACTGCCCCACAGAGAGCATGTCGTAGCACCACTGCCCCACAGAGAGCATGTCGTAGCACCACTGCTCCACAGAGAGCCCCCACAGAGAGCATGTCGTAGCACCACTGCCCCACAGAGAGCATGTCGTAGCACCACTGCCCCACAGAGAGCCCCCACAGAGAGCATGTCGTAGCACCACTGCCCCACAGAGAGCATGTCGTAGCACCACTGCCCCACAGAGAGCATGTCGTAGCACCACTGCCCCACAGAAAGCATGTCGTAGCACCACTGCCCCACAGAGAGCATGTCGTAGCACCACTGCCCCACAGAGAGCATGTCGTAGCACCACTGCCCCACAGAGAGCATGTCCTAGCACCACTGCCCCACAGAGAGCATGTCGTAGCACCACTGCCCCACAGAGAGCATGTCGTAGCACCACTGCCCCACAGAGAGCATGTCGTAGCACCACTGCCCCACAGAGAGCATGTCGTAGCACCTCTGCCCCACAGAGAGCATGTCGTAGCACCACTGCCCCACAGAGAGCATGTCGTAGCACCACTGCCCCACAGAGAGCATGTCGTAGCACCACTGCCCCACAGAGAGCATGTCGTAGCACCACTGCCCCACAGAGAGCATGTCGTAGCACCACTGCTCCACAGAGAGCATGTCGTAGCACCACTGCCCCACAGAGAGCATGTCGTAGCACCACTGCCCCACAGAGAGCTCCCACAGAGAGCATGTCGTAGCACCACTGCCCCACAGAGAGCATGTCGTAGCACCACTGCCCCACAGAGAGCATGTCGTAGCACCACTGCCCCACAGAGAGCATGTCGTAGCACCACTGCCCCACAGAGAGCATGTCGTAGCACCACTACCCCACAGAGAGCATGTCGTAGCACCACTGCCCCACAGAGAGCATGTCGTAGCACCACTGCCCCACAGAGAGCATGTCGTAGCACCACTGCCCCACAGAGAGCATGTCGTAGCACCACTGCCCCACAGAGAGCATGTCGTAGCACCACTGCCCCACAGAGAGCATGTCCTAGCACCACTGCCCCACAGAGAGCATGTCGTAGCACCACTGCCCCACAGAGAGCATGTCGTAGCACCACTGCCCCACAGAGAGCATGTCCTAGCACCACTGCCCCACAGAGAGCATGTCGTAGCACCACTGCCCCACAGAGAGCATGTCGTAGCACCACTGCCCCACAGAGAGCATGTCGTAGCACCACTGCCCCACAGAGAGCATGTCGTAAGATGCAACGGTGTGACATGGAACAACACCAGCAATGGTTAGGTGGTTTGTTAAGAGCAGCATTGATGGCGACTAACAGGCTGCGGGTCTACTTTGTTCTAGTGTTTGAGTCTATTAAGATGGGCTTGCTCATCAGTTAACCACCCTCCAAGAAACTGGTTGTAGACAGACTGCAGAGTCTAAACTCTGCAGTCTGTCTAAACCAGTACAAAGATGTTAAGTATTTGAACATCTCCAGATCCATTCCGAGACAAGCTCTATGGAGCTACTGATGACCTCATGCGGACCACTGTAGAGACATTCAAGTTGACACCTGGAACAGTCCAATAACGAAGAGAAGAATTGATATAACAATGAATGCACAGATTTAAATCAAAAGAATTGACATAACAATGAATGCACAGATTTAAACGAGAAGAATTGACATAACAATGAATGCCCAGATTTAAACGAGAAGAATTGACATAACAATGAATGCCCAGATTTAAACGAGAAGAATTGACATAATGAATGCCCAGATTTAAACGAGAAGAATTGACATAATGAATGCCCAGATTTAAACGAGAAGAATTGACATAATGAATGCGCAAGTTTAAACGAGAAGAATTGACATAATGAATGCGCAGATTTAAACGAGAAGAGAAGAATTGAAATGTATAAGACAGATTTAAACAAACACATATCTGGATTAATAATCCTGTTTTAATCTCTGTTAGTTTCGACAAACATAAAAAAGGCAGTTGTCGCTGCTGTCAAATCACTACTGAAGTATTATCTTTGCATCTAAGTCACAAACAACCAACCACCCACATATCGACAGCTAATATCTTTTACGGCCACTTCTTTATCTATATGTCAATAGTTCCACAAACAGGAAGTGAAAAAACATACAAAAACAGTTGCTGTCTTACAGCCGTTTCCATTTTCTCCGAACATCAACAGAAGTAGCACAAGCAAAAACTTAGTCCTCACAAAGACATGTCTTGAATGATTTTTTTCCCTTTTACAGTACAATAAGAGATTTGACATAAACTGAATTTACAAAATATATTCTAGAACAATGACGGGGATCAAGATGCTGAGCAGTGCATGGGCAACAGTGGTCAGCGGCTTAGAACAGAAGAACAATAAGTTTCTTATGATCCCAATTGAGCGCAGACAGACAAAGAACAAACTAAGACTTTCACATAATTAGCCATTTTATAGTGTCCCTTCTTGCTCTGTGCATTAAAAGACGGGGCAGACAAAACAGTCTCACAGGGCCAGACAAAACAGCCTCGTAGGGGCAGACAAAACAGCCTCGCAGGGGCAGACAAAGCAGCCTCGCAGGGCCAGACAAAGTCTCACAGGGCCAGACAAAACAGTCTCACAGGGCCAGACAAAATAGCCTCGCAGGGGCAGACAAAACAGCCTCGCAGGGGCAGACAAAGTCTCACAGGGCCAGACAAAACAGTCTCACAGGGCCAGACAAAGTCTCACAGGGCCAGACAAAACAGCCTCGCAGGGGCAGACAAAACAGCCTCACAGGGGCAGACAAAATGGCCTCTTTGGAACATACAAACAGCCTTATTGGAACTTACAAACAGCCTCATTGGAGCTTACAAACAGCCTCATTGGAGCTTACAAACAGCCTCACTGGAACTTACAAACAGCCTCATTAGAACGTACAAACAGCCTCATTGGAGCTTACAAACAGCCTCATTGGAACTTACAAACAGCCTCACTGGAGCTTACAAACAGCCTCATTGGAGCTTACAAACAGCCTCATTGGAGCTTACAAACAGCCTCATTGGAGCTTACAAACAGCCTCATTGGAACTTACAAACAGCCTCATTGGAGCTTACAAACAGCCTAATTGGAACTTACAAACAGCCTCATTGGAGCTTACAAACAGCCTCATTAGAACGTACAAACAGCCTCATTGGAGCTTACAAACAGCCTCATTGGAACTTACAGCCTCATTAGAACTTACAAACAGCCTCATTGGAGCTTACAAACAGCCTCATTGGAGCTTACAAACAGCCTCATTGGAGCTTACAAACAGCCTCATTGGAACTTACAAACAGCCTCATTAGAACGTACAAACAGCCTCATTGGAGATTACAAACAGCCTCATTGGAGCTTACAAACAGCCTCATTGGAACTTACAGCCTCATTGGAGCTTACAAACAGCCTGATTGGAACTTACAAACAGCCTCATTGGAGCTTACAAACAGCCTCATTGGAGCTTACAAACAGCCTCATTGGAGCTTACAAACAGCCTCATTGGAGCTTACAAACAGCCTCATTGGAGCTTACAAACAGCCTCATTAGAACGTACAAACGAACAAAAAACAAGCCTCGTGAGAACAGCTTTCAACTCTGAAAAAATCAGCCACAATACAAACCCACTTTGGTCACTCAAAACAAATTTTCCGAGATTACACACAAACAATGAAAATAAAATTGTTAATTAATGATATCCGTATCCTCTGCCCTGGATCTAAACCTGCTTTCTAACGCTACCGCAAACAAAGGTCAAGGCCTGTGCACTAAACATCACTGCAGAGGTGAGAACGGAGTTGGGGTCAGAATCCTGGACTGCAGAGATCGAGTCAACGAAACTGTATCGGAACCAGAAAAATACACAAAAATTACAATTTAAATATCACAATAAAATCCAAACATATAACTCACAAATTACAAGGGGAAACCACTCACAAATTACAAGGGGAAACCACTCACAAATTACCAGGGGGACTACTCACAAATTTACGAGGGGGCTTTAAATGAAAACCTTAAAAGTGAGATAGAAATGAAAAAAAAACCATGCCTTTGTATTGTAACTTGTTAATATAGTTGCTAAGGATGTCAAGAGTGTTCTGCATGTGCCATCATAGTGCAGAGGAACAACATGACGTCATAATTGCAGTTAAAATATGGCCGTCTCACTATTGACATGCATGAAAGAGCAGCGTTCTGTTATCCGGTTTTTGAGCAGCAACGGGGTGAAACTTCAAGAAATTCATTGGCGAATTAATGTCCAGTACGATGAAGCATGTCCTTCACTCATAGTCAATCATCGCTTGTCCTTTACGAGGCGGTCAACGGCTGCAATCAACTCTGGGGTCACTACTCGATGTGCCTGACCCGGTTGTGAACAGTCTGTCACAGAACTCACGCTGTTTTGGAACTTCCAACTCCACTCATACACTTGCTTAAGTGAAAGGCAAGCATCACCGTACTGGAACGTTGGCCGATGAATTTCTATAGGTTTCACCCCTTCGCTGTTAAAAAAACGCTGCTCCTCTTTGGTACATCTTTTAACTGCAATTATGACGTCATGTGGTTCGTCTGCAAAGCAATGGCACAGTATTTATCCCTTTAGAGCTTGTATCGTTCAGAACTGGCCGGCCGGAAGACATCCATTTCCGTCTGATGGAGCAGACACAGACTTCAGAGCACATTCGTTATGTTTTGTCTTTGAAGTTTGAGAAGTTTCACATTTTGACGTAACCTACTACAAAATGACTGATGATTTCACACGTACTACATGAAGGGGAAACGTTTGACATCATCATGTAGCATGTCCTTTGCACAACGTCATCCCATCACAGCGCATCTGAAAGAAACTTGATCTCTTGTCAAGTCTCCAGAGTCATCTCAAGCATTCCTTGACATCTTGGTGCCACCGTCTTCATGGTCTGCCTCTCCTGCCCGGCACCATACCTTCCATCACCGTTCTCTCAAGACCGTTTTGTCTTTTGAAGTGGCCAAAGTATTTCAGTTTTCCGTTCATGATGGAATTGTGAACCAGTTCTCTTCTATGCCTAACTCTTGTCAAATATCTGTAGGCTTCTTTTTTTTCAGTCCATGATATTCTGATGAAACTCTTCCATAACATTTCAACATAAAGGACTCGATTCTCTTCCTTGAGGTTTGGGCAACTGTCCATGTTTCACAGCCGTATGCTGACTCAGGAAGAACACAGGTTCTCAAAATTGTTCCTTTTGTTGAAGATGTGACATAAAGTGTAAATTGAGTGCCAGCTTTGGTTTGCTAACATACAGGGTTTGAACTAGCTGTGTCCAGCTTTGGGTTGCTAACATACAGGGTTTGAACTAGCTGTGTCCAGCTTTGGGTTGCTAACATACAGGGTTTGAACTAGCTGTGTCCAGTTTGACTGGGCTTGGCTGGGAGTCTTCTCGCCATGACCACTTCTCCACGTACAGAAAGGATTGGCTAAACTACTTGACGGGGAGACTGCCGTAGTGAAACACATTACACACACACATCCACGCACTGGACAATACGTCCAGATTACACACACACACTGGTCAATACGTCCAGATTACACACACACATCCACACACTGGTCAATACGTCCAGATTACACACACACACACTGGTCAATACGTCCAGATTACACACACACACTGGTCAATACATCCAGATTACACACACACATCCACACACTGGTCAATATGTCCAGATTACACACACACACACACTGGTCAATACATCCAGATTACACACACACACTGGTCAATACGTCCAGATTACACACACACATCCACACACTGGACAATTCGTCCAGATTACACACACACACACTGGTCAATACGTCCAGATTACACACACACATCCACACACTGGTCAATACGTCCAGATTACACACACACATCCACACACTGGTCAATATGTCCAGATTACACACACACACACTGGTCAATACGTCCAGATTACACACACACACTGGTCAATACGTCCAGATTACCCACACACTGGACAATTCGTCCAGATTACACACACACACTGGTCAATACGTCCAGATTACACACACACTGGACAATACATCCAGATTACACACACACACACTGGTCAATACATCCAGATTACACACACACTGGTCAATACGTCCAGATTACACACACACATCCACACACTGGACAATACGTCCAGATTACACACACACACTGGTCAATACGTCCAGATTACACACATACACTGGACAATACATCCATACACTGGACAATACGTCCACATTACACACACGCATCCATACACTGACCAATACATCCACATTACACACACACATCCATACACTGACCAATACGTCCACATTACACACACACATCCATACACTGGACAATACGTCCACATTACATACATGCATCCACACACACACATCCATACACTGGCCCAATTCATCCTGATATAACCTAAAAGACTAGTCTGGAGTTGATAGGGGTGTGACTTCCCAGGTCCTGTCATCATAACTGGTGACTGATAAGTCAAACAGGAGATTAGGTGGCTTTTGGATTGTGAACTTGGTCTACAGTCCCAATGTTCCAGGTTCAAACCCCATCGTGGCCAGTTTGACAGACCGGGTGTATCAGAGATTTTTGCATTGTATGATCGCTTCTTCCAGTCAACCCAGCTGTAAATTGGAACCCGATGAAGTCTGAGGAAAATTCTTGACCTGTCATGGCAGCTACAGATTATGTGTTCTGTCATCGGTACTTTCAAGAATGAAAGGGGTCGAGCCCGTTTTCCGTCGATTAGTCAAAAATAATTACTTCTTTATACTGGTTTAGAAGACTCTGCAGAGTCTGTATACAACCAGTTTCCTTTACTTCAATTGGTCTAAAAATAACAATGTGCATACAATTTATTCTTGAATGGCCCTGCCTCCACTATTTCCTGTGGCAATGCATTCCAAGCATTCACCTCTCTGACTAAAAAAAGATTTCCTAGTATCCAATCTGGACCTTTCTTTAACTATTTTGTAGCTGTGCCTTATTGTTCTTGTAGACGGCTGTATTTGAAAAACTTGTTATAATCTAATTTGTCTTTTCCGTTTATTATCTGATAAACCTGTATTAGGTCACCTCCGGGATCAAGATGCTGAGCAGCGCATGAGCTGAAGTGGCCAGCAACCCATAGCTGACTGCTAGCGTGAGGGCCAGCGAACCAGAGCTGCCAAGACCCTTCTACACCTCCACATGGTGAACCTGGATAACAGGCTGCACCAGAGCAGACTGGTTAAATAGAAGGGATCGAAGAGGGAATGCTAACCCGGTAGCCAAAAATGCCTGCTGAAGTCGGATGTATGGGACCGAAATGTGCAAATATCACAGCCAAGCTGTAAACTATGACACAGCACATTCCGTTCTCTGGACAACATCCTGCTACTTGCAAAGTATTTTTTAGGGCGTAGTAGCGGGAGATTGAGAACTAAGAAGAAGAAACTTCAAATTCTTCTCTTTTCTAGAAGACGTTGTAGGCCGGTTGTTCTGAGCCTTTCCTTATAACTGTAATTCTCGAATCCCACTATCAGCTTTGTCGCTCTTTTTTGTAACCTTTCCAGCATGTTGATATCCCCTCTATGACAAGGACTCCACACCTGAACACAGTACTCCAATCTAGGTCTAACTAATGCTTTATACAATTTGACAAATGGAACATAATAATGAAGTTTACATTTCACATGCAATATTCCATCCAGATTATTTCAGCGGGGAGAAAGGTGTTGGAATTAGGATTCTCGACTTCATGTGCCGAATGAGTGGAACTGTGATGAGACGAAAGCGGAAAAAGCATTAATAATTGGTTAGCACTGGGTCGCATCAACAACGCGGACAATGGACATAGTTATTAGTAAGCCAACTTCATTAAGTTCTATGCAAGCTTTCAAGGAATTGACACACACAAAAAATATGTAATTATCACATTTTGAGGGGTGTTCAAAAAATATCTGATCTTTGGGTCGGAAAAATACAATTACTCACGCAGAAGTTTGAAATGCTAATCCACTTCAAAGTACTTTTCTTGGTACTCAACATACTTTTTCCAGCGGTCTCGCTATTGCTTGAAGCATTTCAGGAAGGTCTCTTTGAGTATGGAAGTCTGCTGGGTCGTTGCGTTAATGTCTTCTCGTGACTCAAATGGGTCCCTTTCAGCTTGGGGAAGAGCCAAATATCTCAAGGAGCCATGTCTCAAATAGGGAGCCTGATGAACCAGAGGAAGGTTGTGTTTGCCCAATAATCTTTGAATTAGATGCGAAGAATGGGCGGGTGCACTGTCATGACGGAGCAGCCAAGTTCCCGCTGTCCATAGGTCCGGCCGTTTGTGTCGAACAACATGACAAAGGCGACGGATGACCTCCAGGTAGTACTCTTTGGTAATGTTTTGACCTTGCGGTGTGTACTCGTGACGCATAACCCCACGGGAGTTCATGAAAACGCGACTTTGACATTGCGTCATTTTGTGGGGAACGAAAACCCGGTGGGTGCTCACTACACTCAACACTGAAAGGCTGACTGCTAGCAACTGACGCAATCTGTGGGCGAGAAAAGATTCACGCATGTGCATGACAGTCCCCTATATCTCCGCACAGAAGGACAAAATCTATGCTTTATTTGTTCCCGGGGCAAAAAAAAAATTAAGGTCGGATACTTTTTGAACACACCTTGTATACTTGCGTGTAAGCTGAGAAATATATTGCTGGTAAATGATAAACATCAATACTAGATATCTAAAGGACTTGCAAAATCCTCAATTTAATTACGGACCTTGCTAAATTAACCCGACAGTTTGTATCCCCCAGCAGGTATCACTGGCTTCCCGGATGATATTCATTTCCGCCTGATACCGACTTCTAAACACATTCGATATGTTCTTGTCATTCAGTTTGCAGAATTTACGATTTTGACATGATGTACAAAATGGCTGATGATTCGTGCATGCATAAGCTATCGTTTGCCATAGAATTATTTCAGATAGGCTGACACTTAAGAACGTTGTGAATTTTAAAAGTTGACTGATTAGCGTAAAGAAATTAGGACTTTCAAGATCCAAGAAATGATTTATTAGTTGATCAGACCAATTCAACACATGTGTGATCAGACTTTGACTGAGACACACAAGATGGGGACTTGTAAGAATATCGTGGGGTTTAAAGCAGAAATACTCACGACATCGTCAGTATAGTTAATATTTGTTTTGGTGGCCTACTTTCCCTAATTTTGCTTTATACGACAAGCCCGAATGGTCAACCGGGGTCTTTGTGTATGACAAGCAAGAATAGCACCAGTGCCCCAAAGAGAGCATGTCGTAAGAGGTGACAGCGCTAAAAAGCCAGAAAAACACTGAGCTTAATGACTTAAGAGCAGTACTCTGTCAACTATGCCAGCAGTCCGCACCAAAAAGGGTAGTGGTACAGTGGGTCCCATCACATTGCAACATCCAAGGCAACGAGGAGGCAGACAGACTGGCAAAAGAAGGTGCAAGACTACCACAAACATATACTAGTATGACGTACGAAGAGTCAAAACGGCTTATTAAAGCCAGATACATGACCAAATGGGAAACCGAACATACTAGTTACACCAAAAACGATGCCTATTACCAGTTGAACAGAAGAGAGCAGGTCGTTGGACTTCGCACTGGCCACAATAGACTGAGGTACCACCTATTCAACAAATTGAAGATAGGTGGTACCGACGAATGCCCGTGTGGTACCAGTAAAATGACCGCTGAACATCTGCTGCAGAACTGCCCGACATACGAGGATCAGAGAGAGCAGATGTGGCCATCACCAGTGGAACCCCAAGACAAGCTCTATGGCAGTGTCGACAGCCTCAGGATGACCACCGCTTTTTTTGAAAAAATAATGGTTACTGTCTGACTGTGTACGAAGAAGAAGTAAGAGGTGACTGTGTGAAACGGCATAACACCGGACATGGTTAGGTGGTTTGTTTAGAGCAGCATAGATGACGCTTAATAGGCTGCAGATCTACTTTGTTCTAGTGTTTGAGTCTATTAAGATGGACTCGCACATCAGTTAAAAACCCCCCGCAAGCGCTTGTCCCAACGTAGTGGAGTATTAAGCTGCTCGAGCCTAGCCCGCTAATCAGGAAACCCTCCTCCCGGCTACATCCAGCTCATACCAGACCTGGGACCTGCACAAAGGCATTTGCCTCTGTAGAAGTACAGGTCAACTAAAAACTTTCCCTCCCCTTTTCCCTTCGTACTAATATATATTTTAATTATGAATACTTTGTGTTAGAGATAGATTAATTATGTGTCGTACGATCCCTAGATCGTAATTATGAATACTTTGTGTTAGAGATAGATTAATTATGTGTCGTACGATCCCTAGATCGTAATTATGAATACTTTGTGTTAGAGATAGATTAATTATGTGTCGTACGATCCCTAGATCGTAATTATGAATACTTTGTGTTAGAGATAGATTAATTATGTGTCGTACGATCCCTAGATCGTAATTATGAATACTTTGTGTTAGAGATAGATTAATTATGTGTCGTACGATCCCTAGATCGTAATTATGAATACTTTGTGTTAGAGATAGATTAATTATGTGTCGTACGATCCCTAGATCGTAATTATGAATACTTTGTGTTAGAGATAGATTAATTATGTGTCGTACGATCCCTAGATCGTAATTATGAATACTTTGTGTTAGAGATAGATTAATTATGTGTCGTACGATCCCTAGATCGTAATTATGAATACTTTGTGTTAGAGATAGATTAATTATGTGTCGTACGATCCCTAGATCGTAATTATGAATACTTTGTGTTAGAGATAGATTAATTATGTGTCGTACGATCCCTAGATCGTAATTATGAATACTTTGTGTTAGAGATAGATTAATTATGTGTCGTACGATCCCTAGATCGTATTTATGAATACTTTGTGTTAGAGATAGATTAATTATGTGTCGTACGATCCCTAGATCGTAATTATGAATACTTTGTGTTAGAGATAGATTAATTATGTGTCGTACGATCCCTAGATCGTAATTATGAATACTTTGTGTTAGAGATAGATTAATTATGTGTCGTACGATCCCTAGATCGTAATTATGAATACTTTGTGTTAGAGATAGATTAATTATGTGTCGTACGATCCCTAGATCGTAATTATGAATACTTTGTGTTAGAGATAGATTAATTATGTGTCGTACGATCCCTAGATCGTAATTATGAATACTTTGTGTTAGAGATAGATTAATTATGTGTCGTACGATCCCTAGATCGTAATTATGAATACTTTGTGTTAGAGATAGATTAATTATGTGTCGTACGATCCCTAGATCGTATTTATGAATACTTTGTGTTAGAGATAGATTAATTATGTGTCGTACGATCCCTAGATCGTAATTATGAATACTTTGTGTTAGAGATAGATTAATTATGTGTCGTACGATCCCTAGATCGTAATTATGAATACTTTGTGTTAGAGATAGATTAATTATGTGTCGTACGATCCCTAGATCGTAATTATGAATACTTTGTGTTAGAGATAGATTAATTATGTGTCGTACGATCCCTAGATCGTAATTATGAATACTTTGTGTTAGAGATAGATTAATTATGTGTCGTACGATCCCTAGATCTTCCTTTTAGCTCAATTTGTTTCATTTTATTTTTAACCCTACCAGACCGCTGTACCTAATTATCGGTAATTTCCTTAACTGCCGCTAAACCGCTGTACCTAATTTTCGGTACTTTGGATAGTACGTCATAAAATGCGCCAGAATCTAAAAATAACCAACCAGTCGTGGTCAATCCTCGTGATTAGTCATTGCAAATGGCTGCCCCCATGTTTGAATTGATTTTGTGGGGTTTAACATGAACAAAATTCGGAAAATTGACAATGAAATGAACGGCTGATGAACCAAGCACTTCAACAGGAAAGCAAAGTAAGTCTAGGCTTATGACAGTCCAACAGGTGATCAATAATTTGGTTGATTCAGACTATGTTCAAGTGAAACAGACAGTGAGAGCTCGAGTGATGAGATGAAGGCTTTTCTTGGACTGAGAATCTATATGGAATACTCATGTATAAAGCCCAGCTATCAGGATTATTGGACAAATGAGGGCTCTTTGTTGTGTTTGCTCCCGGATTTCGAAATGTTTTATGACTCGAGACAGATTCTTTGCCTTTTGCTGGGTGGATTGGCACACAAAGGTGGAATATTGACGCTAGATGAAAGGTAAACCTATTTTCTACAATGTCTCCAAGTTACATCTTATTCTAACCACTTGTTTGCATGTAACTAACATTTTTCTATACCATGTTGGTTTTTTCTCTTTAATGCTCTGGAACCCAGGAATGGGGGACAGTTAGGTTCAGGGCCTCAGGTCTGGTAGGGTTAAAGCTCTGGAACCCAGGAATGGGGGACAGTTAGGTTCAGGGCCTTAGGTCTGGTAGGGTTAAAGCTCTGGAACCCAGGAATGGGGGACAGTTAGGTTCAGGGCCTTAGGTCTGGTAGGGTTAAAGCTCTGGAACCCAGGAATGGGGGACAGTTAGGTTCAGGGCCTTAGGTCTGGTAGGGTTAAGAAAACCATTTGTCACACAGTGCAACACTTATCCCTGGCTGAAGGACGCAAATCAAATAAATTATTAAGAATGGGAAACATTCTAGGCCCATATTATTTTGTAACCAACGGCACTTAGAGGATGATGTGGTCAGCATCACACCAGCCCCCTTTACTTCCCGGACTAGAGTGGTAGCCATTTAATTAAGGTTAGGTCGACCCGGGAGCCATTGCGGTCTGAAAAACCATTTCTGCCTCAACTGGGGAAGGAACCCAGGATCACTCAGATGCCAAGTCAGCGAGCTAACCACTGAGCTAAGTGGCTCCCCTATTATTAACGTACATTAAATAATAAAAAATCAACTTTGGATTATTTGTGGGCCCTGCCAAGTTAACATGAGTTTAATTGTGGGCCCTGCCAGGTTAACATGAGTTTAATTGTGGGTCCTGCCAAGTTAACATGAGTTTAATTGTGGGCCCTGCCAAGTTAACATGAGTTTAATTGTGGGCCCTGCCAAGTTAACATGAGTTTAATTGTGGGCCCTGCCAGGTTAACATGAGTTTAATTGTGGGCCCTGCCAGGTTAACATGAGTTTAATTGTGGGTCCTGCCAAGTTAACATGAGTTTAATTGTGGGCCCTGCCAAGTTAACATGAGTTTAATTGTGGGCCCTGCCAAGTTAACATGAGTTACGACCTGAATATATCCACTTCTGTTTTAGATGAGACACTACTGCATATTTATCGCGATGATGTGAAAGAAAATTGGACAAGAGCTGACTGCTAGCGTCAGGACGAGTGACGCAGAGCTGCCAAAGACCTCCTCATCCTCCTGCGTTCGTTCTTATTCTCTCTCTACCAAGCCCTGAACAGTCCTTTGCAAGTAGCAGGATGTAGTCCGGAATGTGTTGTGTCGCTAGTTTACAGTTTGACTCCGATATTTGCACCTTTCGGTCCGACACATTCGTCTTCGGCAGTCTGTCAAGACCATTCTCCATCTCCATGTGGTGATACTGGATAGCAGACTGCAAAAGGCGAAACTGGCTAAGGAGAAGAGATCAAAGAGGGAAGGCCAACCTGGTACTCAAAAATGTCTGCTGAAGTTGCATTGTAAGGTGCCAATATGGCAAGCTGTAAACTACAACAACATTTTCTGTTCTCCGGACTACATCCTGCTACTTGCAAAGCCCTGTTCAGGGCTGGGTAGCGAGATCATGAGAACGAATGACGAAGAGGTTGCAAACTACAACAAACGTCCTTTTCAGGATGAGGATCATGTCATGCTCGGTTTACAGATCGGACATTGTACCGTGGATTATTTCATGGTACGACCGCTCCTTCCAGTTGACCCAACTCTAAATGGGTACCTGATGAAGTCAGTGAAAGATTTTGGAGCTACAGAGTACGTGTTCCGTTATCGTCACATTCAACAATGAACGGAGCTGGGCACATATGGGGGCACCCAGGAGCTACGAATCCGATTCTACGAACTAATTTCCCATTTCCCAAAACCTTAACTTTAGCCACGCTCAGTTGCTAGTCTCAGGAGATAACAGATCGGCTTATCTGCGGACTTTGCTCAATTGAAATTAGTCGGTAAAAGACAAATGGCGTATTTATGTAATGCTATATTTGTAGGTCGGCTAACGTGTGATTCAGCTAACACGCGAGCATATCCAGTCATTAAACAATCAATAATCAAACACAAAAACAAATATTAGTAAGCAAAGTACTACATACATTTAGTACGGGAGGACGATCATTGGTAAGGATCGACCAATTGTCCTCACACAGATAGTCTGTAAGATTTTTTAGTAGTTTTTACAGGATTTCTGTTTGCATTGTCTACTGAACTGAAAAGGTTATGTGGCATTATATTAGTTTTGATTCAACTTTTTAGCCCTCAGGTGAATAAATATATTTTTTACTTTGAGGTGAATGTCTAAATATATTTTTACCCTGAGGTGAATGTCTAAATATATTTTTTACCCTGAGGTGAATGTCTAAATATATATTTTACCCTGAGGTAAATGGCTAAATATATTTGTTACCCTGAGGTGAATGTCTAAATACATTTTTTACCCTGAGGTGAATGTCTTAATTTTTTTCACTCTAGTGTGAATGTCTCAATTTCTTGTACCTTGAAGTAAATATCTCAATTACAATGAAGTTTTTGGGATCAAAATCTGAGCAGTGCATGAGCTGCAACGGTCAACAGCCCAAAGCTGACTGCTAGTGACAGGACCAACGACCCAAAGCTGACTGCTAGTGACAAGGTCAATGACCCAAAGCTGACTGCTAGTGACAGGACCAACGACCCAAAGCTGACTGCTAGTGACAGGACCAACGAACCAAAGCTGACTGCTAGTGACAGGACCAACGACCCAAAGCTGACTGCTAGTGACAGGACCAACGACCCAAAGCTGACTGCTAGTGACAGGACCAACGACCCAAAGCTGACTGCTAGTGACAGGACCAACGAACCAAAGCTGACTGCTAGTGACAGGACCAACGACCCAAAGCTGACTGCTAGTGACAGGACCAACGACCCAAAGCTGACTGCTAGTGACAGGACCAACGACCCAAAGCTGACTGCTAGTGACAAGGTCAATGACCCAAAGCTGACTGCTAGTGACAGGACCAACGACCCAAAGCTGATTGCTAGTGACAGGACCAACGACCCAAAGCTGACTGCTAGTGACAAGGCCCGCGACCCAAAGCTGACTGCTAGTGACAAGGCCAGCGTACCACAGATGCCAAGACCTTTTCCACCTCCACGCGGTGATCCTAGATAACAGACTGCAACAGAGCAGACTGGCTAAGAAGAAAGGATTCAAGAGTGAAGGCTAACCCGGTACTAAAAAATGCTTGCTTAAGTTGGATGAAGTTGGACCGAAAGGTGCAAATATCGCAGTCAAACTGTAAACTACGACACAACGCATTCCATTCTCTGGACTACATTCTGCTACTTTCACAGCCCTTTTCAGAGCCTGGTTGCAGAAGATTGAGAACGAACAAAGAAGAAGAAGTAGCAATTTTCTAACCTTTAGCACGCCAGATTCTTTTTGAAAAAAATTTGACCTAATTAATTTTCTTAATTAGTCACTATGATAGTCGTTTTTCAAATAATTTTTATGTTTGTTTGTCAATAAATATGATTTTCTGGCGTGTAGACACACAATAGGATAACAAACATGTGGGTGCTATTGTTGTTGTTGTGTGTTTGAGATACAAAAAGATGAAGTTGAAAATTTATGAAAATCTCAGAAAATATTTGGGCTCGACCACTAGGCCTAGTCGCTTCGATAGAAAACCATGGAAACCATAACAACGTATCGATACTGTGTTTACAATATCGACACAACTGTTAGTTTCCAATTCAAACGTAGTTCTTTCATTTAAACTAACAAAATAAACAGATCTACTCGATAAAGATCTTTCCCAACAACCTACTTCCCCTTTCGCAAAAAGTCGGCTTGCTCCAAACGGCGTATACAAAATTAAAACTGTTCAAAAGCCATTTGTAATCGAACATTTGATACTTTAACCGGCAAAATATCGTGTATATATGGAGCATGTATTCAGCAGTAAAAAATGGCTGTTGGGAGTGACTCCGTATAAAAACAAAATTTTTTTTTCCATACACCGTTTTTGTAGGCCTAGTGTGTCGGCTAGCACTCGACCATGGCGTGCTAAAGACTAAATTGATAACAGATTTGAATGAGTCAACAGTAATTGCAGAAGATAATTGAATGCGATGTATTCTAAGCTGACAAATAAGGTCTCTCATACTGTACGCGGCTCATGATAGCTAATAATTCAATAACGTTATTTTTTATCATTCCAATGTATCGTTAGTCTTCAGCGATATATGAAAATACTTCAGAATAACGGAAAGAAACTTTGAAATTAAAAATGGATTATAAAGAAAACAATGCCAGATAAACATGATACTGTGCAGAACCAGCTGTAGACGTTTTTTTTAAACTGCTACAAATTGTCTGCAACAATTTCTTCAAAATTAAAGACAAAAAGTTGTGAAATTCATATGAAAATGTGAAGGGACGAAGATTCAGCCGTGAATGAGCTGACAGCAGCCAGAGGTTCATAGCAGGGGGCCATTGCAACCCATAGCTGGCTGGATGCATCAGGGTCAGTGTGACCCATAACTGACCAAGACCCTATTTCACCGCCAAGTGACAGCCCTGGAAACAGACTGCAAGCATGCAGACTGGCTAAGAGATTAGGGCATCAGAGACGGACGGCATACCTAATCCCAAAAATTCAGTGTGTGTGTGGTGGTTGGGGGGGAGGGGAGTGTAAAGTAATTTTTGAGGGTTTGTAAGATAAACATAAACTTTGTTTGGTTTGTAAAGTAATTTTGTTGGGTTTTTGCAAGTATTGGGGGGGGGGGGGGGGGGCGGGGGGGGGGGGGGGGGGGGGGGGGGTTGTAAGCTTATTTATATGTTTTTTGTATGTGGGGATTGTAATGTTTTTTTAAATTTGTATTTTTAGTTTATTGTTCAGTGTTTTCTCACAGTGGGCCCATTGGTGTGATGGTGCACAGGTGTGATGGTGCACAGGTGTGATGGTGCACAGGTGTGATGGTACTGTCAGATTCATTTTTCAACACAAACTATACACAGTTCCTTCACACATTTCACTCCACTAGAAACACATATTAGTTCTTTCAGTGAACTACAACAGAATCTAGGGGATACATTTTATGATTTCTTCAATAAACACACAGAGGAAGAGATGGGTGGGGAAGTGATGGTTGAGGGAGAGATCTATGGGGAAGAGATGGGTGGGGGAGACATGAGTGGGGAAGAAATGGTTGAGGGAGAGATATATGGGGAAGACATGAGTGGGGAAGAGATGGATGGGGGAGAGATGGTTGAGGGAGAGATATATGGGGAAGAGATGGGTGGGGGGAGACATGAGTGGGGAAGAGATGGATGGGGGAGACATGGATGGGAAAGAGATGGGTGGGTGTGATATAAGTGGGGAAGAGATGGATGGGGAGAGAGTTAGATGGGGAGGAAGTGATGGACGGGGAGAGATGGATGGGAAGAGGTGGGTGGAGTAAAGATGGGTAGGAGAGAGATGGGTGGGAGAAGAGATGGGTGGGAGAAGAAATGGGTGGGAGAAGAGATGAGTGGGGAAGGCTAAAGATGAGACAGAGAAGAGTTGTGCAAGAAGATGTACGCTCGAGTGCGATGAGCAGAAGAAGATGTACGCTCGAGTACGATGAGCAGAACTCAAGATGGACCTAGGAAAAGGGGGAGAGAAGCAGTTGAAGCCCTGTGCTCTATTGGGGAACCTGATTGACTAATCTGAGTACGCTTCTTGTGTACAGTCAGCCAAGGTCATACTTAGAAAATCAAGTTTATGAAGGAAATAGATGTTATTTGATGGATTGTTTGGTGGTGAGAGCATTCAGAGACAGGCCGGAAAAGCTAATGAGGTACATAGATTTAATTTTCTAAGAAATAAAACGAGGAAAAATATGTTTGCGTTCCTACATGCTTAGACATCACACATCATCTTTGAGCACAATCAGACACAAAGTCTACCTGTGTACGACACACATTCATCCCAGCCTGGGCGGCCCCACGCAGCTTCTCTCGTCTCTTTCCTCGTCTGCAGGTCTTTATATCCTACAAGTGGAAGATCAACCAACATTGCAGTAACTATGACAACAACTTACATAACGCCAACATTTATTTAGTAAACAAATTTTAGGTCACAAAGTGCATGTGCCAGTTTGGACAATCCTGATTAATTGTTCAAATTGAATCTTGCAGAAATAGAATTTAATAGCCAAATCAATTTCACATAAATAGTTAACAGCTCCTAAAAGTTGCACAAACGTAGAAACAGAGGACAGATTGCGAGGGTCTTCCGAAATCTACAGCATAGAACAAGAGTCATTTGTATCACTACAGCATAGAACAAGTCATTTGTATGACTACAGCATAGAACAAGAGTCATTTGAATGACTACAGCATAGAACAAGAGTCATTTGAATGACTTCAGCATAGAACAAGTCATTTTAATGACTACAGCATAGAACAAGAGTCATTTGAATGACTACAGCATAGAACAAGAGTCATTTGAATGACTACAGCATAGAACAAGAGTCATTTGAATGACTACAGCATAGAACAAGAGTCATTTGAATGACTTCAGCATAGAACAAGTCATTTGTATGACTACAGCATAGAACAAGAGTCATTTGAATGACTACAGCATAGAACAAGAGTCATTTGAATGACTTCAGCATAGAACAAGTCATTTGAATGACTACAGCATAGAACAAGAGTCATTTGAATGACTACAGCATAGAACAAGAGTCATTTGAATGACTACAGCATAGAACAAGAGTCATTTGAATGACTACAGCATAGAACAAGTCATTTGAATGAGTACAGCATAGAACAAGAGTCATTTGTATGACTACAGCATAGAACAAGAGTCATTTGTATGACTACATCATAGAACAAGAGTCATTTGTATGACTACAGCATAGAACAAGTCATTTGTATGACTACAGCATAGAACAAGTCATTTGTATGACTACAGCATAGAACAAGTCATTTGTATGACTACAGCATAGAACAAGTCATTTGTATGACTTCATCATAGAACATAAGGTCAAATCAATATAGATATTAGACTTAACTTCTTTATACTGGTTTAGAAGACTGCAGAGTCTGTATACTACCAGTTTCTTTTACATTCACTTGATCTAAAAATAACTCTGCACATTGAATCTATTCTTGAATGCATTATAATGATAATAATGTTCGCTTAGGCCTCTGAGGCCCGTTGCGTCAGTCGGCCACATCTATGACCCACAGCTGTGGCGTGGTTCCACGCCTCGTAGGGCGGAGGAGGAGGAGGTTGCTACTCGCTGGAGCCATACTGAACGGGTATCATTGACTTTCAATAGCAGATGAACCAGGGAATGACAAATCCTGGGAGCCAGGTTGCCATGGCACCTAGAAATGTTGCTGAAAGTGTACGAAGGAGGACAAGCTCTGTCATCATCATCAATGTGCTTCAAGTGCCACACACGTCACATTAGGCAGAAACTCCTGCTGATGACGAATGTGACCGGACCGAAAGGTGCAAATATCGCAGTAAAGCTGCAAACTAGCAATACAACGCATTACGTTCTCCGGACTATATCCTGCTACTAGCAAAGCCATGTTCAGGGCTTGGTAGCGGGAGATTGAGAACGTTCAGCGCTTGGTAGCGGGAGATTGAGAACGAACGCAGAAGAAGGCTGAAACTAGTGCTCTCCAGTTTGATCTGTGTGACGTCACTATTTTCAGTTCATGAATGTTGTTCAAGCCCGTAGTGGAATCCTCTCTGACGATTGTTCTGCTGAGAGTTTCTTTCGGACTTTCTCTTTTCCTGCTGCCAGATGGTGACCACATAAACGCTTGCAGTGGGAGTCTGTTGCTGTCCATTCTAAGAACATAACCGATGTATGACCACCATTTTTTCTTGATGAGTGATGAAACGTATTGTTGATTGGTCACTTCTCTAATTGTTTTGTTGGTTATGAATTCTTCCCAGCCAATGTTCAACAGTGTTCTAAGACACGTATTCTCGAATGCATTTAACCTCTTTTCTAGGAAAGGAAGACTAACGTCTGGTCAGTAAACTGATCAGACATGTTAGTCAGGTTCAGTTAAAATATACTGGCCAAGACCCTCAACTTGGCTTCCTCAAAACTCTTTCTGGAAACGGGCTGTCTTCATGGCAGTCTGACTAATGAGGTGAGGGATCGACGTGATCCCCATAGTAGTGAGTTACATGCAGATGAAGCCAATCCTAGCGCAACTGCCTGGAGTACCCTGATCCACCAGCACGCTCGAGATATGAGGAAAGCTATGACAACCCACCACTTAACGTTCTGTTTAGAGCACACAAAAAAGTAAACCTACTCATTGTGGGCATTCAACCACATCCTCTTTTCAAATGCCTTTGTTATTGTCCAGCTTTCACATCTATAGATGAGTATTGGTAATATGTTGGAGCTAAAACCACCCGAGCCTTGTGGGTTCGCTTAGTGATTTTGATTTCCAGACGTTCGTTAGTTGAGTAGACACCTGCGGCTAGAGCAATGTGAGTGAAATTGTCCTTAGTTGTATCTCAATCTTGAGTTATTTTGCTTCCCAGAAAGGTGAAACTGTCAACTGTTTGTGACATCTCTGGATGATAGTAGGCTTGCTGGTGAAATTCATGACAGTCGTCTTGGAAGCATCGTCTCATCTCAATGATTGTCAATGACGACTCCTACCTCAAGCTATATGGAGATACCAATAACCTCAGACTGATACTCAAGCTGGCATCTTAAATCAGTTACAAAATTCTACAAGCTTTCTCACTAAACATTTCTAAAGATTTTATACATTTGTAAAGCCTTCGTTATACAATTTGTAAATCTTCTATATCTATACACTTGTAAAGCCTTCGTTGTACAATTGTAAACCTTTTCTATACATTTGTAAAGCCCTCGTTATACATTTGTAAAGCCTTCATTATACATTTGTAAAGCCTTCGTTATACATTTGTAAAGCCTTTGTTATATATTTGTAAAGCGACACTCTTACCTCTAGCCACCCCTCGTACAACTTTATACGTAGTTATACATAAACAAGTTATGTTAAAAGAGCATGCATGATACATAACTCAAATCACACAACACCATGCGGATACAACGATTAGATTGTGTTAGATTCACTGTATTAATGCACACACTTAAACGAAGCTAGTTCTGACGTCTGCCTTAATTATGCGTGCAGACATCAGTCTCAATTATGTGTGCAGACGTCATTGTTAGATATGCCACTTAAACAAAGCTAGTTCTGACGTCTGCCTCAATTATGTGTGCAGACGTCATTGTTAGATATGCCACTTAAACAAAGCTAGTTCTGACGTCTGCCTCAATTATGTGTGCAGACGTCATTGTTAGATATGCCATTTAAACAAAGCTAGTTCTGACGTCTGCCTCAATTATGTGTGCAGACGTCATTGTTAGATATGCCATTTAAACAAAGCTAGTTCTGACGTCTGCCTCAATTATATGTGCAGACGTCATTGTTAGATAGACCACCATGTTAATGCACACAATCATAGCTAGTTCCGACTCCAACCTGAATTTCTCGTGCAGACAATGAAGAAAGCATTCTGGATCTCACCTGAGCACCCAAGCCTGAAAGCTATTGGTGCATTTTCTCACAGATAAAAAGGTGAAAAACTTTGAAAAGTGGATAAAGCGATGCAGGTGATTCTGTAACATGCACAAAGATTAACAAAATCAACATTGAGCCCTTGGTTTGTGTACAGACATTGAGTCACCTTTTGATCACAATACAAAAAAATTATAATTATTGATGTATTGTCTAAGAATGTATTCTCAACTCCACCCCCGACTAGGACAGCTTTCAGGATGTCTTCCTCATCACTGACCTTAAAGTTTTAGTTTTAATCGAAGAATCAACGTCATTGCACACGGTTTACCCCATGAGTGCTCTGTTCTCCATATTTTTGTAGAATCTCAGCACAATGGACGAACTCCGTACAACCAGTTAGGATTACGTAATAGATTGGTAGATGTTTAATCCTACCAGACCGCTGTACCCTTTTTCCGGTAATTTCCTTAACTGATGCTATACCGCTGGACCGGTTTTGCAGTACTTTAGGTAGTACGTAATAAAATGCGTCAGAATCTAAAAATAACCAACCAATCGTGGTCAATCCTCGTGATTAGTCATTGCAAATGGCTGCCCCAATGTTTGAATTGATTTTGTGGGGTTTAACGTGAACAAATTCAGAAAATTGACAATGAAACGAGCGGCTGATGAACCAAGCACTTCAACAGGAAAGCAAAGTAAGTCTAGGCTTATGACAGTCCAACAGGTGATCAATAATTTGGTTGATTCAGACTCTGTTCAAGTGAAACAGACAGTGAGAGCTCGAGTGATGTGATGAAGGCTTTTCTTGAACTGAGGATCTATGTGGAATACTCATGTATAAAGCCAAGCTATCAGGATTATTGGACAAATGAGGGCTCTTTGTTGGGTTTACTCCCGGATTTCGAAATGTTTTATGACTCGAGACAGATTCTTTGCCTTTTTCTGTGTTTATTGGCACACAAAGGTAGAATATTGACGCTAGATAAAAGGTAAACCTATTTTTTACAATGTCTCCAAGTTACATCTTATTCTAACCACTTGTTTGCATGTAACTAACATTTTTCTATATCATGTTGGGGGACGGCGTGGCCTAGTGGTTAAGTGGCACGGCTCACGACCCGAAGGTGCTGGGTTCGATCCCCATCACAGCACCGGCTGTTACCCCGGGGAAGCAAACCCTTAGAAAATGCAGGAGGAAGCAGACCCTTACATAAAATGCGTGCTGAAGTCGGATGCACTGGGCCGATAGGCGCAAAATAAAAACACAGTGCAACGCACACCGCCTTGGGGATTAAAGAAAAATAAGGCGAACGAAGAAGAAAAATAAGGCGAACGAAGAAGAAAAAAAAAAAAATATGGTTTTTTTTCTCTTTAATGTTCTGGAGCCCAGGAATGGGGGACAGTTAGGTTCAGGGCCTCAGGTGTGGTAGGGTTAACATAATTTTGAATTTTGTCCGGGCAGTGGCCGTTAGGCCTACTCTTTCTTTTCGATTTCCAACTGCCGAAGGATTTTTAACGTGCGTGACAATGCACACGGGCATCCGATCTCTACTACCCAGAGATCCGGTGAAATACCAGAAAGCATGTGATAAAATCCCGAACTCCACCGTGATTTGAACCCACGACCAGCACCTGAGGCCGACGTCTGATCTTGAGGCCATTCAGTCCCCCCTGAAAGTATAGTAGTGAAGTATATATGCAGGTACCTACCCCACAAATGATGCACATTATACTGTTCGCCTATTTGTGAGAAAAACCCTGCCACGCCTTCATTCTGCGACATCCTATACTGTAGTCCCTTAACCCTTGTAGAAAAAAATTACAAAAGTCACAACACAGTATGAAGAAATCTGGCAAACTTTGCTGATGACAGAAACCACATCAGTTTTCGAGACCTGGACAGTTTTCATATCTCGTTGCAAGGGCACAATCTGTTGTATAGTAGATAAATAAATACAGATACACAATTTCTTATCAAAACCACATTTACAATTTGGACATTTTTAGAAATTCAGAAAGGTAGGGACTTGGTCAGAACTTTTTCTTCGAGCATAGATGCCAACTAGCACATCAGACTAAACCTACACAGATCAAAACACATGTACACAGACTAAAACACCTGAACACGGACCAACACACATGTACATGGACCAAAACATCTATACACAGACCACAACACCTGTACACGGACCAAAACACCTGTACACGGACCAAAACACCTGTACACGGACCAAAACACCTGTACACGGACCAAAACACCTGTACATAGACCAAAACATCTGTACACAGACAAACACACCTGTACACGGACCAACACCCCTGCACATGGACCAAAACATCTGCACATGGACCAAAACATCTGTAAACGGACCTCCACACCTGCACACGGACCCAAACATCTGTACATGGACCAAAACACCTGTACAAAGACCAAAACACCTGTACAGAAGACTGAAATCCTGGTATTCGATCAAGCAGATGAGTTACTCATGCCAAGTAGCCAAAAGCTGTTCTTTTTGTCGCCCTAATTAACCTAGTCGGCCGTTAGAAGGAGTCATCTCGTGTCTTCCCTGGTATGCCTTTCGGTATGTTTGTCTTTCTTCATCTGCGTGTCACTCACTAAAATCGGAATCACATTGGACCCCCCCCCCCTAATTTACCAGGCTGTCACGAAAACAGCCTGTTTCCAGGGAGAACTGCATGGAAGTGAGAAGGGGGTCTTGACCAAAACATTTTACCTGACCCTTACATGAGCCTTCCGGTAAGATGGCGACCAGACAACAGCTGCTATCATGGTCTGCGATATTCGTATGGTTGGTTCGTTCCACTTCATGTGTAGGGCGCGGTGTTGTGTGACGATCATTTTCTAGCACGTCCTACGCCATTCACAGGAGGCTTATGTGTGTAAATTTCATCGGAATTCGGAGATACACAATCTATTCTTCATGTGTAATAGAATACGCGTAGTTGGATAGGACGTACTACGGATTGCGCACCGTCCTTGGTTGGTGTGCACGACCTGCTTGGAAATTGCGTGCCATGACCGAAAGATGTAAGGTGTGCTCATGCTTGGCGCCGCGTTCCAGTGGCGCTGAGGTCGGCTAGCTCTTCCCTGGAAGAGTGAAAAGTGAAATTAGTAGCCTGCCGATTAAAGTGAGCTCACAAGCCAACCTCACCTCCTCGGGGTACACTGGGCAACTAGAACCGTGAGGCTCTAGGCTAATGAGGCAATGGCTCGCCTGGGGGAATGGGCTCCTTCAGGTTACTTGCAGATGTTGGCCCACTGCAGCTTGGAGAGGAGATGGGCGCCACCAGGTGATTTCAAGCCTAAGAATCACACATGAGGACAAAAACGAAATCTATTATACCGGATCGGTCGCAGCCCGGGTCAACAATGACCGCGCCTACGTCAGGCGGCGACAGACAGAGAGGGATGGCATGGGGTCTTCATGTGTGCCCCAACGACCTGATGGGTTACGGGATGAACTGAACATGCCCGGCCAATATGTTTTGCCAGACCAGACGTTAGGCTCCTCTCCCCACCCCAACATGCCACTTGTGCAGCCTACACAGACAGCTCTTACGAAAAACCCCTACAGAAGGCATGTCCAGGTGCAAAGAATTTAAAAACTTGTACAAAAAGGAGTAACCCATGCCAGGTAACATCTATGCTTGAAGAATCTGAGGGCCGTGAATACAAACTTGTTTTATAGGACAACAAACTTGTTTTATAGGATAACAAACTCTAGTCTACACCAGTGACTCCCAACCGCCGGTCCTCGGGCCACTGCCAGTCAACAAAAATTTCCTGCCGTTCCGCGAAAAAAGAAATTGGTGGTGAACCCCTTATCTATTTTCTGCTCAAGAAGTCTTGATTATTTGAAATGGCTGTAGAATTTTCAATTTATAATTTTAGCTTTAACAACTAATAGACACAATACTATATATAAAAGGGCATTTTTTTCTGTCTGAGCAGCCTGTAAAAAATGTCACTATTTTCAGCTGCCCGCGAACAATTTTGTTACCAATTTTCATAGGTCCGTGAAAATTTGTTCCTATTTTCACCTGTCCGTGAACAATTTTTCCATTTTTTACTAGTCCACAAACAAATTTTCCTGTTTTCACCGGTCTGCAAACTTTTTTTCCTATTTTCACCAGTCCGCAAACTTTTTTTTCAAGTTTTCACCAGTCTGTGAACTGTTTTTCCTGTTTTCCCCGGTCCGCGAATTGTTTTTCCTGTTTTCACCAGTCCGTGAACTGTTTTTCCTGTTTTCACCGGTCCACGAACTGTTTTTCCCATTTTCACTGGCCTGCAAACTGTTTTTCCCATTTACACCAGTCAGAGAACATTTTTACTGTTTTCACCGGTCCACAAACTTTTTCCCATTTTCACTGGCCCGCAAACTGTTTTTCCTGTTTTCACCGGGCAGCGAGTGTAAAAAGGATGGGAAAGACTGGCCTACGTGACTGATTTGTTTTCATGACAAAACATTTGGTTTTCTGAGCCTCACTGTTTTCAACTAAGAGATTGTGTGTACATGTGAATATATAAACAGATAGCGTGCAGATAATGGTTATGGATGCTTCTACTGCGTCTTTCGTGCCATGTGCTCTCTCCGAGGGGAGGAACTAGATGCTTGAAATCAAACACAAGCTCATGTTAGTAATAATGATGTGAGTAATTATGATAATACACCGCACCAAACATGTTAAATTGCAACACAACAAACAAAGTATAACTAAGCGCAACTTCTTTATACTGGTTTAGAAGACTACAGAGTCTGTATACAACCAGTTTTTTGGAGGGTGGTTTTTGCCGATGTGCGAGTCCATCTTAATCGACTCAAACACTAGTTCCTGTTACTCTTGTTATCCCATAGCTGCTGAGCAAGCCTGTACGGCAGTGCTTGTAAGAATCTTTTCCTCATGTCCGCAAGCGCCTTGCACTCAATGGGTAGGTGTCGAACTGTTTCATCAGGATGAGAGCAATGTCTGCACAAGGGCAGGTGCTGAGGATTGATGCGATTCAAGTGGCTATTGACTCTGGTATGTCCTGTTCGGAACTGAGAGATGCGACTTTGATCTCTTCTATGTAGTTTATGTCATCGTTACTCTTTGGCTGTGACATTTTGCTAAATACACTGCGTTCCCGTCGCACACCTGTTCATCCAGATTTCCTGAGTATTATGTTAACAATTCGTTTGACTGTGCGGTTACTGCAGGGTGTATCCAATTGTTGTTTTGAGGCACCTGTTTTTGCCAATCTGTCGGCCATCTTGTTCCCTGGTAGCCTACTATGTCCAGGGATCCATTGCAAGATGACATTTATCCCGTGGGCAGTGATGCTGTTGTTGATCGCCTTCCCCAACAAGAATACTCAAACATTAGAGCTAAGTAGACCCGCAGCCAGTTAGGCGCCATCTATGCCTGCTGTACACATCAATGCAGCACACCCAAACCCTCGCACCAAAATGAGTGGAAATATCTCACAAAAGGGATGTGTTTTCCCCCCAACCTATTCTGCAGGGCCGTTGACTGGCTTCTTGACCGCTTCAGCGCGCATCAAGAGGGTATTGCTATTGATCAGTCAACCTTCACTGATCTCAACTAGGCGGACGGCATTGTCCTGTTCGGCACAAACAGCTCTGCGCTGCAACGCTCTCTGGAAATGCTAGACAGTGACACACCCTCTCTAGGCCTGTATATATCCTGGGCCGAGACCAAAGTTCAGAATCTCGTTTCCGACACAGCACCACAGGGTATCAAAACCCAAGGTCACACTGAGGAGGGCACCAACGAATTCATCTATCTCTGTAGCATGTCATTTGATGGGCACAGTGGTCCCGATGCGTGAAGGCAGAATGGACTAGCTGCGTCTGCTATGCACGACCTCCGACATGTGTGGAGTAATGGCAAGATCTCCCTTGAGACAAAAATCTGGATCTACTGCGTTGTTGCAGTCCTGCTCTACGGCTCCGAAACCTGGACATTGCTGAAAAACAACATGTTGAGATTAGAGGCCTTCCATATGTGCAACCAGCGGCATATCCATGAAACCACGGCCCACAAGATACTACAGTCGTTCCTCAGCACCAAAAGACCTCCCTGACCGGATGGAGACACAGAAGAGGCCGTCCCCGTACAGTATGGCTCCAGCAGATATCCACCTCCGCCTTGGAAGAGACCTGGAACCACGTCATAGCAGTGGGTCATGTATGTGGCCGACCGACGCAACGGATCTCAGGCGCCTAAGTGAACATTATTATTGTCTCACAAAAAGTTCAATGCGGTGAAACGGTAAACAGCAATAAAGTACAATAATAATAAAGGTAAGAGATCCATGTACAACAATACATGAAACAACAACAAATATTAACATGCTACAACTACAACAATACATGTTGTTGTGACAACAGGTGCCCAACGTCACACACTCGGCACATTACTTATCATCCCTGTTTTATCATATTCCAACAGGGGAGAGAATTTAATAGAAACAACGCAGCCTGGCAGAGAACTTAACATCTTTATACTGGTTTAGAAGACTCTAGAGTCTGTATACAACAAGTTTTTTAGAGAGTGGTTTATATATATATATTTTTTTTAATTTAAAAAAAACTTTAAGCGAGGGCTCGACTTCATCACCTCGGGTTTTTCCCCATTTTAGCTCGGTCTCTCTCTCGATAGATGGTACCCCATCTGTCGAGAGCATCGCACAAAGCACGAACTCCGTAGCTCCAGTGATGAACCCAGGGATCTCTGGAAAAAATTGACATCATGGACGGACCGTCGCAGCTCGAATTCGAACCCCAACCGTCTGAACACGAGGCAAGCGGCTGACCACTTCGCCACAGAGACCCCCCCGAGAGAGTGGTTTTTACCGATGTCCAAGTCTATCTTAATAGACTCAAAGACTAGCGACCCAGGGCCGCCCCTTGGAGGTGAAATAGTCTTAGCTTTGATGCAGCTTGGCTAAAAGATTAGGGATCAAAGAGGGAAGGCGAGCAGAGTCCTACAAATGCAGCCTTTTTCAAGATGAATGTAGATGGATGAAGAACTTCCTAATAATGGCTTCCAGCTCAAACCATATTGTATGACTGTCATTGATATGTTCCTGTTGAAGGCCTTGTATGTGTGGCGTGGGTTTGATTTTCATTTTGTTCTGATGCAATCACCGACGTGGACTGTCTACAGCAGACATGCTAGAAAACCTCTTCCATGCAAGCTGTCTCCATAGATTGTTGAGAATACAGTGGCAAGATATCAGATACCGAGATCCTCACGAAGGCCAAAATGCTGCAGAATACCCAAATTAGGTGGGCCAGCCACGTCATACGCATGCCAGACAACCGTGGTCCCGAACAACTAATGTTTGAAAAGCTGAGGGACAGCCTGCGTCTGGTCAGTGGCCAAAAGAAGTGGTTCAAACACTCCCTCAAAGTATCTCTGAGACACTTCAACATCGATGCAAACTCTTAGGAATACCAGGCACAGGACCACAAGGCATGGCGTAGAACTACCATCAGAGGCACCTCCATTGCCGAGGGGCGCCCTGCCTCCAAGGCGCAGAGAAACCACACTTTGCGAAAAGACAAAACAACTGAAATACACATGTCCAATTCTGATTGTAAATGCTAAATATGTGAAAGGGGTTTTCCGTGCCAGAATTGGACTATTCAGTCACCTTCAGACTCACCAGTGAGGTGCAATACATGTCTGACTGCTGCTGTCATCATCGCTTGCGATCGACAGCTATTAGTACATTCTTATTGGTTAATGTTTCTGCAACACGATCTTCCTCTTGTTTTAAGGTCTGGTGCCATAAACGCGAGTGACGGAAAGGTCTGGAGACTGTCATACGACCAAATCATTTAATTCTGTCTGTCACGTAAAGAAGTCACTGTAAGATTGCCATAATCCTTCGATTGTTCAGTTCTCAAATGAATACCTTTTACATTCAAGAACAAATTTATGTTGAAACACTGGACAGCAATAAACAAATAAAACGTGAGTAGTATTCATGCAGCAGTAACGAAGCCAACTAAACAAGTCAACTAGAAGCCAAGCCAATCAAAATTCAACACAGCAACACAAATCAAATCTCTGGGCTGGCCTCGCCTGCGTCCACGTGGCCCCATTACTTACCCCAGATATGCTCAACACAGTACAAATTGCCTATCTGCGTAAAAAAACCTGCGACAGGCTCATTATTTGTCTGGCGGAACTTTATTCCCTTGGCCCTGCATTGAGGGGAAGGATGGGGATAGGTGGGTCAAGAGATGGATTTTAGTTTTCAAATCTGGACGTACAAACACCTGTCCGAAATCAAGTATTAACAATGTTCCTTTTTGTCGTTCGTCCTCGTTTAATCACATCTACTCCCCTCAAATAACCACATCCACCAAATAACCATATTTCCCTCCCTCAAATAACCACACATATTTCCCTCAAATAACCACACATAATTCAGTCAAATAACCACACATATTTCCCTCACATAACCACACATAATTCCCTCAAATAACCACACCTACTTCCCTCAAATGACCACATGTATTCCCCTCAAATAACCACATCTACTCCCCTCAAATAACCACATCCACTTCCATCAAATAACCATATTTCCCTCCCTCAAATAACCACACAAAATTCCCTCAAATAACCACACCTACTTCCCTCACATAACCACACCTACTTCCCTCAAATAACCACACCTATTTCCCTCAAATAACCACACATAATTCCCTCAAATAACCACACTTACTCCCCTCAAATAACCACACTTACTTCCCTCAAATAACCACACATATTCCCCTCAAATAACCACACTTACTCCCCTCAAATAACCACACTTACTTCCCTCAAATAACCACACATATTCCCCTCAAATAACCACACTTACTCCCCTCAAATAACCACACTTACTCCCCTCACATAACCACACATATTTTCCTCAAATAACCACACTTATTTCCCTCACATAACCACTTATTTCGCTCACATAACCACTTATTTCCCTCACATAACCACACATATTTCCCCTCACATAACCACACATATTTCCCCTCACATAACCACACATATTCCCCTCAAATAACCACACATATTTCCCTCAAATAACCACACATAATTCCCTCAAATAACCACACATATTTCCCTCACATAACCACACATATTTCCCTCAAATAACCACACATAATTCCCTCACATAACCACACATAATTCCCTCACATAACCACACATATTTCCCTCAAATAATCACACATAATTCCCTCAAATAACCACACATATTTCCCTCACATAACCACACTTATTTCCCCTCACATAACCACACTTATTTCCCCTCACATAACCACACTTATTTCCCTCACATAACCACACTTATTTCCCCTCACATAACCACACTTATTTCCCTCAAATAACCACACATAATTCCCTCACATAACCACACTTATTTCCCTCACATAACCACACTTATTTCCCTCAAATAACCACACTTATTTCCCTCACATAACCACACATAATTCCCTCACATAACCACACATAATTCCCTCACATAACCACACTTATTTCCCTCACATAACCACACTTATTTCCCTCACATAATTCCCTCACATAACCACAGTTATTTCCCTCACATAACCATACATATTTCCCTCAAATAACCACACATAATTCCCTCACATAACCACACTTATTTCCCTCACATAATTCCCTCACATAACCACACATATTTCCCTCAAATAACCACACATAATTCCCTCAAATAACCACACATATTTCCCTCACATAACCACACTTATTTCCCCTCACATAACCACACTTATTTCCCCTCACATAACCACACTTATTTCCCTCACATAACCACACTTATTTCCCCTCACATAACCACACTTATTTCCCTCAAATAACCACACATAATTCCCTCACATAACCACACTTATTTCCCTCACATAACCACACTTATTTCCCTCAAATAACCACACGTATTTCCCTCACATAGCCACACATAATTCCCTCACATAACCACACATAATTCCCTCACATAATCACACATAATTCCCTCACATAACCACACTTATTTCCCTCACATAACCACACTTATTTCCCTCACATAATTCCCTCACATAACCACACTTATTTCCCTCACATAACCATACATATTTCCCTCAAATAACCACACATATTTCCCTCACATAACCACACCTACTTCCCTCAAATAATCATTCCTAGCCATTGTCCATAACTGACACACATAAAACAATATGGGTACCACAGAAGGGTACCTGTAAAACTCTCCTCTCTCAATGGAACTGTTTGTTCTTACATTCTTTAGTTTCCTAAAACTTTGCTAGTGCCATTCTGTTCTTCTTGTTTGTTAAGAATTTCTGACACATTTAGGCAATCCACACCACTTTCAATCCCAGACCTAGTCCTTTCAATTATACCAGGCCATGTTGACCACCATGCTAGTGCGAGTGGGTGAGTGTATGTGTAAATAACCCCTTCCCCAAGCCGCTGAAATCTCGGCATCACAAACACTTTTATTATAATAGTCATATCGGGAGGGACGGAATTGGATTTTGTGTCAAAATTTAGTGACGCCAGATGGTACAAATGTTTCAAAATGATGCTACCCGTATTGAACACATCCAGAGATCAAGATGCTGAGCAGTGCATGAGCTGCAGTGACTCCAGGGATCAAGATGCTGAGCAATGCATGAGCTGCAGTGACTCCAGTGATCAAGATGCTGAGCAATGCATGAGCTGCAGTGACTCCAGGGATCAAAATGCTGAGCAGTGCATGAGCTGCAGTGACTCCATGGATCAAGATGCTGAGCAGTGCATGAGCTGCAGTGACTCCAGGGATCAAGATGCTGAGCAGTGCATGAGCTGCAGTGACTTCAGGGATCAAGATGCTGAGCAGTGCATGAGCTGCAGTGACTCCAGGGATCAAGATGCTGAGCAGTGCATGAGCTGCAGTGACTCCAGGGATCAAGATGCTGAGCAGTGCATGAGCTGCAGCGCGACTCTGGGGATCAAGATGCTGAGCAATGCATGAGCTGCAGCAACTCCAGAGATCAAGATGCTGAGCAATGCATGAGCTGCAGCAACTCCAGGGATCAAGATGCTGAGCAGTGCATGAGCTGCAGTGACTTCAGGGATCAAGATGCTGAGCAGTGCATGAGCTGCAGCGAACCAGAGCTGCGAAGACCCTTCTACACCTCCACGCAGTGATCCTGGATAACAGGCTGCAGCAGGGCAGACTGGCTAAGGAGAAGGGATCGATGAGAGAAGGCTAGCCCAGTACCCAAAAATGCCTGCTGAAGTCGGATGTGTCTGACCAAAAGGTGCAAATATAACAGTCAAGCTGTAAACTACGACACAGTGCATTCCGTTCTCCGGACTACATCCTGCTGTTCGCAAAGCCCTTTTCAGGGCTTGGTAGCGGGAGTTTGAGAACGAAGAAAAAGTAAAACATTCTACAAAGTAGTTTTCATGAAACAAACAGTGCATCGAGAATTCAGGAAATGGCTGTTCCAAAGACTGTTGAATTTATTCACAAGAATTTGGAGGCTGATAAATTAGATTTAGATTATTCTGAAAATGATGTAGGAACTGAGGATTATTTGAATGATCAAATGTGTGAATCAGATAATGAGCTAGCTAGATTTCTTCCTGGTTCCTGAGAGGATATGTATCAAGTAAATTTGATACCGGATAGTCATCCATACATTTATTCCATAAACTATTGTCATAAACGAGACGATCAGGTCAGTCAATTTGAGATAGAATAATTAAAATAGGGCACAGTTTCGCCTTAGTATCTAACCTTCCTCACGCGTCTGTCTGGTGTGTATTTTGCTAAGAAACACAGGAAAAAAAATGGTGTTTTACGAACTGGACGGGCAGGCCTCAATAGTTAATGGTGGGGTGTGCAATGTGTCTTCTACCCTGAAGATTTTGAACCGTTACCTTTACCAGCACAGTTCTTGGCCATTTTATTAACTAGGAACACAACTTACCAGCAGTTTCCCCATTCGTACATTGTCCCTGGCTGAAATGGAAACAAAATGTTGGTATTTGATTAGCAACATCAGAGATGGACTCAAATCAGTCTGTCGGAGTGTACAGTCAGTGCCAGAAACAGAGGACCAATTAGCAACATCCAGAGATGGACTCAAATCAGTCTGTCGGAGTGTACAGTCAGTGCCAGAAACAGAAGACCAATTAGCAACATCCAGAGATGGACTCAAATCAGTCTGTCGGAGTGTACAGTCAGTGCCAGAAACAGAAGACCAATTAGCAACATCCAGAGATGGACTCAAATCAGTCTGTCGGAGTGTACAGTCAGTGCCAGAAACAGAGGACCAATTAGGAACATCCAGAGAAGGACTCAAATCAGTCTGTCGGAGTGTACAGTCAGTGCCAGAAACAGAGGACCAATTAGCAACATCCAGAGAAGGACTCAAATCAGTCTGTGTTCGTCCAGAAAATTATATTGTGAATGTGTAGGGTAGTTTACAGTGAATCTTCAATATATGTGCCTTTCAACACGGCACATTGATTTCTGCACGCCATTTTTTGGGACCGGGTCTGCCTTCAGTCTTTGATACCTACTCTCTTAGCCAGGCTGCATGGTTGCAGTCTGTATCCAGGGCCGCTGACCCCGATGAGAGTCCCTGGCTACTATCAGTTCACTGCTGCCTCATCTACCTCTCAGAGACAGCACTTGACATCAGCATCACGACACTTTACATATTAATCTGAACTCAGATTCAAATCTTTTTCTTATCATCCCATTTCCACTACAGCCAGAGCATAGAGCCACCACTACAGTAAGCCTCCTTTAGGAAGCCTGTAGAGAAGCTCTCTTGTGGTTGTTTCTGTAGCAATTTGTTTTAACGTAGTGAAGTTGCTAGCCTCATGCACACGTGTCTTTAGTCACGTTTAAAATATGCATGGTAGTGCAGTGGTCCTATGCTTTTCTTCCCGGTAAGGGGGTGCCAGGACCCAATCTGGGAATTAGATGCCATTGGGAAGGGGTAATTTACAACTGCAACAAACTGGTCTGGCCGATGAGGTGGGGATTGACACTGTGGTCCCCATAGTGGTGAGATTACAGAGGAGCCATGCATTTCATTACAGCAACGAGGACACATCCACCTTTTCACCTTCTGCGTTCGTCCTGAAAAAAAACGTCGTGATGTTATGTCATAGCTTACAGCAAGGCTGCGATATCTGTGTCTTAAAGCCAGACACTGATTTCAAATGGGTTTTTTTTTAGCACCAGGTTTGCCGTCCCACTGTGATCCCTACCTATCCTTTGACCAGACTACACTAGTGACTAGCCTGTTTCTAGGGCCGCCACATGAGGCAAAATAGGCTCTTGGTCAGCTATATTTCGCTGACCCTGATGTAAGCAGCTAGCTATGAGCTAGCTGTCAGCTCATTCGCTGCTCGGTCCACCTTTCCAAGTACGGCTAGGGAAGTATGAAGAGCCACTGTAATCTGCCATAAAAAAATGTTGCCAAGAATTAAATTAATTTAATAAAAGAGATTTCCAAGCCCAACTGTTTTAAGGAGAAATTACAAATTCAATTCAAATACAGAAATGAAAATCTTCAACTCGAATGTAAAGTCCCTCCTCATGTATGGATCTGACACATGGAGAGTGGATTCTTGTATAGAATGGAGAGATTGAAATGGTATGATAGGATCACTGGAACTGTTGGACAGAACCAGGCAGAATAGAGAGACTGAAATGGTATGATAGGATCACTAATGTGGAACTGTTGGACAGGACCAGGCAGAATAGAGAGACTGAAATGGTATGATAGGATCACTGGAACTGTTGGACAGGACCAGACAGAATAGAGAGATTGAAATGGTATGATAGGATCACTAATGTGGAACTGTTGGACAAAACCAGACAGAATAGAGAGATTGAAATGGTATGATAGGATCACTAACGTGGAACTGTTGGACAAAACCAGACAGAATAGAGAGATTGAAATGGTATGATAGGATCACTAATGTGGAACTGTTGGACAAAACCAGACAGAATAGAGAGATTGAAATGGTATGATAGGATCACTAATGTGGAACTGTTGGACAGAACCAGACAGAATAGAGAGATTGAAATGGTATGATAGGATCACTAACGTGGAACTGTTGGACAAAACCAGACAGAATAGAGAGATTGCTGAAAAATAATGCAGCGGAAGGGGAAATTGCGTCAATTTTGTATGTTGAGTGGTAAAGGTTAACCTTAAGCACGCTATGTCCGATCCCTTCTAACCAACTAGGCCTACAAAAATGGTGTACGTAAAAAAAACATAAACAAACATAAAAATTAAAAAAATTTCTAAGACGATTACCATAGCGAGAAATTAAGAAAATTAATTAGGTCAAATTTTTTCAAAAAACGCCTGGCGTGCTGAAGGTTAAGGAAACCAGCTGATAGCATTACAAGACAGTTTGTGTTCTGGAACCCCCATGGCAAGAGAAGTAGAGACAGACCAAAACACACATGTAATAGAGAGTTTGAGACAAACATAAAGGCAACCAAAAAGACATGAACAGAGCTGGCACCGATGCCCCACAACAGAAAGACTTGGTGTATATTTGTTGAAAGACCTATGCTCCCACAGCAAGCTGAGAATTTTGTAATGACTTATGAAGAGAACGTTGACAACCAACATTGTACTCACTCTAAGTGTATAGCTTCTAAGCTCGTATATATTTGATGGAGCTCGCGGCTGAATTGGCGGCCAAAAGCTGAAAGCCAGTAAAATCTGGTTCCTGCGTGACCTCAGCATCACGTTTCTCTTTTTTCGAAACTCCAGGAAGTCCTGAAAACCAAAAAAAATACACTCTTAAACTAAAATACAGACAAAGATCTCTTTCATTATATTTCTTAAATTATAGACACCATTGATTATTAGACTTAAATTCCACACAACAAATATGCATAATAAATTAAACGCTGCGATCCAAAGGCACTAAATTGACCCTCTCCCTCATTTATAATATCAATTTACCCCTTTCCCCAATTAAAATTAATCAACTACTTTCTCCCCCCATAATTAAAAATAGCAATTGATGTACACTTTACCTCAATTTATAATATCAATCAATTTTCTCCATTTCCAAATTTCTATCATCAATCAATCAATTTTCTCCATTTCCAAATTTCTACCATCAATCAATCCCCTCCCCCCCCCCCCAATTTATAATATCAATCAATTTTCTCCATTTCCAAATTTCTATCATCAATCAATCTCCCCCCCCCCCTCAATTTATAATGTCAATCAATTCACTCCTTCCCCCCCCCCCCCCCAACTTGTTATCAATCAATCAGATCACTTCCCTTCTGTACAATTTCTAACATCATTCTTCTTCTTCTTCGTACGCTGGGTACAGCGATATACGTTGCACTGTGTTACTTTGTTACGCCTGTGGCCCAGTACATCCGATTTCAACAGTTATTTCTGTAGGGATGCCCTCCTTAGCCTTTGGCTGTCCCCAGCCTATCTGCAAGGCAGCAGTTTAACATCATTCAATTTACCCCCATCCCTCAATTTATAATATTAACTCATTCACTCCCACAAGCCGATACGTTGGCTTCTGGATTTTTAAAGAAAACCAAGGAGTGGACATATCGGCTTTTGCGACCGTGTTCACAAAATTACACATTTTCCCATTCTTAGTTCTAAATGTTTTATTTTGATTATTGGCGGAAGTCCACATTTTGTACTTTTCATTTCGTAATTTTTTAGCACGTTTTCAACTTCATAAATTATGAATACTGTGAAAACAACTACACCAAATGAAGAGTAACTTTTGGAACATCTTCCCTGGTGGATTACCGTCTAGAGAAAGTCATTACGTTATTCGTGTATTGGTTCATAGCTGATTTATGTGCTGAGGGAAAACATTTTTTTCATAATTTTTAAAAATAAAAACGATTATGAAACTATAATCTTTCATACACAAATGTTCACTTCCATTCGTAAAATATGTGTATTCCATTGAATTCTGGACTCTTCTTCTTCTTCTTCTGCGTACACAGTCAGACAGCAACCATTATTTTTTCGAAAAAAGCGGCGGTCGTCCTGAGACTCTCGCCACTACCATAGAGCTTGTCTTGCAGTTCCACTGGCAATGGCCACATCTGCTCTCTCTGATCCCCGTATGTCGGGCAGTTCTGCAGCAGATGTTCAGTAGTCATTTTACCAGTACCGCACGGGCATTCGTCGGTACACCCTATCTTCAATTTGTTGAATAGGTGGTACCTCAGTCTATTGTGGCCAGTGCGAAGTCTGAAGACAACGACCTGCTCTCTTCGGTTCAACTGGTAATAGGCATCGTTTTTGGTGTAACCAGTATGTTCGGTTTCCCATTTGGTAATGTACCTGGCTTTGATAAGCCGTTTTGACTCTTCGTACGTCATACTGGTATCTGTTTGTGGTAGCCTTGCACCTTCTTTTGCCAGTCTGTCTGCCTCCTCGTTGCCTTGGATGTTGCAGTGTGACGGAACCCACTGTACCACTACCCTTTTTGGTGCGGACAGCTGGCACAGTTTGCAGAGTGCTGCTCTTAAGTCATTAAGCTCAGTGTTTTTCTGGCTTTTTAGCGCTGTGACTACGGCGAGAGCATCTGTCAACAAGACTATGTGGCTCTCATTTTCACTGTGTGTTGCCATTTCTTCCACTGCCGCCCTCAGTGCCTCTGCCTCCGCTCTGAAATTGCTTGTGTACTTACCAGTAGCGAATGACAGTGTTATTTTTCTGCCATTTGGTAGGTTCAGGAATGCTCCTGCCCCTCCGTTCTGTGTAGTGTTTGTTACAGAACCGTCGGTGTATGCATGGGTCCAGTCCATGCTTGGGTAGCTTTTCGTTATGAAGCTTAGGGTAGTGTCTCTCCTTTCTTTTTCGGTCTGGCAGTTTTTGTTTGCAATACCTGGTATATTTTCTACCACCTCTGGAAATATGTCCTGCCTCCAAGTAGGTTTTCGTACAGTAGTGATGGGTTTTGGTGTTGTTAGTGCGTTTATGGGGTCTTCGTGCATCTTTGCTTTGGCTATTTCTGCAAAGTTTCTCCGCTTTAGTTTCCCAGTTCCCAAATTGTTTAGCCTCTGGTACATTGGATGGTCCGTCAGTCTTCGGAGTTTCTCTGACTGCAGCTGGGCTCTGCAGTCTCTTCTGTCGGTCATGGATTGCAGTTTTGTAATCTTTTCAAGTTCTACAATTGGCGTTGACTTCATGCCACCAGTTATGATTCTCATAGCTTGGTTTTGAAGTTTGTTAACTTTATCGAAGTTCGCCTTCGCTGCTGTTGTCCATGCCGCGATGCCATACTCGAGAACTGGTCTCACTCTTCCAGTGTACAGTTTCTTTAGTATGCCTTCGTCTGCTCCCCAGCTTGTGCCAGCAAGTTTCCTCATGATCGCCATTCTTTCTCTGGCTTTCATTCGGTTTCTCTCAATCTGACTTTTCCATGTCATGCGCCGATCAAATGTGACTCCCAGATAGGTTGGGTTGTCGTTTGGCTGCAGGATTTTGCCATTTAGGCTTAATTTGGTACTTTGGGGTTTTAATGAGAGCGAGAATATTGTGCACGTGGTTTTCTCCTCGTTTATTTTGACCAGCCATGAGTTCGCCCACTCTTCCAGCGATGTTAGGGCCGTTTGCATCCGATTTCTTGCTATGGTGAGATTCTTTTCAGAGGTCCACATAGCCAGATCGTCTGCAAACATTGAGCTATGGACTCTTCTTGGTATATTCTCTGTAATATCGTTTATATATACCAGGAAGAGTGTGGGTGACAGTACTCCTCCTTGGGGTACTCCCTGCTCGAGTGTCACCTTTTTGCTCATCTGCCCTTGTACTTGGACTCTGGCCGTTCTTTGTTTGAGGTAGTGGTTGATCCACTTGTACATCTTCCCACAAACATCACTTCTTCTTAGCTTGACTCTAAGTCCATCCTTCCAGACTTTGTCAAATGCCTTTTCCAGATCCACCCAAACAGCTACTGTGTGTTTCTGTGCCTGGTAGGCATCTTCTATCTCCTGGGCTATGAGGATGACCTGGTCCTCAGTGGATCTGTGCTGTCTAAAGCCGGCTTGCTGTGGAATTAGTATTCGTTTTTCTTCCAGATGCCACATCAGTCTGGTGTTTATCATCCGTTCCATCAGCTTGCCGACACAGCTCAGTAGGCTTATGGGCCTGTATCCATTCGGATCTGTTTTGTCCTTTCCTGTTTTTGGTACTGGTACCAGTATTGCATCTTTCCATGCCTGGGGTACAATACCCCTTTTCCAGCTTTGGTTCAGGACTGATAGTAGTTTTTCCTTCGCTGTTTGGCCCAGCCCCATCAGCATTTCGTTTGTTATCCCGTCTTTTCCGGGAGATTTCCTTCTCTTTAGTGTTCTCATAGCCTCTTCCATTTCGCGCATTGTTAGTTTGGCCATCATGTGCTCTTCAGGAGCCGTATTTATGTTTTCGTGCCCCTTTAGCTCTTCGCTAATGTCTGTATGCTTATCTGCAGGGACCTCGATGTGGTTTGCTCTGGCATAGTGATCGACAAAGGCGTTTGCGGCTTTCTTACCTGTGATCAAGTTTTCGCCTTGCTTGATAGTAATTTGTTTATTTGACGGGGTTTCGTCGTTCATGGCTCTGACTAGCTTCCATAGCTTGTTCCCTTCTTTGTCCAGGTTTAAACTTTCCGTTTTATTTTTCCAGCTTTCTCTTGCTGTTTGCTTGAGAGTGTGTTTGTACTTCGCCGCGGCGGCTTTGAGGGCGATGTTTGCCTCCACGGATTTTTCTCGTTCTGCCATGTTCCTCGCATTTGTTACTGCATCTTCCACTTTCTGTAACTCATCATTCCAGTAGGGCTTATAGTTTTTCCTAGCTCCTCTTGGGATGGTTTCAGTGGCGGCTTGCATTATTGCCTTGCTTAGGCTCTCTACCATGGGCTTCATTTTGGTGTTTCGTGTGTTGATGGTTTCACACAGCCCATCTGTCAGGATTGCAAATCTGTCCCAGTCGGCTCGTTTGTAATTCCAACGTGGGAGCGGTTTTGTTTCCTGTGGGCCTACTTCCATGTCAATGGTTAGCCTGATCGGCCTGTGGTCGCTACCTGCCAGTTGGTTTAGCACCTGGCGGTCTATTTTATAGTGTATGTCCTGTGTGGAGAAGGCCAAATCTGGAGTCGAGGTGGTATGCCATGTTCTTGAATAGAAGCTAGGGCTATCCTCCGGCCTGTTGATTAGGGAGAGATTTGCATCTATCTCCCAATCTTCCACTTCGTCACCTCTGCTGTCTGTGTCAGAGTATCCCCATCTCTCCGAGTGGCTGTTGAAATCTCCAACTACTATGCAGTTGGAGTCTCTGACCTCCATACTCGAGAGCGATAGGTCTCTGTTTGGTGGTCCGTACAGATTGAAAATGCGGAGCTTCGTCTCTTGAGCCATTATGTCAACTCCTACAATTTCTGCTTGTCCGGTGTGATTGACAGGTACCGCGCTACTCGGTATGCTGTTTCTGGTCAGTATCAGGACCCCTCCTTTGTGGCCTTCTCTATCTAGACGGAAAGTCTGGTATCCTCTGATTGAGAATTTATGGTTATTGTTGAGGTGCGTTTCCTGGATACATGCCACGTCAATCTTACCTTCATGCAGGTGATGTGTTAGGGAAAGTTTTTTGTTAATGACTCCCTCCGCATTCCACTGTAGTATTCTGAGGGTCTTGATGTTTTGGCCAATAGTCGTTTCCCCATAGCCATGTGCCTTGACTCCACGACACATGGGTGGGTGACCACCAGTAGTCAAGGGTGGGCCCCTTCGAGGCGTGGGGCCCGGCGCTATCGCTGCCTGGCGGGTCTCCTCAGGATGAGCGCCATACGTTTTTCGAATAGGTTGTGCCATCATACTGTGATTTACGTTGCACTGTTTTGTTAGGCTTGCGGCCCCGTGCATCCGATTTCAACAGGCGTTTCTGTAGGGATGCCCTCCTTAGCCTTTGGCTGTCCCCAGCCTATCTGCAAGGCAGCAGTTGTTTACGATCAGAGTTTTCTCTCCTATGGAAGTTGTCTTACCAGACTATCGAGTCTTCACTACTCGTGTCTTTAGGGTGCAATGATGATGATATATGAGATGGACTGGTTTACCCGGAAGAGAGGCAGTCCAGTGTGTCTGTATCCCAGGATCGTCACGTCCTGCCAGAAACGTAGCATTTGCATGTGAGTGGGGTATCTCTTTTTCCCTTTGTTTTCTTGGCTTCTATGCAGAGATGGTACGCCTAGCATTCCCCGCCACCTGGGGTGTTGACACAGTGGGGCAGGTGTGCAATGTCCGCTGGTCTGCATCTCTTCTGCGTCCAGCATGATAGTTATGGCTGATAACGTACAGAGGTAGATATCGTAGCCGGAGTGTATTTAGCCAGAGGACAAGCCTGGTAATGTCACAGAGATGTTGATCGCCTGGTGTGCGGACAACTCTCATGGTCAGTGGTTGAGTCTTGACAGTTCACAGTGTGGTGGCTGCTCTACTGTTTTCGACACCCCGACCAGGTTCTAAGTCTTTGGTTGGTGTTTTTCGCACCCCATCGCCGTATAGGGTGAGTATCAAGCAGTTTGTCCGCCCGCTTTGATTTGCGGGCGGCAAGGACCTCTTACTGTGGCTCTACCTGATAGGGCTGGGGCGCAAGCCCCAGGTCCCGAGCATGTAGGAGCCTCCCATTGCAGTGGTGCTGAGATTTTGGGCGGGATTGCGGCTTACAAGGGTTCGGCCGTAATCCCCCACATGGTAGCCTCGCGCCCTTGGCTTATCAGCCTGGTACGTGAACCAAAGTGTCTGCGGCTCCTCTCGATTTGAGCTGGTTTTCCGTAGCAACGCCCTGTCATTTGTAGGGTAAAACTGACCTGTCTTCAGATGATCTATTTCCAGCACCCGTTCACTATTTGGTCAGACGAATTTATTGAGGGCTTTTGTTTGTCAATGACCAGGTATTTGAAATCTGCGGTTTCTGCAGAGTTAAGACACGATTTCCGTAGCGTTCTTTCATTTGAGTGTTTGGGAGCTGACTTGTCATCCGTGAGTCTAATACCAGCGTACGTTCATTATTAGACCCAAACGGCAGTGCTCTCGATTTGTCAGTTGTTCTACAGTATTGGCGTGTTCAGTCAAATTAAGCCGCAGATTCCACACCTGGTGGTGCCCTTCCGTCAATTCCCTTAGCGAGACAATCAAGTTTCTTAGAGGGTAGCCCCAAAATTTTCGAGGGTCTAATTCCAGCACATGTTCTCTATTAGACCCCGCGAAGGTGTACTTTTTGATAGTCATTCTGCAGTATTGGCGTGGTAAGTTAACTTAGGTCTCAGGCTCCACTCCTGATAGTGCTCTTCCGTCAATTCCTTTATCACACACTGGATGCAGACAGAACCGAGCCACAGGGACATAACCCCAGATTTCTGGGGGTCTAAGTCCAGCACCAGTTCCATATTAGACCCCAGAAGAATGGTCTCAGCATGTCAATCATTTCAGTGTTGGCCGTGTTGAGTCAAATTAAGCCGCAGGCTCCACTCCTGGTGGTGCCCTTCCGTCAATTCCTTTAAGTTTCAGCTTTGCAACCATACTTCCCCCGGAACCCAAACACTTTGGTTTCCCGGAAGCTGCCCGCAGAGTCATCGAAGCAACTCCTGCGGATCGCTAGTCGGCATCGTTTATGGTCAGAACTACGACGGTATCTGATCGTCTTCGCGCCTCTGACTTTCGTTCTTGATTAATGAAAACATTCTTGACAAATGCTTTCGCAGTAGCTCGTCTTGCGGCGATCCAAGAATTTCACCTCTAACGCCGCAATACGAATGCCCCCGTTTGTCCCTGTTAATCATTACCTCCAGTTCCGAAAACCAACAAAATAGAACCGAGGTCCTATTCCATTATTCCATGCACCATTATTCAGGCAGCCGAGGCCTGCTTTGAACACTCTAATTTTTCAAAGTAAACGCGCCGGCCACCCAGGACGCTCAGCGAAGAGCACCCGTGGGAGAGAGCCGGCAGACGGTAGGGCAGGAGACAACGGGCAGTGAACCGGCGCGAGCCGGACCGCCCGCCTGCGCCTGAGATCCAACTACGAGCTTTTTAACTGCAACAACTTTAATATACGCTATTGGAGCTGGAATTACCGCGGCTGCTGGCACCAGACTTGCCCTCCAATAGATCCTCGTTAAAGGGTTTAAAGTGTACTCATTCCAATTACGGGGCCTCGAAAGAGTCCCGTATTGTTATTTTTCGTCACTACCTCCCCGTGCCGGGAGTGGGTAAGTTGCGCGCCTGCTGCCTTCCCTGGATGTGGTAGCCGTTTCTCATGCTCCCTCTCCGGAATCGAACCCTGATTCCCCGTTACCCGTTACAAACATGGTAGGCATGTCACGTACCATCGACATTTGATAGGGCAGACATTTGAAAGATGCGTCGCCGGCACATGAGGCCATGCGATCAGCACAAAGTTATCCAGAGTCACCAGTGGGGACGCCGCAACCCCGCGAGGGGAAACGACGATTGGTTTTGAACTAATAAAAGCGCTCTTTCCGCGAGGGTCGGAGCTTGGTAAGCATGTATTAGCTCTAGAATTGCCACAGTTATCCAAGTAGGATCGTGTCATCTAAGGAACCTCGACTGATTTAATGAGCCATTCGCGGTTTCACCGTGAGACAGTGTGAACTTAGACATGCATGGCTTAATCTTTGAGACAAGCATATGACTACTGGCAGGATCAACCAGATATCTGTCGGAGACGTACGTACTGCGCACACCGGTCGGCGGAGGAAGGGTGTGTAAAAAGCCTCACTGGGACGGCCGCAGGGACCGACTGACGGGACGGACGGACGGTTGTTCCACCCGTCCCTCACTCCGTCGACCTAGGACCGCCTGACAGGGGCCTCCCACACGCACCAGACGACCGACCGACCGACCGGGCTCGCTCGAGGAGGGATGGCAGCGCTCTGTGCAGAACGGATCCCAACGACCTCGGCGACGAATTTCACTGGGACTACTAGAGACACAATTTGGCCTGCCGGCCCTTCTTCTCCGTAGGGAGAACGCAGGGCCTCGAGGCAACGATTCCTGCTTTCCATTTGCCGGTCACAAGCTCTTTGCGAGAGTCGGACCACCAGCGAGACGTACTGTCGAGCTCTGCTATAAGCCTTAGATAAATCACCACGGACGGACCACGTTTCCTGATACGGACCAGACTAGCGCACCTCGGTGGAGGAGCCACTACCACAAACCGCACCCAATTCGCACTACGGGGAAAGGCAGGCGAGCGTTTTCCGCAAGCCCGCGCTATCGCTCCGCCTGGCGGGACTGAGATCGCTTTACGAACACTGGTTGAAATTGAGTCGCCGCAGCGAGACAACTACCCCAGATGAATTCTGGACTCAAATGTGAACAGTTTGGTATATGATATGTGTTATTTCAGGGAACTTTTATTGAAGATAAGTAGATCACAACTAAGTGACGATGTGTTTTAGTATCACATAAAAAAAAATTGCGTCTAGATGTTCAAAACATTTGGGAGTGAATGAGTTAATCAATTTAGCTTCCCTTTCCCTCAATTTATAATATCAACCAATTTAACCATCTTTCTACAATTTATAGTATTAATCTTTTAGATTAACAGACTTTTGACTGCTAGAATGTGGACTTTTGTAGTGACAGACTTTTGGCTGGTAGACTACAACAGACTTTTGGCTGGTAGACTACAACAGACTTTTGTAGTGACAGACTGTTGGTTGCTAGAGTACGGACTTTTGTCTGTCTGACTACAGAAGGACCAGCCAGACGTGGCATTCTTTTGTTAAATCTAAGCAGCAACACTGGACTCCAGAGTAGGTGGTAACATGTTTTTGTTGAAGACTTGTACTCCACAGGGAGTTTTGAGTAAACTTACCGAGTCAGTCCTGTATATTGTGTTGGCATTGTTTAGCACAGGGTAGCCGCCATGGTACTGCCAAATGTGAACTGAAATCAAAAACAGATGAAAAGTCTCTAATTTGAACAAAAATTTTTATGTTTTTATTTTATCCTGCTCCTTTTTATCTGGACAACTCACAAGTTCTTGGCCATTTCCACTTCCTTGTTGATAAACAGAAAATTCAGAATGAACATGCGTTTCTTCTTTTTTTCTTCTTTGTTCGTTCTCAAACTTCTGCTACCAAGCCCTGAAAATGGCTTTACAACTAGCAGGATGTTGTCCGGAGAACGGAATGTGTTGCCGTAGTTTACAGTTTGACTGCAATATTTGCACTTTCAATTCAATACTTGCATTGTCCCCATTCTCTTGCATGGATCAGAGTCGTCCAATACTTGCATTGTCCCCATTCTCTTGCATGGATCAGAGTTGTCCAACACTTGCATTGTCCCCATTCTCTTGCATGGATCAGAGTCGTCCAACACTTGCATTGTCCCCATTCTCTTGCATGGATCAGAGTCGTCCAACACTTGCATTGTCCCCATTCTCTTGCATGGATCAGAGTCGTCCAACACTTGCATTGTCCCCATTCTCTTGCATGGATCAGAGTCGTCCAACACTTGCATTGTCCCCATTCTCTTGCATGGATCAGAGTCGTCCAACACTTGCATTGTCCCCATTCTCTTGCATGGATCAGAGTTGTCCAACACTTGCATTGTCCCCATTCTCTTGCATGGATCAGAGTCGTTCAACACTTGCATTGTCCCCATTCTCTTGCATGGATCAGAGTTGTCCAATACTTGCATTGTCCCCATTCTCTTGCATGGATCAGAGTCGTCCAATACTTGCATTGTCCCTATTCTCTTGCATGGATCAGAGCCCTGGACACTACTGCAGCAGTACCGGCAGTATCTTGAGGCCTTCCACCTGCACAACCAGAGGTGCACCCTCGGAATCGTCTGGCATGACATGATTTCCAACAGTGAAGTAGTTCGACGTAATCAACTTGGAGGCATTGGTTTCAACGATTGATTGCCGTTGCCTCTTCCTCTTCGGTCACGTTCACCTTTCCCGGAAAGTCCCAGCCCACGAGATGCTCTGGCAGGCTATGGGGGCGAGTTACGAGAAGAAGCTGTGCTCATCCTGGAGAGGTCCCTGCTCATAACACGTAACACCTGGCTAAAACATATTGCCACCTCTCCAATAGAACTGCAGGCCACCTGGGACGCTCGATCAGATGTGGTCATGGGCATGGCCATTCGACGAGACGGGCCCAAGGTCGCCTAAGCATTATGTTGTATTGTATTGGTCCAAAATATCCGACTATAGCATGGCATTTTTGGGTGCTGGGTTAGCCTTCCCTCTTTGATCTCTTCTCCTTAACCAGTCTGCCTGGTTGCAACCTGTTTTCCTGGATCACCGTGTGAAGGCAGAGAAGGGTCTTCGCAGCTCTGGGGCTGGCCCCAGCTTTGGATCATTGACGGCTGCAGCTCATGCACTGCTCGGCGTCTTGAACCTGGACATACATTCAAATATATACATCTCCAATCTACAAGGAGCAAAGGGTAATCAGGGTCAGGTGAAACATACTGATCAAGACTATCTTACGTCTGTACGCCTGGAAACAGGCTGTCACAGCAGTTCAGTCCCTGTTCAGGGCTTGGCAGCGGGAGATTGAGAACAAACGCAGAAGAAAATGAGAGCAAACACAGAAGAATGTCTGACCTTGACCAAGATTATGGAGTGACATACCTGCTTCGTCTTGATCTCCAATCTCCACTGTGAAGCTTCCCACCAACTCTGCTCCAGTACCTTTGTCTTTCATCAGCTGTTGAAAAGTAGAGCTGTGGATAGAGAAGAAGAAATGTGCACCCACACATATATTTGTTAACTGTTTAGATCCTGCACAATGTTTTTCAATTCTTCTTCTTCGTTTGTTCTCAATCTCCCGCTACCAAGTCCTGAAAAGGCATTTGCTAGTAGCAGGATGTTGTCCAGAGAACGGAATGCGTTGTCGTAGTTTACAGCTTGACTTGATTTTTGCACCATTCAGTCTTACACATCCGACTTCAGCAGGCATTTTTGAGTACCGGATCAGCCTTCAACTCCCTTCACCTTAGCCAGTCTGCCCTGTTGCAGCCTGTTATCCAGGATCTTCAGGTGGAGGTGTAGAAGGGTCTTGGCAGCTCTGACGTTAGCAGTCAGCTAATGGGTTACTGACCACTGCAGCTCTTGCGCTGCTCAGCATCTTGATTCCTATTTTTCAATGATTGATCATCATCATCATCTTTGGTTCTCAATCTCCCGCTACCAAGCCCTGAAAAGGACTTTGCAAGTAGCAGGATGTAGTCCGGAGCATGTTTGCGTTGTGTTGCTAGTTTACAGCTTGACTGCGATATTTGCACATTTCGGCCCGACACATCTGTCTTCGGGCAGAAATGATTGATATTGTTATGTAGTTCTATTTTTTTTTCTCTTACTTTTGTACTTTGAGACATCTACTTTTGTAGATCTAAACAAAGCAGTGGTTAGTCCGAGATTTTTGTTATTTTCATTGAGCTTATCCTTCTCCGAACACTTTCAGATGTCAACTTGAGTATATTTCAACTCTTTGAATATGTCTAGCCACTTTAAAAACCACAGAATTTTCAGTTGCCTTTGTATAGCCACTGTAACAACATTTTTTGTTCTTTGCTAAATTTACAAGTTTTTAAGTGACGGGTTGTCGCAGCTTTCCTCACATCCCGAGTGTGCCGATGAAGGTGGACCGGGGTCCACCAGGCGGTTGTTCTTTGCTTAGTTTCATCTGCATGTCGCTCACTACTATGGGGATCACGTTGATCCGTCACCTTGTCAGTCAGGTTGCCGTGAAAACAGCCTGTTTCCAGGAAGGGCTACGAGGAAGCCAAGGTGAGGGTCTTGTCCAGTATATTTTGCCTGAACCTGACTAACATGCCTGATCAGTATATTTTTATGTTAGTCTTAGTGTTTTTTGGGCCTGCATTATGCAGTGTCCGTTCGGGTTTCCAATAACAATGCCTTTCCACCTTTCTCACTGGACAGAAACTCTGCGAATAATAAAACTAAATCACAGAAATACTTACAACTGGTTGAGATACTCCTCCATGCATTCCGGTTTCACAGCATGAACTGAAACGCACACAAAATGGAAGATGTTGAATGGCACAGTAGTTAGTGAGTTTGTACAGGCGCACCCAAAACTTTCGACAGCTTCATCACGATGCTTTGTTATTGGTTATAAATTATAAGCACTTTTCACAATTTTATTAAATTTTTCACAATTTTGTTCATTTTTTCACAATTTTGTAACTTTTCCCACAATTTTTTTTTTACTTTATTCCACAATTTTGGTATTTTTTTCACAATTTTGTTACTCGCCGCTGCGGGTAGCAACTTTGTTTCCATTGTCTTCTGTCTTGGGTGACAGCGGATTAGTGGATGATATGTTTCCCATCTAAAGCATTGTAGATATTGTTTCTGAGTTCGAGGGAGTCCGACCAGCACGTAGGTGGTCTTTCCTGTGATCGTCTTCTGTCTCGTGGGTACCAGACTGCTGTCACTGTGCTCGAACGGTCATCAGTTTTCCGAAGCAGGTGACCAGCCCAGCAATGCTTTGCCTTGTCTGCGTGGGTAACTGCATCCTTCACCAATGACATCTGCCGTACGTCAGTGTTGTGAAGACCTTTCAAAAGTTGGTTGTGGAGCACGAGGCCGATCATACATCTCTCGAAGGAGGCTTGGGTCACTCTGAGTTTGGACTTATTTCTTTTGTAAGTGTCCATGTTTCTGCTGCATAACACATTGCAGGTAGAACTGTGGAGTTGAATAGGGAGGCGCGCAGACTCTGGCCGTGAGTATTTGGTTTCATTTTTTCACAATTTTGTTACTTTTTTCATAATTTCATGATTCATATGCTACACGTTATTTCTTTGAAAAGAAACTGTTCATCTTGGACTTTTTTTTTAAAAATTTGTCTGAATTTTCTGTTTTGTGCCTGTTGGCCCAGTGCATCCAACTTCAGCATGCATTTTATGTAAGAGTCTTTTAACTCCTGCATTTTGTAAGGGTTTGCTTCCCCGGGTAACGGACGGTGCTGTGATGGGGAGCGAACCCAGCAACTTCAGGTTGTGATGAGTTACGTTACCTGTGATTTACATAAATTCGCAGTTATGTCATTCATTAAAATGATCAATATGCTGAGCAGTGCATGAGCTGCAGCGGTCAGCGATTCATAGCTGACTACTAGCGCCAGGGCCAGAGCTGCCAAGACCCGTCTACACCTCCACGCGGTGATCCTGGATAACAGGTTGCTGCAGGGCAGACTGACTAAGGAGAAGGGATCGAAGAGGGAATGCTAGCCTGGTACTCAAAAAATGCCTGCTGAAGTCAGACGTGTTGGACCGAAAGGTGCAAATATCGCAGTCAAGCTGTAAACTACAACACAACGCATTCCGTTCTCTGGACTACATTCTGCTATTTAGGCCCATGTCAGGGTTTGGTAGCAGGAGATTGAGAACAAACGAACCCAAGCCAATCACTAAAATTTCTTTTCCGCTGCCACATTATTTTTTCATCAAATCACATTTGACTATGGCTATTGAGTTTGAGAGCCTGTAACCATTTTATTTGATGGTCTATAGATATGATTTTCTTGTGTGTAGAGACATCAATGAATAAAGAACTTGTTGGTGTTGTTGTGTGTGTTAGTTTCTGAGATATAATAAGATGAAGATGATAGTGTTAAAGAACAGCACAAACATTTAGACTTATCCGCTGTCTGGATATCTTGCTTGAAAATAAATTGTTTACAGTTCCACAGAGGGTAGATAATCAATGAATGATTTGACTCACCGTGGTCGTGGCAGACTCTGCAGTTTGGTTCACGTAGTTGATATAATCTATTCAGATGTTTGTTGAGAGCGGCATGGCCTGTTCTCAGCTTGAGGATCGAAGTTTCCACTATAAACGTATTTATTATATCCACATAAACAAACTAAACAGATCTACCTTAAAAAAATCAGCTGAAAAATCTCAACACAAAGCCTGGACAGAAATATAGAGACCATGTGTTGCCCATTGCAGTATGGTCCCTCTCTCGGTCTGCCTTGTTTGCTCCAAGGGGAAGGTGATACCAATATATTTGGAACAAGGCAAGCTGCAGAGGCTGCTGGATCAGCAGAACAATGCTCTATCTGTTCGCCTGTTGGGGGCTTCACTCCTAGACCAGCCACCAACCAAGGCTAAGGGCCTGGTCTACCCTGCCACAACATTCAGCTGAGGTTGTCTTTCCTCGCTCTAGGATAAGGAATTGTATCCTCTTGTGTGTGCTCCATTACATGTCGTCGGTTGTCAGGTTTGGTAGACGCTGACCAACTTTCAGAGTCATCAGAAAACAGATTGCACAGCCACATCTGACAAAACCTGACAAGATACGCCAGTATCTTATCTGCAAGGCTTCAGATGGTTTGAAATCAGAGTTTTCCTTCTCCTAGATGAGCTGCCTTCCTAGGCTTTCGAGCCCCATATGCCCAAAACTACTGGTTTTAGGGTGCCAGTGACTCACCTTCCGCCCCTTCTCCTGTTAGTCAAAACAGTTCTGCCGCGCGCAAGCCAGGAGTTTGACTTTGTTGTCAGAGATCCACGCCATAGGAGCATTTAGTTGAAGTTGAGAGTTCCTTTTCAACCCCACCCCCGGCTATAAAAACATTTAGAACCTAAAAAAACTCATACACACAATAGAACACACAATTTAAATACTTACACTGAATTTCGTAAACAGTCTCCTTGCTAGATAAGGCCATAGAGTGAGACTGCTCCGGCTGGGATGTCTTCTTGAGTCTGCTGAACCAACCCTTAGGAGAGTCATCATCATCATCTCGGTCTCTCAGCAAGGTTGAAGTGGTGTGCACATTTCGAAATCTGTTGACACAAGTAAATGTAACGATTAGTTACAGCACTGACTCGAATGTGGTGTGATATTACATTCCTTAACTCATTCGCTCCGAAACACTTTGGACCTATGAACGCAATTTTGTTTTAATGTAAAACTCAACACAGTATTACTTAGTTGTGATCTATTTATCTTCAATAAAGGTTCACTAAAATTGCACATATTATACACCAAACTATTCATAAATGAGTCCAGAATACAATGGAATACATATATTTTACAAATGGAGGTGAATATTTGTGTATGAGGGATTATAGTTGGATAATCGTTTGCTATTTTTTTAAATTATGAAAAACAATTTTCTATTAACACATTATTCAGCTCTAAACCAAAACACGAATAACATAATGGCTTTCTATTGACAGTAATCCACTAGAGAAGATGTTCTGAAAGTTACACTTGATTTGGTGCAGATGTTTTCACAGTATTCACATTTTACTGAAGGTATGTGAAGTTGAAAACAACATCAGCGTGAGTGTGTACAATATACGCACACCTACAAAGAATGTTCCTGCAGTTGTCAAAATATACACACACACATTTGTATTATACACACTAGTATAGCTTTGCAGAATTTTGAACCTTTACTAAATTGTTGAACTATTACTACCACATTGCTTGAGAAAAAAGAAGGCCCCCGCTCCCTCGTCAGTAGATTTAGTTTCACATCCAATCACTTGACTTAGAACTAAGACTAGATAAAGAAATTGAAAATTGTGCTATCAGAACGATCTATATCTTCATCATCACTGCCGTTAGCAATAATATAATCTATCTATTACAGAGCCTGTATTGTAGACACTTCAGCCTGGCTGAAGGTGCATGGGCTAAATGCAAGACTGCCCTCCAAATAAATTGTTTTCAATCCCACGAAAATAAACATTTTTTAAATGAAAACCCAATCTAACTCTACGGAAAATTAAAAGTATAAAAACTGGACTTAACCAATAACCAAAATAAAACATTTAGGAGAACTAGAAATACGAATTTATGTGATTTTGTGAATACAGTCACAAAAGCCGACATATCTGCTCCTGGGTTTTCTTAAAAAAATCAGGAAGCCGATACATTAGCACATGGGAGTGACTTAAATAACTATGTTCATATAATAAGTCTTTCATTTCTGCATATAACACTAGTTTATTCTTTACAAAAAATATAGACTAATCTAAAATCAGTAACAGCGACCAAGTATAAAAAGTCAAGTCAGGTCAGGTCATCCTGTAACCCGTGAGGTTGTTGGGGCAAAGTAACTCCTTAAAATGTGCTTGTAAAAAAATGGCTTGTGAAAATGTATATACTAAGAGTTAAAATATCCTCCTGAAAACTGTACTCGTACTTTATGCAAAGGGTTGTTGTTTAATGCCCACAATGAGTAAGTTTATTCTTTTGTACCGCGTGAAAAGGACGTTAAGTGGTGTGGTAGTAGCTTTCATCACATTCTGATGAAGGTGGACTGCGGTTCTCCAGGTGGTTGTACTATGTTTGGCTTCATCTGCGTGGTGCTCAACTACTACGGGGATCACATTGATCCACATCTCATCAGTCAGGATTGCCTTAAAAGCAGAATGATTTCATGGAACGCTGCATGGAAGAGAGATTCAGATTGGGGTCTTGGTCAGTGTATTGACCCTGATGCGTTGTTCTGGTCAGTATGTTGTGCCTGACTGGACTAGCGTATCAGTTGCCCTTATGTGTGGGGTTCATTCTAATGTTTTTCACTAGAAAAATTCTGGATTTCTGAACTCCAAACTGTACCAGCGAACAAGAGCAAGAATTGGAGCGTGAATTTAATAATAAATTGACGGTCAACGGGAAGTGAGAAAGAGTAAGGATTTGTACCCATCAGTGTCACAAGCCCGTGAGTTACCCGGGCCCAAATTGGAGTACAGAACAGTTAACTGTAACCTGCAACAAGAGGCATGTCGTAAAAGCCAAAAGGCAATTAGAGGGGAAGGGGAATTTGGTATGGGTCGGCAGAATGTATAATCCACAAGAAAATACCTCCACGTCTCATGATAGAAGAGGAACAGCTAATATTCAGGCAATTTTGACATCGACAAGAACAACTTGTCACACTTTATGAGTATGGCCCTTGGGGAGGTCAAGGTCAAACAAGACTTACTAGGTGACAAGTGTCAACAAACATGAAATACTTTTATTCCAGATGTCTACGCTGTCAAATCTTTGAACCAAACTTTAATATACATATCAAGAATGCATACCTTATCGTTAAGAGCGGTTGGTACGGTCTCAAGGCTGCAGAGACAAATGGCCGTAAAGGTGCTCTCCACAGAGACTTACCTAGGCCGGCCATTTTTGTTTGTCTGTAAATACTCTCTAATTGTGTCCTTCACTTCATTCCCTGTAAATAAGTGACAACAACGTATATTGCCGATAAAACACAAAAATCATTTTTAGTTTAGAATATATATTTTATTGTACATAACTAATAAGGTTTTAAGTTAAAGTAATAGTTACCAACAATATAATGCGTGTGGTTTGAGAGTTTATTTATTTTTAGATCACATTCCTTTATAGGACTGGCAAAGGCAACCCCGACGCTCGGACGAGCTGTACCTGTTTTCTGTTCCTCTCAAAAATCATCCATCTATATCTGAAACCACGGATCTTACACACACAGACCTATATTCAGCTCAATGGCCATTTTTTCGTAATATCTTATCTGGGTCTGTCTTTCTGTATCACTTATACGGAAAGACAGACCCAGATTAGATATTACGAAAACATGTTTAGTCAGAGAGACGTGAATGCTTAGAATGCATTTCCACAGGAAATAACGGAGGCACGCTTAGTTAAAACATTTTAAAAAATGGATGATCACAGTTTGTTTTTTTTTTAGTATTGGTGGAGGAATAAACTGGTTGTATACAGACTCTATAGAGTCAGAATATTGAAGAGAGTTTCACTTATTTAGGAAGTAAAATTACGCAAAAAATGAGGATGCAACACAGGAATCCAATTCAAGTGTCGTCTAAGCACCGAAAGTTTGACTCCAATGTCTCTTGTCTTGACAGTACACTTTGACAGCCCATCTGTTGATGTTGCTCTCCAACTTGTATCACTAGCCGCTTCTTGTCCGCCGACATTCAACCTTCCCCTCCAGTATTGTTTTTAAAAAAAGTGTCCTGTCTTTTTATATGACCAAAATATTTGATTTGATTTATTTGTATGTCTGTCAAAAGCTCTCTACCCATCCCTACTCTCATGAAGACATCGCTATTTGTTTGTTTCTCTTCCAGAGAGTATGGCACAATCTTCTGTATAACCACATTCTGAGGACCTCTATTTTGTTCTCCGTTTGTTCATAGTCCATGTTTATGCAACGAACAATAATGTTGATACCCGAGTGGTCTGCGGGGCTCTTTGTGTATGACAAGAATAGCACCACTGCCTCACATAGAGCATGTCGTAAGAGGCGACTAACTGTGTGACATGGCATGACACCGACCGTAGTTAGGTGGTTTGTTTAAAGCAGCATAGATGGCGCCTAACAGGCTGCAGGTCTACTTTGCAATAGCGTTTGAGTCTATTAAGATGAACTCGCACATCAGTTAACCACCTAACCCAGCAGAGTATTAAGCTGCTCAAGCTTAGCCCGCTAAGCAGGAAATCCTTCTCCCGGCTCTATCCAGCTCATACCAGAGCTGGGACCTGCACAGGTCGACTAAGAACAATAATATTGAATATATATAACACCTGATGTCTCATTTGTAATGTATTGGTTATTTGTCTGGATGTCAATATATTTCCCCAACACAGAAATTCTTACCTGAATCACCTTGGCATCAAATGCCAATTAATGAATCACCATCACTGAGTTAACGTATCAAACTCAGGATGCTTAACTCTAATGTCATCCCAGTCCCCACATATGTATATTAAAGCTGGAAAATGACAAAGACGCTTGAAAATAGATTGAATGCATTTGAAAAATAAATACCTTAGACAATTGACAATTGCTGGAAAGAATTATTGTTTACCGAGCAAATACGATTACATCATCATGTTGCATGTCCTTGGCAGAACGTCGCTCCCCTCACAGCCATTTGATAGCAATCTCGATCAGCAGTCAGTATACTCTCCTGTTCAATGTTAGGGTGTCCTTGATGTCGTGTGTCCGTCTACGGTCGGTCTCCATCTCGTCTTCATGGAACAATGCTCTCCAGAACTGCTTTTTTTCCAGTCCGACATGGCACTTGATATGGCCAAAAAAACCTCAGTTTCAGGGACATAATGTGGTTTATAAGTCGGCTCTCTTCGACACTCAGATCTTGCAGGATGACTTTATTTGTTATTTTCTTTACCAAAGTTATTTTGACAATTCTTTTGTAACATTTTGTCTCGAAAGCCCCGATCTTCTTTCTTAATATTTGTGTGATGGCCCATGTCTTGCATCCATATATTGCCACTGGGAATACGCATGTTCTGAGGATCTTCAGTTTTAGTTATTTGTTTGTATTGTGCCACAAATTTTGTTTACTATTCAGTTTCTGCATCTCTATGGATAATCATCTCCTTATTTCCCCTGCACAGTCCCCATCGTTTGTTATCAAAGAGCCAAGGTATTCAAAGTAATTCCCGTGTTCCATTTCTTCATTACCAATAGTGATCTGGGGTTGGGGTCTGTGTGTGTCAATGGACATTTTCTTTGGTTGGTGTCTGTGTGGGCCAATGGACATTATCTTTGTTTGAGGTATGTGTGGGCCAATGGACATTATCTTTGGTTGGGGTCTGTGTGTGCCAATGGACATTATCTTTGGTTGGGGTCTGTGTGGGCCAATGGACATTATCTTTTGTTGGGGTCTGTGTGGGCCAATGGACATTATCTTTGTTTGGTGTCTGTGTGTGCGAATGGACATTATCTTTGTTTGGGGTCTGTGTGGGCCAATGGACATTATCTTTGGTTGGTGTCTGTGTGTGCCAATGGACATTACCTTTGGTTGGTGTCTGTGTGTGCCAATGGACATTACCTTTGATTGGTGTCTGTGTGTGCCAATGGACATTTTCTTTGGTTGGTGTCTGTGTGTGCCAATGGACATTAACTTTTGTTTTTTTGTAAATTCACTAAAAGATTCTTATCTTCACTGTGCTTCTGAACTGATGTAAGCAATTGTACCAGGCCCTCAGGGCTGTTTGAGAGTGTAACTGTGCAATCTGCATATTTTAGTTCTGGAATCTCCTTTCCTCCAATTGAGAATTGGTTGAAATTCAGACAGTTTTCATCTATTTTTACCTTTCGCATGATATGCTTTGAGTATATGTTGAATAAATAGGGGGAAAGGATGCAGCCTTGCCTAATACCTTTGTGGATCTCAAACCAATTTGAGGTGCCTAGTTGATTCTGATGGCATCTTGTTGGCCACTGTAAAGTGTTTCTATTAGGTGTATCAGATGTGTTGTAGAACTCTTATCTTTCATTATTTGCCACAGTTGATGTACAGTTAGAAGCCTTGGTGTAATCTATGAAGCATGTATATAGGTTTTGTATTCTCTGCATTTTTCAAAGATGTTTCTCAAATTGAATAAGTGAGCGCATGAGCTGGAGTGATAAGCGACCCATAGCTGACTGCTAGCGTCAGGGCCATGAACCACAGCTGCCAAGACCCTTCTACACCTCCAAGCGGTGATCCTGGATAACAGGCTGCAGCAGAGCAGCTTGGCAAAGGAGAAGGGATTGAAAAGGGAATGCTAACCCGGTACTCACAAAATGCTTGCTGAAGTCGGATGTGTTGGACCGACAGGTGCAAATATCGCAGTCAAGCTGTAAACTATGACACAGCGCATTCCATTCTCTGGACTAAATTCTGCTACTTAAGCCCTTTCAGGGTTTGGTAGTGGGAGATTGAGATCAAACCAAGCCAAATTGAATAAGTGATCCAAGCAATTTCACAGCGGAGGCAGAGGCACTGAGGGCGGCAGTGGAAGAAATGGCGACAGGTAAGAGTAATGAAAGCCACATAGTCCTGCTTACAGATGCTCTGGCCGTAGTCACAGCACTTAAAAGCCAGACAAATACTGAACTTAATGAATTAAGAGCAGTACTCTGTCAACTATGCCAGCAGGCCGCACCAAAAAGGGTAGTGGTGCAGTGGGTTCCATCTCACTGCAACATCCAAGGCAACGAGGAGGCAGACAGACTGGCAAAAGAAGGTGCAAAACTAACCCAACCAGATACTAGCATGACATACGAAGAGTCAAAACAGCTTATTAGAGCTAGATACATGACCAAATGGGAAACTGAACATACTGGCTACACCAATAACGATGCCTATTACCAGTTGAACAGAAGAGAGCAGGTCGTGGTCTTCAGACTTTGCACTGGCCACAACAGACTGAGGTACCACCTATTCAACAAATTGAAGATAGGTGGCACCGACGAATGCTCGTGTGGTACCGGGAAAATGACCGCTGAGCATTTGCTGCAAAACTGCCCGACATACGAGGATCAGAGAGAGCAGATGTGGCCATCACCAGTGGCAACACTAGGCAAGCTCTATGGCAGTGTCGACAGCCTCAGGATGACGGCTGCTTTTTTCGAAAAAATAATGGTTACTGTCTGACTGAGCAAGAAGAAGAAGAAGAATAAGTGATCTCTTGTGCCTCTGCCTTACATTAATCCTGCCTGCGTTTCATGTATCACATATTCTACTTTCTTTTCTAGTCTCTTTATGAGACTACAGTATGATTACAGTCCTTTTCTAGTCTCTTTATGAGACTACAGTATGATTACAATCCAACCAAAATGATGTTTCTAATGTCATCAGGAACACACGATGGGCGTAACCGGTTACGTGCTGTGGGTGAAACTTACTTACCCTACAAGCGATTATGTGGAAACCTTAAAGCAAAATGTCCGACCCAGAGAGATTCTTCAGCAGACCAATCACTAGGGGGGTGGGGGTGCAATGTTAGGGAACATATATACAGATCCACATGAGTAGATCCAATATGGAACATAAGTTACAGAATGGGAGAGAACAATATTAGAAAGATAGATAAGTAAAGGGACCTAGGGGTTATAATAGATCATACAGGTAAAGTGAGTGAGCAAGTCCAGGTAGCAGTCAAAAAGGCAAATGCAATGTTAGGTATGATAAAAACAAATATTAAACATAGGAGCAAGGAAGTGATAGTCAAACTGTATAAAGCATTAGTTAACCTAGATTGGAGTTCTGTGTGCAGGTGTGGAGTCCTTATCATAGAGGGGATATAAACATGCTGGAAAGAATACAAAAAAGAGCGACAAAGCTGATAGTGGGATTCCAGAATTACAGTTATGAGGAAAGACTCAGAAAAACCGGGCTACAGTGTCTAGAAGAGAGAAGAATTCGTGGTGACTTAATACAGGTTTATAAGAAGATCAGAGGAACGGATAAATTAGGCTATAGCAAGTTTTTTCAAAATACACCCAACCAACCACAAGAACAAGAGGGCATAGCTACAAATTAACTAAAGAGAGGTCCAGATTCGATGTTAGGAAATATATTTTTAGTCAGAGAGTGGTGTCTGCTTGGAATGTATTGCCACAGAAGGTGGTGGAGGCAGGGACAGTTAATGCATTTAAGAATAAATTGGATGCTCATAGCTTTTAGAGCAAGGTAATGTAAATTAAACTGGTTGTATACAGACTCTGCAGGGTCTTCTAAACCAGTATAAAGACGTTAAGTTATAGTTAAGTAACTTAACTCAACATCATTACAATCTAGGTCTAACTAAAGTTTTATACAGTTAGACGATCACTTCCTTGCTCCTATGTTTAATATTTCTTTTTATCATACCTAACATTGCATTTGCCTTTTTCACTGCTACCTTAACTTGCTCACTCACCTTTACATAAGCGATCAACCAATACTCTCCAAGAAGATATGCCTTGCTCTTTTTTCTGGTTCTTTCCAGCTTCTTCCTGATTAGTGGGAGGGTAATATCACAAAATGGGCAGAAAATATCTGGCAGATTGTATCATCAAGGGAGATCAAGATCAAGATGCTGAATGGTGCATGAGCTGCAGACGTCGGTGACCTAGAGCTGTCAAGACCCTTCTCCTGGGATCAAGATGCTGAATGGTGCATGAGCTGCAGACGTCGGTGACCTAGAGCTGTCAAGACCCTTCTCCTGGGATCAAGATGCTGAATGGTGCATGAGCTGCAGACGTCGGTGACCTAGAGCTGTCAAGACCCTTCTCCTGGGATCAAGATGCTGAATGGTGCATGAGCTGCAGACGTCGGTGACCTAGAGCTGTCAAGACCCTTCTCCTGGGATCAAGATGCTGAACGGTGCATGAGCTCCAGCGGTCAGCGACCTAAAGCTGACTGCTAGTGTTAGGACCAGCGATCTAGAACTGCCAAGACCCTTCTACACCTCCACGCACTGATCCTGGATAACAAGCTGCAACAGAGCAGACTGGCTAAGAAGAATGAATTCTAACCTGGTACTCAAAAATGCCTGCTGAAGTCGGATATGCCAGTCCAAAAGGTGCAAACATTGCAGTTAAGCTGTAAACTCTGGAAAACATCCTGCTACTTACAAAGCCATTTTCAGGGCTTAGTAGTGCAAGTTGAAAGAGCGAACGAAGAAGAAGAAAAAGGCACAAAACGCACACATGAAAAATGAGCACGACCTGGGGTCGAAGATGTAGCAGTGAATGAGTTGACAGCAGCCAGCATCTTATTGCTGACCCCTTGCATTAGGGTCAGCAAACCAGAGCTGACCAAGACCCTATTCCGCCCCCAAGCAGTGGCCCTGGAAACAGGCTGCATTCATGCAGTATAGCTAAGATAATAGGGATCACAGTGAGAAGACAAACAGTATAGCTGAGACAATAGGGATCACAGTGAGAAGACAAACAGTATAGCTAAGACAATAGGGATCACAGTGAGAAGACAAACAGTATAGCTGAGACAATAGGGATCACAGTGAGAAGACAAACAGTATAGCTAAGACAATAGGGATCACAGTGAGAAGACAAACAGTATAGCTAAGACAATAGGGATCACAGTGAGAAGACAAACAGTATAGCTGAGACAATAGGGATCATAGTGAGAAGACAAACAGTATAGCTAAGACAATAGGGATCACAGTGAGAAGACAAACAGTATAGCTGAGACAATAGGGATCATAGTGAGAAGACAAACAGTATAGCTGAGACAATAGGGATCACAGTGAGAAGACAAACAGTATAGCTGAGACAATAGGGATCACAGTGAGAAGACAAACAGTATAGCTAAGACAATAGGGATCATAGTGAGAAGACAAACAGTATAGCTGAGACAATAGGGATCACAGTGAGAAGACAAACAGTATAGCTAAGACAATAGGGATCATAGTGAGAAGACAAACAGTATAGCTAAGACAATAGGGATCACAGTGAGAAGACAAACAGTATAGCTAAGACAATAGGGATCACAGTGAGAAGACAAACAGTATAGCTGAGACAATAGGGATCACAGTGAGAAGACAAACCAATGATTGCCATGCTAAAACCGGATGTATCTGGCTGAAAGGCGCATGTACTGCGGTAAACTGTGACACGTCTTTTTTAGGACGAACACCAGAAAGAAAGACAATCTGTGATGCTTTTTGTAAAATAATATTACTTTAATTTTCTACAACTTGGACCGCACAATGTAAATAATAACCAAATGTAAATAATACTATACATGGACATTAAACTCGATTTGGCTCACAATCTATAAAAAAAGTGGGCATGTACATGACTTTACTTCACAGACTGAAACCTTCCCCAGACTTTGCTCGACTTCATGCCAAACCAACATTTCTGCTTGATGTGATCAGAGCTAGTTGTTAGAACAAATTTATATCTATGAACCGTTGCAAAATGCCAGTTAAACTGTCATTGAATAATGGGGCAAAAAGTTCATCAGGTATTAGAACACAAGTTTGGTATTATTTTATTCTCCCTTCTCAAAAACACCTGGATCCATGCACAATACTTTACTTGGAGAACAGAGACCCTATTCCGATCAGACACAACATACTGACCAGGACGTCGTGTCATGGTCAATACACTGACCAAGACCACTATCTCTCTTCCAAGTAGTTTCTTGAAAACAGGCTGAAAAAGAAACTCATATCGCAGCCTCGCTACAAACTATGACACAACATCCTTTTCAGGATGAAAGTTGAAGAATCTATTATTCATGTTATATGTAGGAGTCGTGTTTCCAGAACTTTCTTTCAAACTTAGAAGGCCACTGCAAGCTGAATGGAGAGATATCTCCACCACACATGTTGGAGATACTTCCACCCTTGAGAGCTTAGACCTCATTGTAAGTTACCTCTTGCGGCATGCTTTCAGTGGGGCAGTGAGCCTATTCTTCTCTCTGTCACACACATAGTGCTCTGGGAAATGATTGAGGTAAAACATGGTCCCTAAGAAATATATAGTTGTCCAATATGGGGACAATAATACACAAGCACATTTAGAAACCTTGTTTTAATTAGTTATACGGAATATAAGTTAGACAAGACAGTCAGCTGGCTTGTTAGACTGGGATTACAGCATGCCAGTGTTCATATTCACGGACAGGCAGAAAAATCAGGGCTGTAGTTCGTGCCCGGTACATCTGCTTCTCCAGTCGACCCAGTTGTAAATTGGTACCTGATGTATGAACTAGAGCTGACTGCTGGCATCAGGGACAGCGAACCAGAGCTGACTGCTGGCGTCAGGCCCAGTGAACCAGAGCTGACTGCTAGCATTAGGGCCAGCGAACCAGAGCTGACTGCTAGCATCAGGGCCAGCAAACCAGAGCTGACTGTTAGCGTCAGGGTCAGCGAACCAGAGCTGACTGTTAGCGTCAGGGCCAGCGAACCAGAGCTGACTGCTAGCATCAGGGCCAGCGAACCAGAGCTGACTGTTAGCGTCAGGGCCAGCGAACCAGAGCTGACTGTTAGCGTCATGGCCAGCGAACCAGAGCTGACTACTGGCGTCAGGGCCAGCAAACCAGAGCTGACTGCTAGCATCAGGGCCAGCGAACCAGAGCTGACTGTTAGCGTCAGGGCCATCGAACCAGAGGTGACTGCTAGCATCAGGGCCATCGAACCAGAGCTGACTGTTAGTGTCAGTGCCAGCAAACCAGAGCTGACTGTTAGCGTCAGGGCCAGCAATCCAAAGCTGCTAAGATCCTTCCACACCTCCATGCGGTGATCCTGAACAACAATCTGCAACAGAGCAGGCTGTCTAAAGAGAAGGGATCGAAGAGGGAAGGCTAACCCGGTACCCAAAAAATGCCTGCTGAAGTTGGATGTGTCAGGCCGAAAGGTGCAAATATCACAGTCAAAGCTGCAAACTACGACACAACGCATCTATCCTCCGGATAACATCCAACTACTTACAAAGCCCTTTTAAGGGCTTGGTAGCGGGAGATTGAAAACAAACGAAGATTAAGGAGGATATCTTTGATATTGTTTTTAGTAAGAACTATAAAAAAATGTAACTCAGAACATTGCTTGTCGCTGCATTAAAAACATGCATGCCCTTAACTCATTGAACACTAACATGCCTAATATATTTTGTTTGGAAACCATAACTATTGTTCTGTTCTATGAAATATTTCACATTTATTTGATACTAGAACAACATTTCAATTTGATTTGTAAACAAATAGTACATGAATGATACATGAAAATATGTCTCTGCTCTAATGAATCTCGTAAGTTTCAAGCGACTCCCCGTCTCAAGAGAGGTAAGACCAGAGTGCCTGCATCCTGAGTTACCTCCACACACCGATCCAGAGAGTGCGGTTGATGACCAACGCAGCTTCTTCCTCACTATAATTCAAATACAGCGCAAGTTACATCATCAAGACAAAAACCATCTGATGGTATCGCCATCGTTCGCTTTCAATAGGCAACTATTTCCTGTTTCAAGGTTTTGGGTGTTAATGGTTAAGATAAAAATTCACTGTCAAAATAGTAGTGTGGCAATGTGCTATTAGTATTCAATTGCAGCATATTATTCGGCCGAATATAAATATCTTATTGAGTGTACTATTCGGCTCCGAATTCAGTACAGACTGACCAAATGAAAATTTAGCCATAATAATCTTGTCCATACATGCAATGAAATCCTGATTCACCATAATACATTATACATAAGAAACAAATGTCAGATCGCATAATAACAATACCATCAATTGGTCAAATGTTATTGGTACTCATGTCAACACCAAATGTCATTAATACTGCATCAGCTTTTACACAGCTATAACGGTAAGCAAGCTACCAGCAGGGACTCCCAAGTCTGACACAAACCTGTTACCTAACTTAGCTTAACTTCTTTACACTGGTTTAGAAGACTCTGCAGAGTCTGTATATAACCAGTTTCTATTACATTCACTTGATCTAAAAATAACTTTGAGCATCCAATCTATTCTTTAATTCATTAATTGGCCCTGCCTCCACTATTTCCTGTGGCAATGTATTCCAAGCATTCACCACTCTCTGACTAAAAAAATATTTCGTGGTATCTAATCTGGACCTTTCATTAGTTAATTTGTAGCTATGCCCTCTTGTTCTTATAGGTGGTTGTATTTTGAAAAAAACTTGTTATAGTCTAATTTATCTGTTCCTTTGATTATTTTATAAACCTGTTTTGTCACTTCAAATTCTTCTCTTTTCTAGACACTTTAGGCCAATTTTCTTTCTTCATAACTATAATTCTGGAATCCCACTATCAGTTTAAGCAAGCTACCAGCAGGGATTCACAAGTCTGTTACCTCACAGGTAGGCTGGGGACAGTCAAGAATGAAGAAAGGTTAACCTGACAAACGCCTGTTGGAAATAAATGTTCTGGTCAAACAAAACAGACCAATGTAATTTCACTCAAAGAAAAGTGTGCAGTAAGAAGGTTTCCTAGTAAGCATATTAACAAGCCGAAGATAGAGTACTGTGAATGAACTGACAGTAGCCAGCGACTCATAGTTGACTGCTTGCATCATGGCCAGCAAACCAGAGCAGCTGCGGCCCTGAATACAGATTGCACTAGTGTAGTCTGGCTAACAGGGCAGCAGAGCAAAGGGAAACTCAAGACCCACAAAAAAAACCCAGCTGAAACCGGATGTGTCAGACCAAAAGGGCGCATATATCGCAGCCTTGCTGTAAACTATGACGCAACATCCTTTTCAGGATGAACACAGAAAAAGAACTATTACTATATTCTCATCAAGAACATTGTACGGGATATAAACTTGATGGATAAGTTAGTAGTTCTTCAAATGTTGGATGTACCATGTGAACTTAATGATTTAAGAGCAGTACTCTGTCAACTATGCCAGCAGTCCGCACCAAAAAGGGTAGTGGTACAGTGGGTTCCATCCCACTGCAACATCCAAGGCAACGAGGAGGCAGACAGACTGGCAAAAGAAGGTGCAAGACTACCACAACCAGATACCATAGAGCTTGTTGAGTGTTGCCACTGGTGATGGCCACATGTGCTTTCTCTGGTCCTCGTATGTTGGGCAATTTTGGAGCAGATGTTCAGCGGTCATTTTCCCGGTACCACAGGGACATTCGTCAGTAGCACTTATCTTCAGTTTATTGAATAGATGATACCTCAGTCTGTTGTGGCCTGTGCAGAGTCTGAAGACCACCGCCTGCTCTCTTTTGTTCAACTGATAATAGGCATCATTTTTTGTGTAGCCAGTATGCTCTGTTTCCCATTTGTCCACCCGTATCTGGTCCTAATAAATCTTTTGGACTCTTCATAGGCGACACTTGAATCTGGTTGTGGTAACCTTTTTTTGCCAGTCTGTCTGCCTTCTTGTTGCCTTGAATGTTTCAGTGGGATAAGACCTCCTGTACTACGACTCTTTTTTATGTGGATTTCTGGCTTAGTTGACAGAGTACTGATCTTAGGTCATTTAGTTCTGTATTTTTCTTGCTTTTTGGTGCTACTGTAGGTTCAGACGCTAGGTGTCGCATGCACATGCGCAGCTCAGATACTAAATGCGGGCCTGCCATTTCACTGATAATTAGTTAGTTGTCCATCACAAGGAAAGTTGACGATGGCGTCAGACATGTTTATTCAGATGTGATCGCATATGACTGTACAGTCCGATCTGAGCGTGACAAACTCTATCGCATGTAGGGCACACGTAAACAGCATTTATAGTTGGGCAGTCTTGCATTCTGTCCTTTTGTGCAGCCCTCTTTTCCTGCACTGCAGTAATGGTTCTCTGCTTAGTGGTACGAGCACCATGTGTGGTTGCAGTGCGCCAGGCTGAGCGGTTTGGAACAAGCAGTTCTCAGTCTGTAACATCAATGGTGAAACTATTCAAAGAAACTTTTAGTGTCTTTGTATCGTTTCTTTTGTCCCCCATGCGAACGCTGTCCTGTGCTCACTGTACAACAGTTGTTTAGAGAGGCGCTTATCTGACAAGCGAAAAAAATGCCCAGTCCATCCGATTTGGGCTCTCTGCAGCAGCGTATGGATGCCAGAGAGCCTCGCCCTGCTGAGAACTACAGAGATGGGCACTCTATCCTGGCAATTGATTTGGAGCAGTCTGCGGATACAATTTACATGGAAATGATAAAGTTTCCTGACATGTCTGTCCATGTTTCGCAAGCGTACAGAAGGGTGGTTAGCACAACATCACGATACACACATATTGGTGGCAACACTCATCTCATAAGCGATGTAATAAGTGTATCAATGTTGGTGAAAATTATGTTCAGAAATAAGAGGAACAATATAAGTGGAATAATAAATGGTTGTCGAGTTCGTATCTCATTTACTTTTTTGTTTAAATAGCCATTCGTGACCTATTTACTGACTTGTTGTTGCAGCTCAATATTTGGTCAAAATCAGTTTGAAAATGGAATGCTTGACATACAAGTGACATGTGAATTGACATGTGTAATGTTATGATAAAGATGCTACTGGAAATGTCAATAAACCCCACCAAAACCCTATAAATGACATTCAATGATGAAGAAAATACTGGAAATGTCATAAATAATTGTTCCAAATGCTGTCATAGCCAGGAGTGGAATTGTGGATGAGTTCTCAACTAACGTCTGCCAAGGCATGCACAACACATGTCTCCGACAACAAAAGCCTGACTCCTGGTCTTATCGTGGGGGGATAACTCCCACTAACAGGAGAGGGTTCGAGGTGCAAGTTCTGGTGTACTGAACCTTTCTCTTGTGATTGTGTCTTTTGAGTTTGACACCGGCAGATGGGTTCCTGCAATGACCCTTGGCCATTATCTGAAGTTTCCATTTAGCTCCGAATAGTTTTGAATTATTGTTACGTCGTTGAGCCAGGGTATCTTTTTCTTCTTCTTCTTCGTTCGTTCTCAATCTCCCACTACCAAACCCTGGAAGGGTTAGTAGCAGAATGTAGTCCAGAGAACAGAATGCGTTGTGTTGTAGTTTACAGCTTGGCTGCGATATTTGCACCTTTCGGTCCAACACATTCGACTTTAGCAAGCATTTTTTGAGTACCGGGTAAGCATTCCCTCTCCGATCCCTTCTCCTTAGCCAGTCTGCCCTGCTGCAGCCTGTTATCCAGGATCACCGCATTGGAGGTGTAGAAGGGTCTTGGCAGCTATGGTTCGCTGGCCATGACGCTAGCAGTCAGCTATGGGTAGCTGACCACTGCAGCTCATGCGCTGCTCAGCGTCTTGATCCCCCAGGGTATCTTACTTAACTTATACGGGGATTGCTTACTTAGTCACCCCTCTTCTACCCTGGGGTGTAGTCTTCTACTCTGGAGTGTAGAGGTTTACCAGAAAGATCCCCAGACCATTCTATCCGTGTCTTCCTCTTGGCCTGGATCCAGTCTAGTCCATGGTCTCTTACAGACCGTCTTATGTTGTCATCCCAGCGGACCTTGGGTCGGCCTGTGGGTCTGGATTAAATAACGAAACATCAATGCCAGGAATTGTCGCTACCAATACTGTGCACACATATATATTTGAACACAAACAAATGAAAACCGCCTTAGAACCATCAAGGGCCAGGAAATATTTTGTTCTGGGATTGTGGGGCAGTCTTTTTCTGACCTGCTAGCTGGATCTAGTCCAGGGGGTCATAAGCTGCCAACCTCTGTTTAAACTTCTCCGCTCTTATCACCTTGGGGTACATAAGCCATAAACCAATCTTCTCTAAGCAGACCAGTCCTGTGCTATTTTCTCCAGGTTCACCTTTGTTTTCCTTGTGTCAGCATCTGTTCTCTGCCTGTTCCTTGGCTTTCCTTTGCCCCTTTTCTCTGTGGGTTCCAAGACAGAGATTGTCTGGTGATACTGGCTTAGAGCCAGAATCTGTCTCACGGATATCTTGACAAATGTGAAACCCTGTAGTTTTGTAATATTAAGTTTCACCATCTGTTCCATAAAAAAAAAAAGTAGTCCGCCGGGGTCTTTGTGTATGACAAGGACAAGAATAGCACCACTGTCCCACATAACACCTGTCATGGTTAGGTGGTTTGTTAAGAATAGCATTAATGGCGCCAAACAGGCTGCAGGTCTACTTTGCTCTAGTGTTTGAGTCTATTATGATGGAATCACGCATCAGTTAACCACCCTCCGTAAACGCTTGTTCCAATGCAGCGGAGTAATAAGTTGCTCGAGCCTAGCCCGCTAAGCAGGAAACTCTTCTTCCGGCTACATCCAGCTCACACGAGAGCTGGGACCTGCACAGGGGCATCTCACCTTGTAGAAGTACAGGTCGACTAAGAAGAGAAAAAAGGGCCAACTTCCCATCAGAGTTGAAGATCCTTAGCTTTCTTAGTTTCTGATCATTTTAGAGTCCCCAGATGGTTTTCAACAAGACAAATATTAAACAGTTTGTGCGAATCAATGAAAATTAGATACCCTGATTATAAAAGTAGTAATACTGAAATTAAGGAAAAGAAGCAGAAAATACAAACAAAACCTTGTCATAGACCAAAATGTGAATATACATAGAAATGAACGATAATCGAGAAATCCAAAATGAATAAATGTAGTTTTACAAAAAAAATAATTACAGACGATGACAAACGTTTTGTTTTAGCTTCACGCCAGGGATCCAGACCTCTCAAGATGACCCAATGTCCGAGCCTGAGTTCATTCTATAAGATATCTACACCACCGGGGAAAAGACACCCAAGGGATAAGACAGCTGATAGACCAGTCGATTTCCTTGTACCAAACCTCTGTACCCAAGGGATAAGACAGCTGATAGACCAGTTTCCTTGTACCAAACCTCTGTACCCAAGGGATAAGACAGCTGATAGACCAGTTTCCTTGTACCAAACCTCTGTACCCAAGGGATAAGACAGCTGATAGACCAGTTTCCTTGTACCAAACCTCTGTACCCAAGGGATAAGACAGCTGATAGACCAGTTTCCTTGTACCAAACCTCTGTACCCAAGGGATAAGACAGCTGATAGACCAGTCGGTTTCCTTGTTACAAACCTTTGTACCCAAGGGATAAGACAGCTGATAGACCAGTCAGTTTCCCTTTGCCAAACCTCTACACCCTGGGTAGAAGAAGAGAGACTAACTAAGACCTTTATCCAGAACCAGACAAACACAAAACATCATAGACAACACGAGCTAATTTAGCTAAACTCGTAAAACAAGACACTAAAACTACAACAGCAATAATCAAAGTGACAAAACAACTAATAATTACAACAACAAAATAAAACCCAGGTTACGGCCACAAGATCTTTCTCAGGATTTTTGTATTGTATTTTATAAACCGTATTGTATTGTCACCATTCATCATGTCTTGACGTTCTATGTAATTTTCTAGTTGTTTTTGTGGTTTATTTGAGCAAAGTAAGATGACTGCGCCTTAATGGCTGTGCTCTCGACTTGCTCAAATGTTTGTTTCTAGTTTTCTGATGTTTGGTTGTTCCTGTTCTAATTATAATTCACAACTCCTTCACCAGGTGGTATCAGGAACTTTGTTCTGTGGAATTGATGTGCTTTCGATTGGTTATCCTATTTGTTATGCTACATTTCATGCCTGGCTTGAACCGTGGGAGGCCATGATGGAGTTCGGCGTTCCACTTGGCTGCACATCAGAGTTTGGTCCAGGTTATCACTATTCAAGGACCTTCATGCCCGGCCATCTTCCTTCCCGCCCCTCCCTCTACAGGAGGTTCCACAATACCTCTCCCAATCTCGTGTTCTCAGCACAGCAAGAATCACGCTGAGCAAAAGGTGGACACAATCAGAAGCCTCGACGGAGGGACACACAAAAAAACAGGGAGTTTGACACGGACACACTCGGAAAGCCTGACACAAACATTGATTTAACACACTCCTCACGGCCCTCATCCCAAGACAGCGGAGTACAAGGCTCCACCTGGGGAGTCTGTAGGATTTTGATCAACAAGCTACGCATGAACACAGCCTCAGCAGTTGGGCATGGTAGTGGGTGATGGACATAATGGGCCTTTGACGCCTATGCGAACATTATAATTATTATTTTGTTGTTTCTAATTTATGACCGTATGGCTGTGATGTGGATTTCATTTTTGTTTGTCCTGGTGTTACCACTGAACCATTACCTATATGTTTTATCAACTTCTGACCTTCAGTTCCGTCACTGTGGCAGCTAAGTTCGACTTATTCAAACAAATAGTTACAGGATAATTAATGTAAAAATGAATACAAACAAGGACTGCGGCAGAACTGGGGATGTCAAACTGAGCAAGTAAAAAAACTGTGTTACAAATCACAGGCAATGTAGTTTGGCAATAAAAGACATGAAGGAACACAAATTAAATATCGCAGAAAGTTCAAAATGAAGCTAGAAGTAACATAAAAATAAATCTGGCATTATTAATAAGGTTATGTTCCATAATAGACCCTGCAGTCGAGGATGAAGTGTTAAATACTTTGCTGTAGGTAAATGTTTGTCCCATAGTAGTTAGACTACTATTGGGGAATGAAGTTGTTAGAGACTTGAGTATACTAAGTCAAGGTTGGTCACATAGCGTAGTTGCTATCGAGGAATGAAGTTGTTAGACTTGAGTATACTAAGTCAAGGTTGGTCCCATAGTAGTTACACTACTGTCGAGGAATGAAGTTGTTAGACTTGAGTATACTAAGTCAAGGTTGGTCACATAGTAGTTACACTACTGTTGGGGAATGAAGTTGTTAGACTTGAGTATACTAAGTCAAGGTTGGTCACATAGTAGTTACACTACTGTTGGGGAATGAAGTTGTTAGACTTGAGTATACTAAGTCAAGGTTGGTCACATAGTAGTTACACTACTGTTGGGGAATGAAGTTGTTAGACTTGAGTATACTAGGTCAAGGTTGGTCACATAGTAGTTACACTACTGATGGGGAATGAAGTTGTTAGACTTGAGTATACTAGGTCAAGGTTGGTCACATAGTAGTTACACTACTATTGGGGAATTAAGTTGTTAGACTTGAGTATACTTAGCCACAGCTTGTATGAGGTAGGATTGTCAGTTGTTTTCCTCACTGCCTTTTACTTCCCTAGTCGTATGCCAGGTACACATTTACAGCTTGGTTGACTGGAGCTTACTGATAGGGGGATTTGTACCCCATGCCTTTGCCATGAAACGTGAGTGCTCTACCCCTTTGCTTATCGTTCGCTGTACGACATCTCAATTTACATAAATTTTTGAGCCTGGGTGACTGATCACTCGGTTACATCTTCAGGAGCATGGTGGGATTGGGGATTGAACACGATTAAGGGGTCAAGGATGCAGCAGTGAATGAGCTGACAGCAGTCAGTGTCTCATAGCTGGTTGCTAGCGTCAGGGTCAGCGAACCATAGCTGGTTGTTGGCGTCAGGGTCAGCGAACCATAGCTGATTGCTGGCGTCAGGGTCAGCGAACCATAGCTGACCAAGACCTTATTTGCCTCCAACGGGCAGCCCTGGAAACAATCTGGCTAATAGAATAGGGATTAAAGACGGAAGGAAAACCTGGCCTCAAAAATGCTGTGCTGAAACTGGATGTGCCAAGCTGAAAGGCGCAGATACCGCAACCTCGCCGTAAACTATGACACGCATCCATTTCTTCTTCTTATGCGTTTGTTCTCAATCTCCCACTACTAGACTCCACACAGGCCACAACAAACTGAGATACCATCTGTTGCGCATACAGATGAATGTGCCCGCGTCACTGACAATATGGCTGCTGAGCATCTGCTACAAAGGTGTCCAACATACAAGGGACAGAGAAAGCACATGTGGCCATCACCGATACCAGTCCTGGACACGCCACTGCTATCTTTAGATATGTTGAAGTTGACTTATGCAAGTGCACGAAGAAGAAGCATCGCATGAACACACACCCAGTTATTTCTTCTTCTTCTTCGTACGCTGTCAGACGTCAACCTGTATTTTTTCTAAAAAAGCAGCGGTCATCCTGAGGCTGTCGACACTGCCACCCAGTTATTTAAAAACAAAGCTAGAACAAAGTATAATCAAAATAAAGACAAAAATCTGTCTACGTTTGCCATCAACAATGAACACAGCATGTGAATCAAAACAAATATGATTATATGCCCCCAATAAGATTCCATGAGCTGCAATCAGACCACGGCACGCTGTAAAATACATCAATAAATTCAACCATGTTGTGTTGTAGCTTCTACATTCACAACTATTAACAATAGGTACAAGCGGCATAACAGTTGCCCATCACAAGCAAAGATGGGGACAGCATTAGACCTGTGCTGTGAGATGTGATCTTATATGATTGGAAAGTCCAATCCTGGCATGGCAGACTCTGCCACACCCATGTGAGTATTCAGTGGTGGTGGGTAGGTTGTGTTTGTTTGGGAGCCCGCTTTGTGAAACATTTCTGTGCAAACAGCTTTCAGGGGGTGGCATCAATGTTTTAGCTTTTCAGGCAGAGTTTTTTTTTTACATTTTTTTTTTGCCGTCGCCTTATTTCTCTATTCCCCAAGGCAGTGTGCATTGCACTATGTTTTTATTTTGCGACTGTCGGCCGAGTGCATCCAACTTTGGCATGCATTTTATGTAAGGGTCTGCTTCCTCCTGTATTTTCTAAGGGTTTGCTTCCCCTGGGTAACCGCCAGTGCTGTGATTGGGGAGTGAACCCAGCACCTTGCGGTTGTGAGCCATTTCACTTAACCACTCGGTTCAAGATGTTGAGCAGCGTATGAGCTACAGTGGTCAGCGACCCATAGCTGACTGCTAGCATCAGAGCCAGCGAACCAGAGCTGCCAAGACCATTCTCCACACAAAGATCCTGGATAACAGGCTGCAACAGAGCAGACTGGCTAAGGAGAAGGGATCGAAGAGGGAAGGCAACCCGGTACTCAAAAATGCCTGCTGAAGTCGGATGTGTCGGACCCAAAGGTGGATCTATTGGAGCCAAGCTGTAAACTAGACTTAACCACTAGGCCAAGCTGTCTGCTAGAAACACTTTCAAGGTGTCTCTGTAGCGTTTCTTCTGACCCCTGATGAGCGTCTGCCAGTTCCAAGCTTACCATGTTACCGCTGCTTGGGGATGTGCTCATCGGACATGCAAACATTTCCCGTCCATCTTATCTGGGCTCATGTAGAAATGATTGAGCTGTCTGGTATGTCTGCTATACACTGTCCACGTTTCTCAGGCATACAAAACACAGCGGTTTACACATAACATACAATTGTTCAGCAGTAGGTATTTGGTCAGTTCCAGTGTTTTGACAGTAGACCTCTTCTGTTCAACCTGGACACCATTCAAGTAATATATACGAGCGTAAGTCAGTAAGTAGGTAAAAGACAAATATTGGATAGCTAGAAAATGTAGTTGGTAGTTTCTATAGGTGGTAGCAACATTCAACTATATGATTATGATGTCCGTCCATCACATGTGATGACGACCACTCTCTTTGTTCAGCTGTGTGGACAGTCTTTTCTCTTGCTGTGTCCACTGAAATGGGTGACTTACGTGGTGATTTGGATTAAAGTGAGAAAGAAACTGTGCCTTTTGTCAACCTTACTCTCTGGTCCCGAATTACCTTTGGCCAGTGGCAAGATTTTATCGAGACGATTTTTCCTCAGGGTTTACTCCCGAAGCCTTTCCCGTAAACAGGTATCCCGCGAGGCAGCGGAGGGGGAATGACATCTATCGTTGTGTGTTCCGCCTTTCCCATAACTGCAAGACGTCACAGGGACAGTGACTTGGGCATCTCTCCCGAGCCGTGTTCTAGTCCATTCTAGTCATGTTTAAATTTCAGTCACACCAAAACTGATGATGTGTGCAGCTAGGGCGAAGGGCATAAATCTTGTTAAGTTCAGTCATGTGAATTAGATCGTGAATATACGACACGTGAATATACGACAAGTGAATTAGATCGTGAATATACGACACATGTGAATTAGATCGTGAATATACGACACATGTGAATTAGATCGTGAATATACGACACATGTGAATTAGATCGTGAATATACGACACATGTGAATTAGATCGTGAATAAACGACACAGGTGAATTAGATCGTGAATATACGACACATGTGAATTAGATCGTGAATATATGACAAAGGTTTAAGCATAGTGGCAATTCATGTAACCAAAGTCCAGGCCAGGAAGAAAACACAAAAAATTAATGAATTAGCCAGCCTAAATGGAAATAACACGTTTCCATGAACAATAGTGTAAGTCATTGACTAGTGTGAATTCCAGTCAAAAACGTGGTCTGACGGCATTCATAACGAACTATAACATCAGAGTAATGTAGTCCCGAAGCCAGTAGAGCGCCATCTCTAATGTAGGTAACAGACACTTGGTGCTACATGCCCATCTCAGATACAAAATGCTCACCGAGTGTTCAAAGAACAGCATGCTGTTGTGCATTTGTTTGAAAGAGCAAAAAGACTTCTTGCAAAGGATATTCATAAGGAAATGCTTTCTTTATACAATAAAAAGTGTTTGTTGCGTAAAGCTGTGCATAACTGGGTCAATCAATTTTCTCAAGGATGCTCACAAATTGCTGGTGAAGGCTGACCTGGTCGTCCTGTTCAGATTACAACAGAAGCAACTATGCGCAGGTGAGGAAGATGATTCGAGCTGACAGGCAAGTAACGACAGTGCAGCAACTACAATATGGTGTTTGCATTGTTTAGCCTAGGAGCTCTGGCAACGCAGTGGTTAGTGCACTGTCATCCCATCTGGGCTATTGGGTTTCGATCCCCAGTTGGTACTGGATTTTTTGTAATTGAAAAAAATTGGGCACCATAATAATCTGAGAAGTAAAAACGGCTGGCGGGATGATGACCACATCATCTCAAATGTGCCATTGGTCAAGAAAAATATGGGCCTAACACCATATCCTCAATATGCCACATTGGTATGTAAAAATCAGGATCTTTACTTCTATGGTTGAGCCTACAGCATAATCCCAGCTTGGAGTGAGACATTTTGCAAATGACGAAGAGGTTAAACGCGGAGTGCAAATGTGGCTGAGACAGCAGACCAAGGACTTCTACGCTGCAGATTTTAGTCCACTGATTAGTGCGCAAGTGCATGTGACACCTAGCGTCTGTTACCTACAGTAATCACAAAGCTGGATGTTGCTGCCACCTAATGACACCTTTAGAAACTTCCAACTACTTTTCCCCACTACCCGATATCATGTGACCCACTTACTGACTTACCCTTGTATATGCAAGCTATATACGTATATTCAGCTTACTTTAGCATATGTAGACGCAATTTCATACATAATATATTAAAGTGTAAACAATCTATTATGCTCTCAAATGCATTCGCTAGAAACACCGAGATACACTTGACATGTCGGCCATTTTCCCTTTTCTGGAATGGATCTGTAACTTAACCAGCTGTATGATGGAGAAATACAGATTCTCCTTTAAATATATACACATTCTATCTTCCGTTAGAGAATTTAATATACAAATTTCTCCATGAAACCACCAATAACCAATTTCACCTCAAAACATAGAAATATTATCATTTCTCTTCTACACAAAGAATCATATAACAATTTCACATCAAAATAAAGAAATATAATCATTTCTCTTCTACACAAAGATATACTAATGACACCTCAAAACACAGAAATATTATCATGTCTCTTCTACACAAAGAATCATAGAACAATTTCAAATCAAACCGAAGAAATTCAATCATTTATCTTCTACACAAAGAATGGTACTAATCCCACATCAAAACAAAGAAATATAATTATTTCTCCTCTACATAAAGAATTATACCAATTTCATCTCGAAACATGAAATATAGTGTCTTCACAAAACAAAAAATGCCAACAATTTCATTTCTAAACAAAGAAATATCTCTCAATAAAACACACCCCTTTCTCCTCTAAACAAAGGAATATAATCTCTCCATAAAACAATGCAACACACCCATTTCTCATCTAAACAAAGAAATATAATCTCTCCATAAAACAATGCAGCACACCCATTTCTCATCTAAACAAAGAAATATAATCTCTCCATAAAACAATGCAACACACCCATTTCTCATCTAAACAAAGAAATATAATCTCTCCATAAAACACACCAATTGCTTGTCTAAACAAAGAAATATAATCTCTCCATAAAACAATGCAACACACCCATTTCTCATCTAAACAAAGAAATATAATCTCTCCATAAAACAATGCAACACACCCATTTCTCATCTAAACAAAGAAATATAATCTCTCCATAAAACACACCAATTGCTTGTCTAAACAAAGAAATATAATCTCTCCATAAAACAATGCAACACACCCATTTCTCATCTAAACAAACAAATATAATCTCTCCATAAAACAATGCAACACACCCATTTCTCATCTAAACAAACAAATATAATCTCTCCATAAAACAATGCAACACACCCATTTCTCATCTAAACAAAGAAATATAATCTCTCCATAAAACAATGCAGCACACCCATTTCTCATCTAAACAAAGAAATATAATCTCTCCATAAAACACACCAATTTCTTGTCTAAACAAAGAAATATAATCTCTCCATAAAACAATGCAACACACCCATTTCTCATCTAAACAAAGAAATATAATCTCTCCATAAAACACACCAATTTCTTGTCTAAACAAAGAAATATAATCTCTCCATAAAACAATGCAGCCCACCCATTTTTCTTCTAAACAAAGAAATATATTCCACTATCAAAGCTAATACATGATTAAAGTCCTATTGACCGTCAAGTCCACCAATAAGAAAGATCTGACGGTGCCATTCTGAATGAAGCGTGTGATAGGACTTTGACCTAAAGCTGGAGATGCCCCCTGACACGCTGGTTACGTCTTCCAGACCTTGTTGAAGAAATGCATGAAGTTGTCGTAGATCATAAATGTAATGGCGACATCCAGAGTTACTCGGCTGAGTCGAGGTACGGTACCTTTGTAGAATCTGGACAATAGAACAAACAAGTAGATGTTATCTTCTTCTTCTTCATAACTTAACTTCTTTATACTGGTTTAGAAGACTGCAGAGTCTGTACATAACCAGTATCTTTTACATTAACTTGATCTAAAAATAACTATGTGCATGCAATCTATTCTTGAATGCATTAATTGTCCCTGATTTCATAATTTCCTGTGGCAATCCATTCCAAGCATTCACCACTCTCTGACTAAAAAAAATATTCTTGGCATCTTCTTCTTCTGCATTCGTTCTCAATCTCCCGCTACCAAGTCCTGAACAGGGCTGTACAGGTAGCAGGATGTACTCCAGAGAACGAAATACGTTGTGTCAATAGTTTAGTTTGACTGCAATATTTGCACTTTTCGGTCCAACACATCGATCTTCGGCAGGACCTGGTATTTAATCTGGACCTTTGTTTAGTTAATTTGTAGCGAAGCCCTCTTGTTCTTGTAGATGGTTGTATTTCAAAATACTTGTTATAGTCTAATTTATCCTTTCCTTTGATTATCTTATAAACCTGTATTAAATTATCTAATATTCCTATTATTTCTAGACACTGTTGGCCAGTTTTTCTGAATCTTTCCTCATAACTGTAATTCTGGAATCCCACTATCAGTTTTGTCACTCTTATTTGTATCCTTTCCAGCATGTTTATATCTCCTCTATGATAAGGACTCCACACCTATATTTCTAATATTGTCCTCTCCCATTCTGTAATATGTTCCATATTGGATTTACCCATGTGGATGACAGTACATTTATCTACATTAAACTTTATTTGCCAGCTCACAGACCATTCCCAAATGTGATACACAGACTCCTCATCCACAGAGCTATAAAGAAGCAAAAACTCTTATCAAATGATCCATGAGGACGGAATGGAGAGACCAGCATAAAGAATCCAAGCCAGAAAATGATAGCATAGACAAACTTGGCAGAGATGGGCAGACAAAGATCTTCAGACTCAGAACGGGACATTGCAGACTCAAGGCTGACCTCAAAATAATGGATCTTAGAGACAAAAACCACATGCGATTGCGGAGCACCCAAACATCAGAACATATCCTGCTGGACTGCCTTACTCAAGTGGACCAGTCGCTGTCTTGAAAAACCTGTCATAGACATTGTTCCTCGTATATATATATATATATGTCTGATATTTCGTAGAACTTTTACAAAAAGTGCACATAACTATTTTTGTTGGATGATTTGGGCTTGTGGATCTCTTGTGTTCTCAGGGCTGTCATTTGGAGGTGGAAAAAGGTACTGGAGGAATATAGAGTCTTGGCGGAATAGAGTCTTGGGGGAATAAAGTCTTGGGGGGATAAAGTCTTGGGGGATAGAGTCTTGGGGGGATAGAGTCTTGGGGGGATAGAGTCTTGGAGGAATAGAGTTTGGGGGAATAGAATCTTGGATGAATAGAGCCTCAGGGAATAGTCTTGGAGGAATAAAGCCTCAGGGAATAGAGCCTCAGGGAATAGTCTTGGAGGAATAGAGCCTCAGGGAATAGAGCGTCAGGGAATAGACTTGGAGGAATAGAGCCTCAGGGAATAGTCTTGGAGGAATAGAGCCTAAGGGAATAGTCTTGGAGGAATAGAGCCTCAGGGAATAGACCCTCGGGGAATAGAGCCTCAGGGAATAGAACCTCAGGGAATAGTCTTGGAGGAATAGAGCCTCATGGAATAGAGTCTTGGAGATAGTCTTGGTGGAATAAGTCTTGGGGGAAAAAGTCTTGGGGGAATAACTCTTGGAGGAATAGTCTTGTGGGAAAAGACTCTTGGAGGAATAGAGTTGGGGGAATAAAGTCTTGGACAGTTCTTGTTTGCGGACTCTGACACATGCAGCCATCTACGATTCGCAGATGAGGGGTCCTGCTATCCACAAAGAGACTGACAATTATAGTCTAGTACACGAGAGCAACCTAAAAAAGTAAAATTAATTTGGGCATATTCTGCCAATAACAAATGTTAAGGCCACTTTTCTACACCTCGTATTAGTCACAAACGAGGAACTTACGCTCTTGGTCCTTCGTTTTTCATAATCTGTACGGCACAGTCCCATGTGTTCTTGTACTTGTGAGCATCCAAACCCTGGAGACACGTACACAGCTCATTAGAATGGGGATCAATCATAATAGAGAGCTTCCTGTATAATGTCATTCATTACATGTGTTATGTCACTAAAGGTAGTATGCCATTCATTACACATATTATGTCAGTACATCTAAAAGTAATCCCGAGAGGTCCACCGGGGTCTTTGTGTATGACAAGGACAAGAATAGCCCTACTGCACCACAGGGAGCATGTCGTAAGAGGCGATTGTGTGACATGGCATAACACCGGCCATGGTTAGGTGGTTTGTTTAGAGCGGCATAGATGGCGCCAAACGGGCTGCGGGTCTACTTTGATCTAGTGTGAGAGTCTATTAAGATGGACTCCTCGCACATCGGTTAACCACCCTTGCGGCACTTGTCCCAAAGTAGCTGAGTAATAAGCTGCTCAAGCCTAGCCCGCTAAGCAGGAAATTCTCTTCCTGGCTACATCCAGCTCATACCAGAGCTGGGACCTACACAGGGGCATCTGCCCTTGTGGAAGTACAGGTCGACTAAGAATTAAGAACATGTAAAAGTAAATTTTCCTCTATGCAGACGGTCATGAAACATCCAATTCAACCAGTTGCGCCAAGGACGTAGATTCTGGATCAACTTCTGAATCTTCCTTCTAGCCAATTTGCATAGCGGCGTTTAGGATATCAGCCCGGTACATTGATCTCCCGCCCTCCACTAAACACGTATATATGTCATTACACATATTATGCAATTGTTGTTTGTCCATGGTTTCCGAAGAGGACCACATTATCATCTGTCGATGAGATAACAATATGACTTGCACATGAATTCGATTTAAGTGAGGGAAGGTTGTACACCGTCAGCCTCACTCTCTCGTCCTGATTCCATCTGATCCAGTGGTAAGATTTAAGTGAGGGAGAGTTGTGCACCATCAGCCTCACTCTCTCGTCCTGATTCCATCTGATCCAGTGGCAAGATTTAAGTGAGGGAGAGTTGTGCACCATCAGCCTCACTCTCTCGTCCTGATTCCATCTGATCCAGTGTCAAGATTTAAGTGAGGGAGAGTTGTGCACCGTCAGCCTCACTCTCTCGTCCTGATTCCATCTGATCCGGTGGCAAGATTTAAGTGAGGGAGAGTTGTGCACCATCAGCCTCACTGTCTCGTCCTGATTCCATCTGATCCCGTGGCAAGATTTAAGTGAGGGAGAGTTGTGCACCATCAGCCTCACTGTCTCGTCCTGATTCCATCTGATCCCGTGGCAAGATTTAAGTGAGGGAGAGTTGTGCACCATCAGCCTCACTGTCTCGTCCTGATTCCATCTGATCCCGTGTCAAGATTTAAGTGAGGGAGAGTTGTGCACCATCAGCCTCACTCTCTCGTCCTGATTCCATCTGATCCGGTGGCAAGATATAATCAAGACAACTGAAGCAGTAATCCGGATGCTGTGGATGACCAAGGGGATCTTCTGTGCAGTAATCCGGATGCTGTGGATGACCAAGGGGATCTTCTGTGTCTAGCCTTGCTCCAAACGCTCCAGAGAGAGTTGCTGGTAGTCGCCTTGCTGCCCGTTGACCAGCTAGTGGTACTTCCATACAGTCCGCCGAATCCCGTCTTCACATGCTTAGGTAGACAACCCCTATATCACTGTGCGCTTATTAGACCCATCGACTACCCTTACTTGGTTTAGCCAATCATGTCAAGGCCGTTGCCCGGGTTGTGGCCCCGTGGAGTCACAAGTGAGAGTTGAGTGCCAGGTGAGAACCAATAATGGACAAACTACCCACGGTAGGGCACGACATGTCCGTCCCAAGAGGTGCTCCCCCCCCCTTGACACCCCATCCCCCCCCCCCTTCCGCCCTTATGTCATTACATGTATTACATCATTAATACAAAAAACGAATGGCAGTGTATGGATCTATACGTGGCTCTGCAGTCATATCCTGGATCTGCATGCCTCCCAGTCCGAGGGGCACCCGTAGACGACGTTGGTAGCCGAGGCGTCCTGCACGGTGACCTTTTGGGTGACTCACTTCCACCTCACATCGGATATTTACTGCTCAGTCAGGAGAGCACTTTGTGTGATTGCAGAGAACCAGGCTAGAAACTCCCAAGAGGCAACATCATTATGGAGATCTTTCAAGGAGGCATTCAGTGAGTTCGTCTTCGGATCATCTTCATCGCACTCGGGATGTCCATATGCGCTCAGATCTCATCCTCAGTATGTCTGCCAGCATGTGATGACTGACCGTTCCGGTCCTATGCTGGTTAACCAGACGTCTTTGGATCCCCGTGTGGCGTTCCTTCCTCGTCGCCCCTCGTTTCACACCCCATTCAACCAGTCGCGCCAAAGACGTAGATTCTGGATCAACTTCTGAATCTTCCTTACAACCAATTTCTCTAACGGCGTTTAGGATATCGGCTCGGCCCATTGATCTCACGCCCTCCACCATAGCTGTACTCGCCAACCTATCAGCTCGCCCGTTCCCTTCGACACCTGCATGTCCCGGAGCGAGTATGAAGGTGACTCTCTGCAACCGTGACCGCCCTATTGACTCCAACCACTGGCGCGGTGCGCAACTGATTTCACCTTCCCGAGCATCCTCATTGAATCCCTGAGGATGCCCACATGTGTGCCCCTCATTGTTTCAAGCCAGACCATCGCCTTCGTAACAACCATGATCTCTATAGTCAGACAACTTGTGGTTTCCGCAAAAGCCCCAGACTCCTCCTTGATCATTTTCCCACCCCTCTGAGCCCTGAAGGTCTATGTGCTTCTCAACCCGCAGATGACGGATCCATCTGTCTAGAAAATGATATCATCATCCGTAGAATTTTCTTTGATGAAAACATTAACCTCCGACACCCACATCAACCGGATTCAGCTGAGCACACGCTGAAGGAAAGTCTGAAGGAAATTCTCAGGTAATTTCATCCATTCTTCATCATGCGTTATGTCTCCCAACCTGTTATATACTACTACCTGATACATAACACTGTTACACCTGCATATTCACTCACTCCCCTGCATTCTCCCTAACTAACCTGCATTCTCCCTCACTCCCCTGCATTCTCCCTCACTTACCTGCATTCTCCCTAACTCACCTGCATTCTCCCTAACTCACCTGCATTCTCCCTCATCCACCTGCATTATCCCTCATCCACCTGCATTCTCCCTAACTCACCTGCATTCTCCCTAACTCACCTGCATTCTCCCTCATCCACCTGCATTATCCCTCATCCACCTGCATTCTCCCTAACTCACCTGCATTCTCCCTAACTCACCTGCATTCTCCCTCATCCACCTGCATTATCCCTCATCCACATGCATTCTCCCTCACTCCCCTGCATTCTCCATCACCCACCTGCATTCTCCTTTACTCACCTGCATTCTAGTTTTGACCACATCGACAGGTGTATTCCCATACACGGATGCTGTTCCCGCAATAGCTCCAAACAGGCCTGTGACTAACGTTGGCACTTTCATCTGTTTGTCGTCTCCCCTGTACCAGTCCTTCATTGTTTCCATCACAAAGAACCGAATGGCCTGGTTACTTCCCTGCTTGATGATGGTGGCCGTCAGACCTTGGTAGCAGCCTCGAATTCCTGGGTACAGGAAACACAGAATTATACACAACGGCTACCACATCCAAAGAAAACAGCAAGGAAGGCAGCACGCTCGCAGCTTGCCGATCCTCCCAAACAGGGACGTAGTGAAGAAGTATGATGATACAGAACAGACAGAGAGAGAGACACACACACACACCTGCCTTCCCTTCCCACCCCCTGAATGTTTGAATGTGTACGCTATGATAAACTGGGTGTCAGGTGAATTTTAATGTCCAATTGATGCATCCGAGTAGTTACGAGGCAACCTATGCTCTACCGTATGGAGTGTTGGACAATGAAGTGAAACAATCAAGGTACGACTGGTCGAGTCCCTCTGAAGGTTCAGATCTCGGTAAAGCAAAGATTTATTATGTAATGGAGGTAAAATAACAAGTCTGTCCAGAAGAAGGTTGCCGACCCCTGCCCAGAAGAAGGTTGCCGACCCCTGCCCAGAAGAAGGTTGTTAGCCCCTGCCCAGAAGAAGGTTGCCGACTTGTCCAGAAGAAGGTTGCCGACCCCTGCCCAGAAGGTTGCCGACCCCTGCCCAGAAGGTTGCCGACCCCTGCCCAGAAGAAGGTTGCCGACCCCTGCCCAGAAGAAGGTTGCTGACCCCTGCCCAGAAGAAGGTTGCTGACCCCTGTCCAGAAGAAGGTTGCTGACCCCTGCCCAGAAGAAGGTTGCTGACACCTGTCCAGAAGAAGGTTGCTGACCCCTGCCCAGAAGGTAAGCAAGTATGACCCAAATAAAAACATAACAACGACACATATGAATAATGGTGCCAATGACATCCACATACCTTGCTCCCGTAAAATGCACCTGACTCCATGGAAGAATCCTTTGTAATGAGGCCGGGCCGATGTCTGGTCATTGATGAACTTAACCTTGATTGTCTCCATGGGCGTTACAGCAAATATGGCTTCTGATACACCAGCACCTAGTCAGCAGACATAAACAGAATTTGTGGTAATGCAGTCATTTCAGGCTGTATTAGTGAGGTCTACCCATTAGCTCTACCAAAGAGACACCAGCCTCATCAGTCGCTGTTATTCCACTCTCTGTCTCCTGCCTGTATCCGTTATCCCACTCTCTGTCCCATATTCATTATCCCACTCTCTGTCCCATGCCTGTACCTGTTATCCCACTCTTTGTCACATGCCTGTATCCATTATCCCACTTTCTGTCCCATGCCTGTACCCATTATCCCATGTATGTATCCGCTATCCCATTCTATGTCCCATGCCTGTACCCGCTATCCCCCTCTCTGTCCCATGCCTGTATCCGCTATCCCACTCTCTGTCCCATGCCTGTATCCGCTATCCCCCTCTCTGTCCCATGCATGTATCCGCTATCCCCCTCTCTGTCCCATGCCTGTATCTGCTATCCCCCTCTCTGTCCCATGCCTGTATCTGCTATCCCCCTCTCTGTGAGATATGAAATAAAACTCTTACATTTTAGAAAAATTACAATAACAGAGAAAATAGAATAACAAAAAAAGAGAAAAAGAGACGGCCACATGAAAGCAGTCAACATACCCAGGCCACAAAGCAGTCTTTGTTGTGCGTTCAGAGTTCCGTCAGAGCCAACCAGCCTCTTCTTGAACTCCTCAAATGAACCAAATCTAGAACACAGAAAACCTTGCTCAACATACAGTTTGCAGTCGTATACAGCAGGCCCTTATTATTAATCACATTCGCCATTCGTCATTTCGCTAAGTATCTTTCATAATAATATATCACTATTTCAATATAAGTCATCATGGTTTGCATATATATATATATAAATAAAATATAAAAATATTAATATTTTATATTTGACATTTTAAAATTATGATATTATTCAAACTTTAAGATTCCAATTAAAAATGAAAATTGTTTCAAAATCAACATTTGTTTAGTTTGCTATCCCAGAGCCTATAGATATTTTGTAAAGAGACATAGATACAGCGGGATTAAGATCAATCTGTATTATAGAGGAAATGGTTTTTTAAAAATTGGACAGGTTGAAAGTAGATAAATGTCCAGGTCAAGATGGTATTCATCTAAAATTGCCGTTTGAAATTAGAGACCAACTAGCAAAACCATTGGCTGTATTATGTTCTCAATCACTTGCAAAAGGGATTGTTCCAGGGGATTGGAAAGAGTGATCCGCTTATTGAAAAAGGGCAAAAAATCAGATCCAGCTAATTTTAGACCGGTGAGTTTTAACGAGGATAGTCTGTAAATAGTCAATAATCAAAGAAAACATTGTAATGCATTTAAACAAGTTTAATCTAATCAGAAATAGGCAGCATGGGTTTACTAGAGGGAGATTGTGCTTATCAAATCTATTCATGGAGGAGGTTACTAAAATGATAAAGAGAAGCCAGTGGATGTTATTTATCTAGATTTTGCAAAGGCCTTTGGTAGAGTACCTCATCAAAAACTATTTAGAAAGTTAAAATCACATGGAATAGGTGGGGAAGTTGCTAAATGGATTGAAAATTGGTTACCAGGAAGAAGGCAGATAGTGGGCATAAATAAGGTGTACTCTGAGTGGTGTGAAATGAAATGTGGAGTGCCACAGGGTTTGGTTTTTTAGACCAATTTTGTTCTTGATATATATATGAATGATTTGGACATTGATATGGGATCCATCCATGATTGCAAAATTCGCTGATGACACAAAACTGTGCAATAAGTATGTTATCTAAAGCAGAAGTGGATATATTGGGACAATTAATGTATATAAGAATAGATTGGATGCACATAGCTTTTAGAGCAAGGAAATGTTAATGAAACTGGTTGTATACAGAATCTGCAGAGTCTTCTAAACCAGTATAAATACATTAAGTTAAATTAAGAGCCAAAACCCTCAGCTATCCCATTTAGGGTTGTGGTCCATGGGCTGGGAAGCCATGAGTTAGACAGTAAAAAGCTTTCAAACATAAGAGGGTTTGTTACTGTTGCTATGTCCTGTAGTGTATTGGTATTGTTGCTATTGACGCTGGTACTTGAGTTAGGTGCCGTTGACGGCTTTCTTTGGTGACAGGTTACAGTGATTCTAACATTCCGAGGCGTTCTTAATAAGATGGACCTGGGTCCTCCTGGCTGTAATGCAATAAGAGGCTCCTCAGTAAGCTCACCACTATAAGGGGAATCGAGCGAGAGGCTCACCCTGGGGGCCACTCTTCCCCTTCTCTTACCTCACTCTATCCTACAGTCACACTCTTGCACAACTTTCACACGCGCCCTCATGGTGAGGCACTTCCATTGCACTTTGGTTGGGCTAGCTTCTGAGGGTGCACAAACCTAGCATAGGTACATACAGACACATACATGCATCCAAGCACTGATTTATGCGTCCTGATATCGCCCAATGAACTACGGTCTGGGGTGGAAAATGGCGCGCCTCCGCCAGTAGAAACTAGTGAGGCAAATATCTAAGCAAAAACAAAAAAAAAACTACTATAGGGATTACAGTGCCGATCTCCGCCTCATTAGCCATCCTTATGCAAGCCATAAGGAAGGTCGACCAAGCGAGAGACAACTATCACTGCCTTGATCAAGTGGAACAAATGATCCTGTTCTGCTTGAGAACATAACATAACAGTTTGGACAAGCAAGCACATACATCCGAACATATCCTGCAAGACTTATATGCTTAGTTAATTGCGTATTCAGCACTGACTCACGGAGACGAATCTATTCACAAAACTGTTTGGAAGCCTTAAAGAATTCTCTGCTACAGGAAACTTTATCCAGAGAACTGGACATTACATGTGGGCGTAACAAGAAAATGGCGAACGAGAAGATGGTTAGTTAGTCATCCTGTAGGTACTAAAATCCACACGAAGAAGACAAGATCTGTGGTAGAAGAGACACACTTTGGTAGAAGAGGAGTACCCAAAAAAGTATCTTCATGATGTTGTTGTTGAATGTCCGTAATGAGTAAGTTTACTCTTTTATGCACCTAAACAGTGGTGGGTTGTAGTAGTTTTCCTCACATCCCGATGATGGTGGGCCGAGGTCCTCCAAGCGGTTGTGCTATGCTTGGTTCATCTGCATGGTGCTCACTACTACGGGGATCATATTCATCCATATCAGTGTGTTTCCAGGGAACGCTATATGGAAGAGAGATTGTGGTCTTGGTCAGTATATTGTACCTGACCCTGAAGCGACATCCTGGTCAGTATATTGAGCCTGACTAGACTAGCTTCTCAGTTCCCCAATTATCTTTATGCGGACATCATCATGTAGTATGTCCAGAACATAACTCTCACAACAGCCGATCTGTAAGACCCTCGATCTATAGCCAGAACATAACTCTCACAACAGCCGATCTGTAAGACCCTCGATCTATAGCCAGAACATAACTCTCACAACAGTCGATCTGTAAGACCCTCGATCTATAGCCAGAACATCACTCTCCCAACAGCCGATCTGTAAGACCCTCGATCTATAGCCAGAACATCACTCTCCCAACAGCCGATCTGTAAGACCCTCGATCTATAGCCAGAACATCACTCTCACAACAGTCGATCTGTAAGACCCTCGATCTATAGCCAGAACATCACTCTCCCAACAGCCGATCTGTAAGACCCTCGATCTATAGCCAGAACATCACTCTCCCAACAGCCGATCTGTAAGACCCTCGATCTATAGCCAGAACATCACTCTCACAACAGTCGATCTGTAAGACCCTCGATCTATAGCCAGAACATCACTCTCACAACAGTCGATCTGTAAGACCCTCGATCTATAGCCAGAACATCACTCTCACAACAGTCGATCTGTAAGACCCTCAATCTATAGCCAGAACATAACTCTCCCAACAGCCGATTTGTAAGACCCTCAATCTATAGCCAGAACATCACTCTCACAACAGCCGATCTGTAAGATTCTCGATCTATAGCTAGAAAGTCGCTTTCACAAAAGCAGATTTGTAAGACTCACAATCTATAGCCAGAACTCCCACCACTGTCGCAGTCATCTTCAGGACCTCCGTGATGTCTTGTGTCCATCTTCTCCTAGTTCTGACTCTGCACCGCTTTCCAGACACCATCCAGCATCGTTCTCTTTAGGCCATTATAGCGTCTGATGTGGTCAAAATATGTTAGTTTTCTGGACAAGATCTTGATAACAAAGTAAAACAAATTCAATAGCAAACAAATGTGATCAATAATGAACTCACCTAACAGCTGATTTGGGTATAGAGCCATAGATGAGGACACTCAAGCCTCTGTACAGTCCCCGGACACCGTACTCCTTGACCGTTAACTTGACACAGTCAATAGGGCCCTTGTATCGTTTCTGCGTGCCGAGCTTCTCGTCCAGCTGAAGCTGTGTCTTGACATACTCTGTGGGGAAGGTGATGCAGATCTCTAGACCTCCTGTGATGGCACCTGAGAAATGCAAATGTAAACAGTTAATGTAAACAGTTAATGTAAACAGTTAATGTAAACAGTCAAGACTTGGTGAAACATACTCACAAACTCATCTCCACAATGTGCATCTGAAAGCAGGTGCGCTACAGCGGTCTGGTCAACAAGGTGGGGATCGACACTGTGTTCTCCAAAATGGTAGACGTAATGTGATGTCTAGCATTGCACTACAGCCAGGACAGAATCTTAAGTAAATGACAACTACCTTTACAGAATTGATTCCCATTACTGGTCTCAACAGGAGCAATTTATATGGACATGGAATAAATATCTCTTATCTATCATCAGTTGTCACAGAATTGTACTAATTAGGTTCATAATGTCACCCATAATGGCATTTATAATACTTACTTACTTCCCCTGTCCCGGCACTACAACTTACTTCCCCTTTCCTAGACACTGCGACTAACATCTCTGTCCTGGACACCACGACTTACTTCCCCTGTCCTGACAAAAAGACTTATTTCCCCTGTTCTTGACATCAAGACTTACTTCCCCTGTCCTGTACTACCCTCAGGACGTCCCTGTCCTGGCTTGTACTACCCTCAGGACGTCACTATTCGCGTCCATCTGTTGTCAGACATACATTTCACATGCCCGGCCTTATCTGTATTGTATAGTCAATGAAGTATGTATGAAGTCATTATTGACGGTGGTTGGGTGAAAGGGAAGGGTTGTGTGTGTGTGGTGGTGGATTGGGGGGGGGGGGGGGGTGTTTGATGAGAATAGTTTAGGGGAGATTGTTTGACAAACGCTTGACTGTGCAAGTGTATTTGGTATGTTGATTGGTCGGTAAGATAAGGGTAATATCGATTGAGCGGTCCTCGTTGATCTCTTTTACCAGCTGATCATACTTTTCTTCCCTATTCTGGTTTCTCGGCACGTGGTAATTGCGTCTTATCCACCCCAAACAAAATAAATATCTATTTTAATCACCGAATTTGAGATAGTGACGTCACAGAATAGTCCACTTTTTAAACTGATAGGGGTGTTAAAATATTTTGCGAGAATAGACTAGAATTTCTATTCCCGTTTATTCCTGCCGTCTTAATGATGAATTTCTGGAATCTGTGAACGTTGATCCATTACAAGGAGAGCAGCATCCAGTTTCATACCATTACCCATTCTGTCAAACGGTGTAATCGTTTTCTTCTCGTTCGTCGCGCATTTTCTTTTTTCTTGTTACATGAAGTCAAATGATATAAATAATAACAACCATATTATCTAACCCAGGCTCACTGGGACGGCGTGGGCTAGTGGTTAAGTGACACGGCTCACAATCAGAAGGTGTTGGGTTCGATCCCCATCACAGTACCGGCCGTTACCACGGGGAAGCAAACCCTTAGAAAATGCACGAGGAAGCAGACCCTTACATAAAATGCATACTGGAGTCGGATGCAATGGGCCGAAAGGCGCAAAATAAAAACCACAATGCAATGCATCCAGCCTTGAGGATTTCTAGAAATAAGGTGAAGGCCAAAAAAAAACAACAACCCTAATCCGAACCCTAAACATAACTCCTAACACTTCGCAAAACTTAATATAACCACCTTTTCAACACGTCTATCGTTATATAAGCCTTTACTTATTTATTTAAAATAAATTTATTATATCAACCTGTCCTCACCTTAACCAGAAATATAATGTCCCGTTTACAGTTATCAGCTGATAGGGAACACAGGGAACTCTGTTTGGGGTCAATTAATGGACAAGTACCGAGACATTTGTCACTGCAGGTATTGAAATGCTGTGGAAGGCTTTCTCATAGTACACAAATACATGTGTCATAATATGACACTGGTAGCTAGTGATGGTGCTTCCTCCACACGCTAGAACGTATTAGGGCACAGGAAAGCCACCACATGTCATGTGTCGTCCTTATCGTGAAAGAAAATCCAACAATGGGCAAGAAAAATAAATGGTTTTTAGTTTTCGTGTACACGACCACGACAATGCCTTAAACGCATACACATACATACAAACATGTGTATGCACGGTGCGCGCAGAGTTGGGGCAAAGAATGTGGACAGCTGGGAGCTGACCACTGGCGTTCCGATTTGGGTAGGGGGAGAATGAGTGACAGACGAGATGGTAGCGTAGCTTGCTGCGATAGATGCGTGACTGGTGTGCAAAGTATTTCGTTCCAATAAGACTGAATAGAGCCATCCCCCTAGATCCATTGGTCAGCTTTGATACTGCTTTAGTGTATATAACACGAGACAAAGTTTAGCTCAAGAGGCTGGATGGAGAGGAGAGGAGAGCGAATGAGAGTGAATGTAGATAGGAGTCTGGTTTAGCTCACCGACTTAGATAGAGGAGCGATTGATAGACTGTTGGACGAATGTTAGTGATAGAACAGGATCGCTCAAATAGGTGTGTGAGTTTTGTATTAATAGATAATCTGAATGTGTGTTGTAAGCAGGACACATTGTGAACGAGGTATCTCCAGATCGCCCGCCTGAGGGGATTTGAGTGAGGAAAAGTTTTTGATAAGGTGTGTTGAGGATGCATTTAAAGAGAGGTGTGTGTGATATGTGTAGGCAATAGAACCGGGTTTATGATAGTTGGGAATTCCATCAAGAGCTAATGCTTAAAATTGCCGCTTTAGTTAATATTTATATTAACATATATATAATATAGGAATATTTAGTTTAGATGATATGTATTGTATTGTGTTTGTAATTTCACTACTCATTTTTCTGGTATGAGTATTATATAATAAATATACCATCTGTTGTGTGCTATATTATTTGCTGTGTGGGGTTATGATGATGTGGATGAGTGTGATACTGTTCTAAGTTAGAATAACCCTAGGGCAAACAGTGGGATCTGCCACATTAGGCTGGACACAATCAGCCATGCTGCTTCGCGTGTTCACTAACATGTCACTACGCTTAAACAAAAATGACCATTTCAATTTCTAATTTATTTCACATCTGTTTTATGCAAAGGGATGTCTTCCCGAATTCTTCATAACCTTTTGGGATAGCTCAGTCTATCCTTTCGTTTCTAACGCTTCGCTACTGCATAATTGATACAAGTACATCTTCATTGTACTGCCTCAATAGATTCGCTAAGCATAGCTGTGATACCCCGTCCATCCGTTGTAATAAGGACTCCGGCGCTTGGACTATAGAATAAAGACGTTTGGGCTTCATGGCGGCACTAAGAAAAAGGGGAGGGGGTCTATCTATCTTCAGTCTACTTGTGTCTTTAGATGTGTGGAGGTGTGACCTCATTTGTTTCATATTTTTGACAGTCGAAAATCCGCTGGTGACTTTCCAGGTCAATCCCAGAATGTGTAGCCCCTGGAATATACGATCACCTATCTTTGGGACTGGCGTTGATGGAAGGGTTAAATTAGAGCAAGGTAGACCCGCAGCCTGTCCGGCGCCATCTATGCCGCTCCGCTAACCACATAACCAATTCCTGGTGGTATAGCCACACAGTTCCCTTTTTGCGACACATTCTCTGTAGAGCGAGAATCCCTATAATAATTTGAGTAGATGTTAAATGTTGCCCGAGCAGCGGCCATTAAGCTCGATTAAGTTTCGATTTCTAACTGCCAAGGAACTTTTAATGTGCGCGCCACTGAACACGGGTGTCTGATCTCACTACTCAGAGATCAATCGCAATTTTTACCGGATGATCCACGTGAAAAAAATCCCGGTCTCCAACGTGATTTGAACCCGCGACCTCCAGCACCCGAGGCGAACACCTTACCTCGAGACCACTAGGTCCCCCAGCGAGAAGGGATAAGGGGAGAAATGCCGCTTTCGGAAATGTGGGGCGGGGGTGGAAACATCTAGATGGGGATAGTAACGGAAAGGCGTTGACAGTCTGTCAGTATTTCTCCATCACAGTATCTTTAGGGACGCCTTGTTGCCGACTAGGTAAGCTAGCAAATGAGCGTGTAAGATCACAGGCGAAGTGAGATCGACAACTGACTTCTAGCCTTCCTTTAGCGGGGATGTTTCTAGAAGGGACGAGGTGCGAGTTTTTGCCAGGCTAAAGCCTGAAGGCGATGTACCAGGCGGGAAGTGGATGCAGCAGTGAATGAACTGAGAGCATCAGGGTTAGCTGGAACCACAGTTGATCAAGACTATATTTCGCCTCACATTCCAAGTGTGCTGATGAAGGTGGGCCACAGTCCTGCACGCGGTTGCGCTTTGCTTGGCTTCATCTGAGTGGCGTTCACTACAACAGGGATCACATCGATCCACATCTCGCGTCAGACGAAAACAGTCTGTTTCCATGGAACGCTACATGGAAGAGAGAAAATGGTCTTGGTCATTATCTTGTGTCTGACACTGACGGGACGTCCTGGTCAGTATATTGTGCCTGACCACAAGGAGACGTCCTGGTCAGTATATTGTGCCTGACCCCAAATGCGACGTCCTGGTTAGTATATTGTGCCTGACCCCAAGGCGACGTCCTGGTTAGTATATTGTGCCTGGCCGGACTAGCGTCTCAATACCCCGATTGACCAGGTCAAAAATGGATGTACCAGAAATACAGATAGTGAATGTAACAGAAATAAAGAGACACGCAGGGCAATTAGTTACTCGTAGAACAGATGGGCCATGGGAAACACGGGGAGGGAGGTCTACAGACATATGGCAAGCCCAGTCCAAATGACGGTATACATCAAATCACAAGGAAGTATCACAGCACCATTTTCAGACTGAGAACCCAACAGCTCATAAACACGTGCAGATACCATTACATGGCACTGGGTTGAAGGTCGAGGGCCTGGATGCTGCTGGATCTGTAACAACCGAGAGAGAGAGAGAGAGAGAGAGAGAGAGAGAGAGAGAATAACAGACACAGTTGTACTTGATGTAGACGGCTCGTGCTAAAGTTTGCTACCCTTGACAAACTGTATATGCTAGGAAGGTTAGACTGTAAGTCTCTTCACCGGGAACTAGATTGCCCCTTAACGAACAAACCAGTTAGTGAATGCGACAAAGGAGTAACGTTTTAAAATCCCCCCCCCCCCCACCCATAAAAAAGTTTGCAGCATACCTAAGTAAATTCCCTGCCGGGTAGGATCGCACGGTTGCCAGATATTCAGGTCACGATCTGCTGCTGCGAGCCTGGGCTCGCGTGAGGTTTGACTTTGACCTACAATTGGGAACACATCGCGTGATGGCAACACCTGCTTGGTACCCGGGGAGCAAATAACAGGTCCACTTCATCATTCTAATCGATTGCTTAATGGAACCGGGGGTGGGGCAGTGAATGAGCTGACAACATCCAACGAATCATAGCTGGCTGCTTCCACCAGGGTCAGCGAGCCACAGCTGACCAAGACCATTTTCTGTCTTCACGTGCCGGTCCTGGAAACAAGCTGCACTAGACACTAGTGTAGTCTGACAAAGGCAAAGTGATTTCACAAATTAAGGTACTAAAAGAAACCAGCTGAAATCGGATGGTCGGGCAGAAATGTGCAGCGTCACTGTACACTACACCCCCAACGTCACAGCGGTACCTTTCAGGACGAACACCCAAGAAGGCGACTTCAACCATACAGTCTGGCCATGTGAATAGAGATCGAATAGGGATGGCAAACATGTTCCCAAAAATGCCGTGATGAAATCAGATGTATCGGGCCGATTGGCGCAGATATCGCAGCGCAGCTATAAACTACAAAACAGCGCCACAATGCCCCTTCAAGAAGAAAAAGGAGAGGAAGAAGGAGGAGGAGAAGGAGGAGGAGAAGGAGGAGAAGAAGGAGGAGGAGGAGAAGGAGGAGGAGGAGAGGAAGAAGAAGAAGAAGGGGGAGAAGAAGGAGGAGAAGGAGGAGAAGAAGGAGGAGGAGAAGAAGGAGGAGGAGAAGAAGGAGGAGGAGAAGAAGACGAAGAAGAAGAAGAAGGGGGAGAAGAAGGAGGAGAAGAAGGAGGAGGAGAAGAAGGAGGAGGAGAAGAAGGAGGAGGAGAAGAAGGAGGAGGAGAAGAAGGAGGAGGAGAAGGAGAAGAAGAAGGAGGAGGAGAAGGAGGAGGAGGAGAAGAAGACGAAGAAGAAGAAGAAGAAGAAGGGGGAGAAGAAGGAGGAGAAGAAGGAGGAGGAGAAGAAGGAGGAGGAGAAGAAGGAGGAGGAGAAGGAGAAGAAGAAGGAGGAGGAGAAAAAGAAGGAGGAGAAGGAGGAGAAGAAGAAGGAGGAGAAGGAGAAGAAGAAGAAGGAGAAGAAGGAGGAGGAGAAGAAGGAGGAGGAGAAGAAGAAGGAGGAGGAGAAGAAGAAGGAGGAGAAGAAGAAGAAGGAGAAGGAGGAGAAGAAGAAGAAGAAGAAGGAGGAGAAGGAGAAGAAGAAGAAGGAGGAGAAGGAGAAGAAGAAGAAGAAGAAGAAGGAGGAGAAGAAGAAGGAGTAGGAGGAGAAGAAGAAGGAGGAGGAGAAGGAGAAGAAGAAGAAGAAGGAGGAGGAGAAGGAGAAGAAGAAGAAGGAGGAGAAGGAGAAGAAGAAGAAGAAGAAGAAGAAGAAGACGAAGAAGAAGAAGACGAAGAAGAAGACGAAGAAGAAGACAAAGACGAAGAAGAAGAAGAAGAAGAAGAAGAAGAAGAAGAAGAAGAAGAAGAAGAAGAAGAAGAAGACGAAGAAGAAGACGAAGAAGAAGATGAAGAAGAAGAAGAAGATGAAGAAGAAGAAGAAGATGAAGAAGAAGAAGATGAAGAAGAAGAAGAAGAAGAAGAAGAAGAAGAAGAAGAAGAAGAAGAAGAAGAAGAAGAAGAAGAAGAAGAAGATGAAGAAGAAGAAGATGAAGAAGAAGAATAGGTTGGTTGATGTTTCATTTCAGCCGAATTATTTCAAGCGTAGATCCGGCACAGCATTTGACCTATGACCGTGACCCTTTCAATGGAAACATTTATCCAAGCTACCGAAGACAGGTGTGTCAGACTGAAAGGTACAAATAACTTAACGTTTTTATCCTAGTTTAGAAGACTCATCAGAGTCTGTAGACAACCAGTCACATCTGCATTACCCTGCTCTAAAAACTATGCACGTCCAATATATTCTTAAATGCATTAACTGTCTCTGGACTCCACTACCTCCCGGGGTAATGCATTCCAAGCATTCACCACTCTCTGACTAAAAAAATATTTCCTAATATCTAATCCGGACCTCTCTTTAGTTAATTTCTATCTATGCCCTCTTGTTATCGTTTGTGGTTCTATTTTGAAGAAAAAAAATTGTTATAGTCTAATTTATCCATTCCTCTGATCATCTTATAAACCTGTATGAAGTCACCTCGAATTCTTCTCTTTTCTAGACACTGTAGGCCGGTTTTTCTGAGTCTTTCCTCATAACTGTAAGTCTGGAAACCCACTATCAGTGGGAAATATCGCAGTCAAGCTGTAAACTAGCGACACAACGCATTCCGTTCTCCGGACTACATCCTGCTACTCACAAAACCCTGTTCAGGGCTTGGTAGCGGAGATTTAGAACGGACGCAGAAGAAGAAGAAATCCGACCAATTGCAGTGGCGGTTTCGAAGCCATGTCTTTACATGAAGAGGTTGCTACGGTTGAGAAATAAGGCGTTCGCTCTGTCAAGAAACGAATGAACGAAACTGTGAAAGGGTTCGAATCCCGCAAATGGCACGCGTCTCTTGGTCAGAAGGAAGGTGAGATCGGTAGTATATTTTATACCCAACAAGTCAATGTGGTATTCGGTGTTCGTCCAGAATTGGACACTGTGACGGCGTGTTGTATATTAATTAACAGGGAAAAGGGTTCAGTACCAGGTTTGTCTCCCAACTGCGACCCATATCCGTTTGCCACATTAAACTAGTGCAGCCTGAGTCACCACGTGGAGGTGGAGAATGGACTTGGTCAGTTGTTCGTTGACCCTGGTGCAAGCAGCCAGGTATGAGTCGTCGGTTGAGGTCATTCCAATCCCAGTCCAAGGTCAGGTCAGGTCATCCCGTAACCGGTGAGGTCGTTGGGGCACACATGAAGACATCGTCACAACTCCACGCCATCCCTCTCTGTCAGATGCCGCTGTCTGTGACTCTTCTGGTCAGAGACTGGTCCATTCTTTTATGTTGTCCTCCCATCTTTTTTTGGGCCGGCCTCTTCGTCGTCTGCCATGCACCTTCCCGTGGAGGATTGTGTTTGCAAGACCATTTGATCTCGATATGTGACCGTGCCAAGTGAGTTTCCTTCTTTTGACAGTTGCCAAGAGATCTTCGAAAGGCCCTATTGCTGTTGTAATTCTATCTCGTATTTCCTCATTTGTAACTCGATCTTTGTACGTGACGTTTAAAAGATTTCGGAAACATCTCATCTCCAAGGCCTGTATCCTTCATTGAAGGTCAGCTGTAACTGTCCATGTCTCACACGCATAGAGGAATATTGACAGGACCAGTGTACGCATTAATCTTCTTCTTCGTACGCAGTCAGACAGTAACCATTATTTTTTCGAAAAAAGCGGCGGTCATCCTGAGGCTGTCGCGCATTAATCTGATTTTCGTGCGTAGTGCTAACCAAATGACAGTATAAATCAACTCACAAGAAAGGATCAGAGCACTATTTTCTAGCTGAGAACCCAACACATCCCACTGAACAAACACCTGAACAGAATCCAACACATCCCACTGAACAAACACCTGAACAGAATCCAACCACAACATACTCCTGAGTGCCAGCTGTGTACACACCCATATGAAACCGTTGATCGTCATCTCTTTCAGTGTTCAGAGCTCAACGATGTTAGGAAAATGCTTCTTCCTCCGATACCAGCCTGATACATGGAACACTTTGTATGGCACTAGACAATAGCTCATAAACACTTGCAGATACCTTACATGATACTGGGTCGAAGGGCGAGAGCCTAGACGCTGCTGTATCCGTAACAACAACATCTACAATCACTTCTTCTTCAGCGTCCGTTCTCAACCTACCACTACCAAGCCCTGAACAGAACTTTGCAAGTAGCAGGATGTAGTCCGGAGAACGGGATGCGTTGTGTCGCTAGTTTACAGCTTGACTGCGATATTTGCACCTTTCGGTTCGACACATCCGACTTCAGCAGGCCACAATCCCTAGCTTGTTACACGCCCTATCTCCGATTATCTCGCGGGCGTCTCTTTTGGACATTCCCCTTAAAATTCATACTGACAATTATGTTACAGTAGATGCGTTCTCCTATCCAGTTTTAAATCGTATCACCATTTGACTGCGCCATCTCATGCTACTTCAAACAGAATATTTGTAGCCGTTATTCGAACTTGTTGATCTCTGTCCCAGCTGCTCCAGTGACGGCTATTTCCTATACCAGGTAAAACCGTTTATTTAGCTCAAAAGTGAAGAATTTCTTCTTCCCCCCCCCCTCCCCGGGAGAATATTAGGGTTTCAAATGGGAAAGGGTGGTGGGGGTATTACATACTTCAGTTTTGTCGGTACTTGCGCCTTAATTCACCCAAAACAAAACAAAAAATATTTTAGCACTGGATTTGAGATAGTGACGTCACAGAATAGTCCACTTTTCAATTTAACCACTAGCCGTGCCCTTATAATTTTATTAAATTTGCGACAGAAACAAAATGGAATGCTCCATGGAACCGATGCCACAGCACATGGGCAGGCCCGCGTTTGCTCAGTCCATTCATTGCTCAAAGTAACGCAGACAGAGCACGGACTCCAAAGATCCCGCTGCGGCTTCGACAGTTTCCCCCCTGACTTTGTCAGGTAACCATTTACAGCTGGGTCGACTAGAATGTGCGGTCTTAGCATGAACAGAATACCGACATGTCCTGCGTACGATGAAGAAGAAGAAGAATACCGACATGTCTGGTCTCTCAACAGAGCATGATGTGGATTTGATACTGGTACCTTGGGATTGTAGGCCCAGGTGACAACCACAAGGCCATCAAATCTCAGAAGTTGTTGTTGTTGAATCCCCATAATGAGTAGGTTACCCTTTTGTGCGCCCTGAAAAGGTTGTTTAGTGGCGGGTTGTTGTAGCTTTCCTCACATCCCGAGCGTGCTGATGAAAGTTGTGTTATGCTTTGTTTCATCTGCCTGCCGCTCACTACTTCTTAGACCACGTCGATTCCTCACCTCCTTAGACAGTCTGCCATGAAAACAGCCCGTTTCCATGGAGGGCTACGAGGAAGCCGAGGTGAGGGTATTGGCCAGTATATTTTAGCTGACCCTGACTAACATGCCTGACCAGTATATTTTAGCTGACCCTGACTAACATGCCTGACCAGCATATTTTACCTGACCAGCAAACATGAGATGATCAATGCACTATTACGTCTCGAAGTGGCGGCCCTGGAAACAGGCTGCATTAGTGTAGTCTGGCTAAGAAAATATGGATCACCGTGGGAAGTTTTTCGACTTCTTGTGTCGTATTTCCACGGTCCAGTGCACACGGCTGAACTTCGTGAGATTGGCTCTCTTCACAGTGTTTGCTGACAGTGCCGATGTGGCGAGGAAATTACACACGGGCCAACTATAGACTAACACATCGTCCGTGAGAGATTGGACCCCGCCCGGCTACCAACATGCCCAAGATACGTCGCTCACTCGCTTAGTGATGCCTTTAATCCTCGCGGCCCCCGCCCACAAAGGCAGCGGAGTACACGGCTCCCATCATGGAGTCCACATGGACCTCTGTGGACACACTCATCACGAGACCACAAGGCTTCATCCTCGGATATTGGAAGTTCAGTAAGAATTACAACTTGGTGTGTCCTTCCTTTCGCGGCAGTACGTGGTTGACCAACGCGACGGGCCACTTATGCCTAAGCGAACATATTACTAAAGGAAAGACAAACCCGGCTCCCAAAACAGCCAGCCGAAACCAGATATGTCGGGCTACGAATTAGCTAAAAGAAAGGCCCAAATTAGATATTAGGAAATAATTTTTTTTGTCAGTGAGTGGTGAATCCTTGGAATGCATTGTCACATGAAGTAGTGGAGGCAGGGACAGCTGTTAGAGCAAGGAAATGTAAATGAAACTGGTTGTATACAGACTGCAGAATCTTCTAAACCAGTATTAAAACGTTAAATTAAAATACGCAGATATCGCAGCCTCGCTGTAGAGTACGACACAGTCTTTTTCGGGACGAACACAGGAGAAGAAGACGCTATACATAACATTTCGAATGCGCATTTTGAATTTATAGATTCTTGGAAAGTGGACAATGCCATTCTGACGTAAGGTGAAAAGGGTGCACTGGATTTGTTAAGTCTAAAGCCCCACGATGCAGCACAATCCAGGCAATAAGGAACGTCGATCAAACGAAAGACAACTATCACTGTCTTGATTGAGCAGAACCAACGAGCCTGTTCCGCTTGAGAATGGAACATACCAGATTGAATAGCCACTTACACCGGCTAAAATTGGCTCCATCGTCCATGTGTATGTGAGGGCAGGCAGCACAGACATCCGAACATATCCTGCAAGGTTGTTATATGCTTAACCAACTGCGCACTGAGCACTGGCCCACGGAGAGGAATCTCCACACAAAACTGTTTGGAAGCCCGGAAGAACTCTTCATTACGGCATCCTTTATCCAGAGAACTGGCCCACGTGTAAACGTAACAAGAAAAAAACATGGCGAACTAGAGAGGAAGAAGATGCAGCACTTCATCCCTGACAACTGTTTCCTCTATTACTACCTAGAGGCAGAAGTAAAGTCACAAAGAGTAAAGGGCAATGATTGGCCAGATAACGTGCGTTGTGTGTGTAGGTGTAATGTCTTCCTATATTACAGGGCTCTGTGTGACCTACTTTTCTGTAGCAGAACGGGGTCGATTTTGACGGTTTATTTAATTTACTATGCATCAGGGCTTCTCAAACTTCTTCGTTTGTTCTCAAACTCCAGCTACCAAACACTGAAAAGGGCTTTGCAAGTAGCAGGATGCCAGGAGAACGGAACGTGTTGTGTCGCAGTTTACAGCTTCACTGCAATATCTGACCCTTTCGGTCCGACTTCAGGAGGCATTTTTGGGTACCGGGTTAGCGTTCCCTCTTCGATCTCTTCGCCTTAGCCCGTCTGATCTGTTGCAGCCTGTTATGCGTGATTAGAGCGTGGAGGTGTAGAAGGAGCTGTGGGTCACTGACGCTAGCAATCAGCTCTAGGTCCCTGGCCCTGACGCTAGCAGTCAGCTCTGGATCACTTTCCCTGACACTAACAATCAGCTTTGGGTCCCTTTCCCTGACGCTAGCAGTCAGCTTTGGATTCGCTGACCCTGACGCTAGCAGTCAGCTTTGGGTTCGCTGACCCTGACGCTAGCAGTCAGATTTGGGTTCGCTTACCCTGACGCTAGCAGTCAGCTCTGGGTTCGCTGACCCTGAAGCTAGCAGTCAGCTCTGGGTTCGCTTACCCTGACGCTAGCAGTCAGCTTTTGGTTCGCTGACCATGCACTACTCAGCATCTTGACTGCCTTCTTCGTTCATCCTGAAAGAGACGTTCTAACGTTGTGAAATAGTTTACAGCAAGCCTGCGATTTTCGGCCCAACACATCTTATTTCTGCCGGGTTTTTCTTTGGTTTTTGCACCGGGTTTGGCCTATTACTGTGATTCATATACTCTTAGTCAGACTTCAAGAGCGCATCCTCTTTTCAGGGACGTCGCTTGGAGGCGGAATAACGTCATGGTCAGATCTGGTTCGCTGGCCCTGATGCAAGGAGCCAGCTCCTTAACTGTGCTATATCATAGACCACGGTTGTGGGCTAAGACCGTACAGAAGAGTATATCATCTCATGCCAGCGATAGCACAGACACACAACTATAAGTGACCCCCAAACAGGAAGCCCGGGCACTGTGCATGCGTTTGCTGTATTCATTTGTTTTACACGATGAGGTTGCTAGTACAATGTACAACTCTTTTACGACTAACATAAATGTGTTGAGGAGGTACGACATGTCTCCAAGAAAGGTTGCTGTGGCTCCCGATATCCCCCCCCCCCCCTTTTAAAGTGCGAACAAAGTATGATAAGTCTAGTGTAATTCCCTCTCCTTTACAGGTCACCGTTTTAAATATCTTGGGTCGATTGTCAGTGATGAAGGATCAAAATGTGAAGTGTTGGCCAGAACAGCTCAGACAATAGCGACGCTTGCACGGCTTAACAAAATCTGGCAAGATAAACGGTTAGCACTATGCACGAAAATCAGATTAATGCATACACTGGTCATGTCAATATTCCGCTATGCTTGTGAGACATGGACAGTTACAGCTGACCTTCAGCGGAGGATACAGGCCTTGGAGATGAGATGTTTCCGAAGACTTTTAAAAGTCACGTACAAAGATCGAGTTACAGATGAGGAAATACGAGATAGAATTACAACAGCAATAGAGCCTTTTGAAGACCTCTTGGCAACTGTCAAAAGAAGGAAACTCGCTTGGTACGGTCACATATCGAGATCAAATGGTCTTGCAAATGCGATCCTCCACGGAAAGGTGCAAGGCAGACGACGATGAGGCCAGTCTCAAAAAGAAGTGGGAGGACAAAGGATGGACCAATCTCCGACCAGAAGAAGCACAGGCAGCGGCCGCTGACAGAGAAGGGTGGCGTGGGGTTGTGAGGATGTCTTCATGTGCGCCCAAACTATCTCACCGGTAACGGGATGACCTGACCTGACAGGACAGGCTGCCGGCGTCGTGGTACGCAGCAGCAAAGACATAACACAAATAAGAAATAGCAGAAACAGATCAGCATGACTTTGAAAACAAACTGACATTTTCACATTTAAAATTGAGATTCACAAGAACAATCCACCCATACCCTCCAGAATGTTACACAACCCTACAAGAAACATTTCATCCAGAACTACGTCTGGATCCTAGACGCTGAACGCATTGGTTATCCCTGTAACGTACAATGAAATGTATCTTGAATCGTTTATAAGCTAGGCTCACTGAAACGTGATTTCAATGGTTTCTCTTTCAGAAAAAGTTGAGAAAGGCTGGCCTTTAGTTCTAAGTTTGGCCTGTTCTTCGTCAAGGGGTGGTCACTAACTCAGGATCCAGTCGTTTCTGTAGAGGGTGCGTGTCGTCCAGTGGGACAGTAGTCTGTCTGTTGTGGGGTCGTGTATTTTGTGCTTGTCTAGTGAATCTCGCCAGCGAGTTGGGGGGCAGGGGGCCCGTCCCCGAAGTCTTTTTTTGTCTCGCGGGTAACACAAGGTGGTTATGGTACTCTATCTTTCGTCTTGTCGTCTAACTATATGGCCTGCCATCGGTGTTTTGAATGGTTGACGTACTGTAGGACATCCTTGATATGTGACATTCTCCGGATGTCCCTATTGTGTAGTTCGCTCTGCTGATATTGTATGAGAGTTATACACACCAGACGTATTTCAAGATGCGTGTGCTGTTCTCAGTTGGTTCTCTGCTGCTTTGGTTAGAGACCAGGTTTCGCTACCATAGCAGAGCGCTGGTAGGACTACCGAGTCGAAGATATCCGCACGTAGTCTGGTGTCTTTTGTGACTCATGATGGAGTTGAAGGCTGCCCAGTCCGCCCGTTTCCGTCTGGCGACCTCAGGTTTTATGTTGTTCTCCATGTTGAGGAGCCTTACCAGATAGACATATTCGTCAGCGTACTCTATGGGCGTTCCCCTCAAGAGTATTTGGTTGTGCTCTGCGAAACGGTTGGGCATAGCTCTAGGCTTCCCTGGGATCTTCCTCCTCTTCTCCGTTCGTTCTCAATCTCCCACTACCAAACCCTGAAATGGCTTAAGTAGCAGAATGTAGTCCAGAGAATGGAACGCGTTGTGTCGTAGTTTACAGCTTGGCTGCGATATTTGCACCTTTCGGTCCAACACATCCGACTTCAGCAAGCATTTTTTGAGTACCGGGTTAGCATTCCCTCTTCGATCCCTTCTCCTTAGCCAGTCTGCCCTGCTGCAGCCTGTTATCCAGTATCACCGCGTGGAGGTGTAGAAGGGTCTTGGCAGCTATTGTTCGCTGGCCCTGATGCTAGCAGTCAGCTATGGGTCGCTGACCACTGCAGCTCATGCGTTGCTCAGCATCTTGATCCCTTCCCTGGGTTCATAGCTAGGCCTGCTTTCTTGCCTTCCGTGTCTAGTGACCGTAGCATCCCTGCCACTTCTTTGTGACGAGGACGTCTGCGAATCTGAAGTGGTTTAGTCGTCTTCCATTCATTTTGATGTCGTGGTTGTCCCAGTCGCCGACTCTAGGCATGCAAAGAATAGGTTCGGCGAGATGGGGTCTCCTTGCCGTACTCCCTTCTCGGTTGCGATGGTGATGGGTTTAGTGAATAGGCGGATAATGGTGGCGCATCCTTCGTAGCATGTGTGGAGTGTTTCTATGTAGTGAAGTTCTACTCCTTGCTCGCCCAGCGCTTTCCACGCGGATTCTGTTCCAGAGTCTTTAGTGGTCGAGATCTATCAGTGAGAGATGTCTGTCTGTCAAACTTTGGGCTCATTGAGGCCTCCTCAGCTGATAAAATGGAGCCCTGCTGTGTACAAGTCTTTCTTTCCATGTGACCTTTTCGTGCACAGGCAAGCCGCAGTTAAGATGTTTCAAATTTACGACAGTCGGGAGACAGTCACAGTAATTTTATTATGAAGTACATGGAAGAAGAGTATGTACAACGAAAATCTTTTTTGTTTTGTTGTTGTTGCGTTCGCCTTATTTCTCTATTCCACAAGACGGTGTGCGCTGCACTGTTTTTATTTTGCGCATGTTGGGAGAGTGCATCCAACTTCGATATCCATTGCAAGTAAGGGTCTGCTTCCTCCTGCATTTTCTAAAGGTTTGCTTCCCCGGGGTAACGACCGGTGCTGTGATTAGGAAGCGAACCAAGCACCTTCGGATTGCGAGTCGTGTCACTTAACCACTAGCCTACGCCGTTCCCCTAATCTTATTCCAGAACATTAAATGGCTCTTTAGCAATAGGCCCCCAAAATGTCTGGTCTGCACTCTTGTAAAAATATGAATACAATTGATGTTACTTAAAGACTGGCCCTCGTATTTTGTATTGAGGCCACTGCTCGGCTTGTTTCGAATATACGACGACACATTAGCGACATGACGCAGTGGGCAAAGAGTAATCTGGACAAAGTGAAGCATTCTTTCTCGTTCGAGCTCTTGGAAACAGGCTGCAACACAGCAGCCAAGCCAACGAGGTGGGAATCGACACTGTAATCCCCATAGTAGTGAATTTACTGATAGCCTGGCAGTGCACTACAGCTAGAAGGACCCAGGTTCACATTCTCAAGTACGCCTTGTGACACAACGCGCATTGTCTACAGACTCTAACGCATATGATAAATATATACGGTATTGTTGTTGTTTGTGAATGCCCACAATCAGTAGATTACTCTTGTGTGCGCCCTGAAAATGGCGTTAAAAGGAGGGGGGGGGGGTTACAGTATCTTTCCTCACATCCTGAGCTTACTGGTGAAGGTGGACCGGGGTCCTCCATGCGGCTGTGCTATGCTTGGCTTCACCTGTGTGTCACTCACAACTACGGTGATCATATATATATATATATATATATATATATATATATATATATATATATATATATATACATACACACACACACATACTCGTATATGTGTCTATATACCGTCTCCTCGTTTCCTTTGATGTTAGAACGTGGCGGTATCCACCGAACCACTGTTTTCTGATACCCTGAGACATGTTTTCCGAGGTCTCCCTCGAGCCACTCAGTTCGGTGTTCTTGTGAATATAAAATGATATTTTCAATAACGCTACTTAAGCCTGGAATTATTGTTTACGGATAAAACGATTGTGTTACCGAGTCCACACTATTCAATGTCAGTCCAAATTGAACATGATTTACTGCCCCGTCAGGTTCTCCTACCTGTTCCTTGTCTACAATGGACAATATCGAAGCAGTGGTTCCTAAACTTGGTGCGAGTATGGCACCATAGCTAATACAGGTATAAAACACAGACAAAAACGGCAAGTTTTACTAGAAATCTGTATTTACAAAATACATCAGATGCATGTACAGACATACACTGTGATAAGATCTGCTTGTAGAGACTTCACGGAACATTGGTGCGCCGAGACATACATGTGTGAGAACCACTGAAACCTGAGCTAACAAACGAAGTGGATACAGGAAAACATTGCATTTTATCGACGGGAATATGAGAGCTTCGCGGCTGAATGTATTGTTAGTTTCGTGCACTGGGAGCAAGAATACCTTTAGAAGGGACACATATCTGCGAGCTGGTTAACATTAAACCTTTATAGCCTAACTCTTGGGAGACATACCTGCGAGCTGGTTAATATTAATCCTTTATAGTCGAACTCTTGGGAGACATATCTGCGAGCTGGTTAATATTAATCCTTTATAGTCGAACTCTTTGGATGCATTGCTGCAGGATGTAGTGGAAGCAGAGTCAGTTAATGCAGTTAAAAATAGATTGGATGCTCACAGTATTTTGTGGGAGAGAAGAGTAATCAGGGTCAGGTGAGACATACTGATCAAGGTGAGAAAGAACAGTAATCAGGGCCAGGTGAGACATACTGATCAAGGTGAGAGAGAACAGTAATCAGGGTCAGGTGAGACATACTGATCAAGGTGAGAGAGAACAGTAATCAGGGCCAGGTGAGACATACTGATCAAGGTGGGAGAGAAGAGTAATCAGTGCCAGGTGAGACATACTGATCAAGGTGAGAGAGAACAGTAATCAGGGTCAGGTGAGACATACTGATCAAGGTGGAAGGGAAGAGTAATCAGGGCCAGGTGAGACATACTGATCAAGGTGGAAGAGAAGAGTAATCAGGGCCAGGTGAGACATACTGATCACGGTGGAAGAGAAGAGTAATCAGGGCCAGGTGAGACATACTGATCACGGTGGAAGAGAAGAGTAATCAGGGCCATTAAGATAGACTGATCAAGGTGGAAGAGAAGAGTAATCAGGGCCATTAAGATAGACTGATCAAGGTGGGAGTGAAGAGTAATCAGGGCCATTAAGATAGACTGATCAAGGTGGAAGAGAAGAGTAATCAGGGCCATTAAGATAGACTGATCAAGGTGGGAGTGAAGAGTAACATCAGGGCCAGAACAGAGACGGTCTTGTAATGCTATCAACTGGTTTACTTAATGTGTGTCCTATTCGTCGTCTTCTCCTCAACCTATCTTTCCCTGATATCTTCTTCTGTTCAACAGTTCCACATTGGTGATCTTATCGTACCATTTCAATCTCTCCATTAGACAGTGGGTCGGGAGGAGGACAGGGAGTGGGTCGGGAGGAGGACAGGGAGTGGGTCGGGAGGAGGACAGGGAGGGGGCGTTAGCTCGGGTCATAGCGAACAATTCACTATTTTCTGTGTTAACAGTGGGCATCGGTTTGAATCACGTCCAGAGACTACAAAAATGGTGGCCGTGGTTTTAATCGGGGCCCCGCATCTCCAGTCAACCCATCTGTAAATGGGTACCTGACACATGAGTAAGGGTAAGTAAAAACAGCAAGGAAGGGTACTGGCTACCCCACCTCTCACAGGCTGCGGCTTAGTACAATGGGGCCTTCTGCAGAATTTCCAATTTACTTTATAAGACATTTTACAAAACGTGTGGGCAGGCTGCATGGTGGCTGGCTGGGGATTTGACTTCGTCTTAACCTAGCTTGCTGTTACTCTTTTGTGCGCCCTGAAATAGATGTTAAGTTGTGGGCTGCGGTTGCTTTTCCCACATCCAAAGCGTGCTGATGAAGGTGGGCCGGGGTCCTCCAGGAGGTTGTGCTATGCTTGGCTTCATCTGCGTGTCGTTCACTACTATGGGGATCACGTCGATCCCTCACCTCATTAGCCAGGCTGCCATGAAAACAGCCCGTTTCCATGGAAGGCTACTAGGAAGCGGAGGTGAGGGTCTTGGCCAGTATGATTTGCCTGACCCTGACTAACAGCTTCCTCCACTTCACTGGGGTTAAAACCCAACCCTCGGCAAGATTACTGTGTATAACCGAGTCCAACAACGTGCAGCTAGACTTGGGGGGAGGGGGAGGGGCGGGCCTGTGAGACATACCAATCTTGTATCCCGCAACTACCGCCCCATTTGGACCCAAATACTGGCTTGATCTGGCGGAGCAAGTGAACCTGTTCCGAACGGGAATTAGATTGAATGACCTCTCTAGGCTAAAACTGGCTGCATCGCCCAAGTGCACGCGCAGGCACATCCTACAAGACTGTTATATGCTCAACCAATTATGTACTGACCCACGGAAACGGTTCTTCTGTTTGTCATCCTTAAAGAACTCTCCACTACAGCGACCCTCCTGTTTGTCATCCTTGAAGAACTCTCCACTACAGCGACCCTCCTGTTTGTCATCCATGAATAACTCTCCCCTACAGCGACCCTCCTGTTTGTCATCCTTGAAGAACTCTCCACTACAGCAACCTTCCTGTTTGTCAGCCTTGAAGAACTCTCCACTACAGCGACCCTCCTGTTTGTCATCCTCGAAGAACTCTCCACTCCAGCGACCCTACTGTTTGTCATCCTTGAAGAACTCTCCCCTACAGCGGCCCTCCTGTTTATCATCCTCGAAGAACTCTCCACTACAGCGACCCTCCGGTTTGTCATCCATGAAGAACTCTCCCCTACAGCGACCCTTCTGTTTGTCATCCTTGAAGAACTCTCCACTACAGCGACCCTTCTGTTTGTCATCCTTGAAGAACTCTCCCCTACAGCGACCCTTCTGTTTGTCATCCTTGAAGAACTCTCCACTACAGCGACCCTTCTGTTTGTCATCCATGAAGAACTCTCCCCTACAGCGACCCTCCTGTTTGTCATCCTCGAAGAACTCTCCACTACAGCGACCCTCCTGTTTGTCATCCTTGAAGAACTCTCTCCTACAGCGACCCTCATGTTTGTCATCCTCGAAGAACTCTCCACTGCACCGACCCTCCTGTTTGTCATCCTTGAAGAACTCTCCCCTACAGCGACCCTCCTGTTTGTCATCCTCGAAGAACTCTCCACTACAGCGACCCTCCTGTTTGTCATCCTTGAAGAACTCTCTCCTACAGCGACCCTCCTGTTTGTCATCCTTGAAGAACTCTCCCCTACAGCGACCCTTCTGTTTGTCATCCTTGAAGAACTCTCTCCTACAGCGGCCCTCCTGTTTGTCATCCTTGAAGAACTCTCCCCTACAGCGACCCTCCTGTTTGTCATCCTTGAAGAACTCTCCCCTACAGCGACCCTCCTGTTTGTCATCCTTGAAGAACTCTCCCCTACAGCGACCCTTATCGGGAACTTTTTCTTCAAGCGTAAACATAATTTGTTTAATGGTGCGAACAAGACAAAGAAGAAACAGACAACCATTTCTGAAAACCAGTCTCTCTTACTGTTCTCCGTTTTCCAGAGCCCTGCAAGAACGCACTTTACATTGATGATTTTTATTTTTGTGTTGGACTTAATTTCTTCAGATTTCGATAATATCCTAATACCAAGAAAGTTTCTCTACCCTTCTGTATTCTTATGTGACATCTTTATCTGTACCTCCTCTTTGTCTATATTAGTGCCAAGACATACCATTGGTGGGGGTCAATGTGCTGCACTGTGCATGAGCTGATGTAGACCCAGAGATGACTGCTAGCGTCAGGGCCAGCGAACCAGAGCTGACTGCTAGCGTCAGGGCCAGCGAACCAAAGCTGACTGATAGCGTTAAGGCCAGCGAACCAGTGCTGACTGCTAGCGTTAGGGTCAGCGACCCAGAGCTGACTGCTAGCGTTAGGGCCAGCGACCCAGAGCTGACTGCTAGCACCAGGGCCCAGCGAACCAGAGCTGACTGCTAGCGTTAGGGCCAGCGAACCAGAGCTGACTGCTAGCGTCATGACCAGCGAACCAGAGCTGACCGCTAGCGTCAGGGCCAGCGAACCAGAGCTGCCAAGATCCTTCTACACCTCCACGTGATGATCCTGGATAACAGGCTGCAACAGGGCAGGCTGGCTAAGGAGAAGTGATCGAAGAGGGAAGACTAACCCGGTAAATGACGAAGACGGATGTGTCGGACCGAAATGTGCAAACATCGCAATCAAGCTGTAAACTACAACACAACGCATTCCAATGTCAGGACTACATCCTGCTACTTTCAAAGCCCTTCCCAGTGCTTGGTAGCGGGAGTTTAAGGATGAACGAATAATAATAAGATTCCAGGTCTTGCAGGAGCGGTTTCCCAACACAATCTGATTGTCATTAGCTCCCATCATTCCCATAATCTTTCAATGTTTTCTGTATTTTCAATCCCACTTTCTGTGAGCTTTCATCAAGTACACTTCTTCTTCTTCGTTCGTTCTCAACCTCACGCTACCAAGTTCTGTACAGAGCTTTGCAAGTAGCAGGGTGTTGTCCGGAGAACGGAATGCGTTGTGTCGCTAGTTTACAGTTTGACAGCGATATTTGCAGCTTTCGGTCCAAACATCCATCTTCGACAGGATTCCATTCCAAATCTGGTTACGGTTATGGGGACAGACCAGCAAAGTCATCGACAAGTCCAGAACACCAAGCTGGTTTGTCAAATTCCATTTTAACATTCTCATTGATATATATGTCTGCAGGGAGCAATCCGTGGAGCTGTGAATACAGAAGGGGCGGTGCAAAGCGTGTAATTACAGGGACACGTCTTTGTGTTCAAAAGTTCCCATGGCAACGTCTATTACACTACCAATTTCACTTCCTGTTGCTAAAAATAAGATTTTCAGCTATAAACACGGTTTGAGATTATCAGTCTAGGCTTGATATGTCCACGGGAAAGATGTCATGCGTTAGGGGGATAGGAAGGGGAGACAGAGATTACAAAAACTGTAAGGTATGATGAGAATGCTGACTGATGAGGGTTGGGAATGGACCTGTGAGTACTATAATCCAACAGGAAGACAAATAAGACAGTTTATTCAACAGTAGACGAGGAGAGAAAAAAAAGGTAAGAGGAGGGTAGACGTGATTTAGGTTGAATCATTTGTGGAAAGCGGGGGTTGGGGCGGGAATGGAAAGAGGGAGAGAAAAGGGGGATCAGAATGAAAATAGAGAGAGAGAGAGACAGAGAGAGGAGGGGGGTCAGAATGAAAATAGAGAGATAGAGACAGAGAGGTGTGGGGGTGGTTCAGAATAAAATTTGAAATTTTACAGAAATAGAAAGAGTGGGGGGGGGGGGGGTGAATGAAAATAGATAGATATGGCAAGAGGGGTGTGGGTCAGAATGAAAATAGAGAAAGAGAGGGGAGGCAGAATGAAAATAGAGATATAGAAAGAGGTTGATTTGGGGGGGGGGGGGGGTGAAAATGAGAGAGAGATAAGAATTAAATGAAATATATAAATATCTCAGTAAGAAAACAAAGTGAGCCACGATCCAACCCAGATAATTGGCAGCATACGCCGGCAGAGGGGGGGAGAGAGAGAGAGAGAGAGAGAGCAGCACTATCGATTTCGGCACGCCGCCTATAGACTTCACCTTGTTAGATCTGTCACAGAAATCAGACCAGGGCTGCCGCTTTCCCTGCGTGCTACATTTTCATATTTGCCCTGCAGACAATGAGCTGAAAGTAGACGACGACACATGTTTGTCTGCATGTCTCGGGATTAGCGAAACATGTCTGGCCATGACCTTATTTCACCTCAAAGTGGCGACACAGGAAACATACCGCATCCGTGCTGCCCGGCTAAGAGATTAGGGATCAAAGGCCTAGGCAAACCCGGTCGCAAACATACCGTGCTGTAACCGGAGATACATCATCATCAGTGTAGTATTCCTGAAAGGTCATTATCCAATACTGCAGATTGTTGGACCAGTTCCCGCCACTCCATTCAGTTTTGTGCCAGGATATCGAATCTTCCGTCTGGACGAGTTAACCTCAGTGGTCCGATTTGTCATTGAGACGGTTGGCACATTTCTGATTTTTCTCAAAGCTATCTGCAATATCGGTGTGTCTTGTGCCGTTTTGCACCTGGCGGAGCCCATCCCTCTCCAGGCAACGTATCCCCCCACATTGAGAATGTGTCTATGATCTGCAAGTATCCTCAAGTATGACGTCACAGTTTCGCTCCGAGCGTTATATCTTTCCGTATTATTTTTCCGGCCTCGTTTTCATCTTGGCCGTTTGCACGATCTAGTGTATTCAGTGTTGGACTTTATCCTATAACATGTCGATTTATTAATGCATTATTATATATGCACAGTTCCCCTAAATGATCTGTGATCATTGTTGGTAGTCAGATGATGACGCACCTCAGCGCTAGTCACAGATTTGAGAGAATATGTGTTAGCAAGTAATCAAGCTCTGACGTAGTTTCCCCAGTTGGGGAGTGCCAGAACCACCTTTCTTCAAAACGGCTTGTAGAAAAAAGTGTTCATGATATGGATTGTTTTAATTGCAGCAAAGATATCCAGACGTTTACTTCTTGTGTCGCCAGTGAAGGTACAGATGGGATCGTTCGTCTAGCCACTTCCGACCGACCCTCACATTAAAGTCGCCAACGAATACTACTTTGTAACACGCATCCATACACTGACCAATACGTTCACATTTCAGATACACACACGCATCCATACACTGACTAATACGTCCACATTACAGATACACACACGCATCCATACACTGACAAATACGTTCACATTACAGATACACACACGCATCCAAACACTGACCAATACGTCCACATTTCAGATACACACACGCATCCATACACTGACCAATACGTCCACATTTCAGATACACACACGCATCCATACACTGACCAATACGTCCACATTACAGGCAGATACACACACCCATCCATACACTGACCAATACCTCCACATTACAGACAGATACACACACTCATCCATACACTGGCCAATACGTCCTGATATCGCCCAAAAAACTACGAAAGAACTACGGTCTGTGATGGAAAGGGCCGTGCCAGAAAGGCAAACCTTTAATTAAACCACACAAAAACTGTTGACGCTGGTTGATGTATTTGTTCTTCCAGCGATTCGCAGAACGAATTGATTTTGTCATCAGTAAACCCGCTGTGTGGCGCATAGCACTGTACGATGATAGGTTTAGTGTGGCCATGTACCTGCAGCCGGGGTCTAGCAATTAGGAAACTTATAATCTCAACTGAAAGATTTGGTGCATGGAGTCTAAGCAGTAATAAAGCCAACTCCACCAATGTGGCTCGGATCTTTTCCCTTGGTACTGCTAGACTTACAGAGCAGGTTCGGCAGTGTACAGACTCTCTAACCTGTCACCTGCAACAGGAATTGGACCAGGTGAATAATTACATCAATGTGGCGAGAAAAAAAACCAAGACAACTGAATTAAAGTGAGTCAAGGAGTCCCCACTTAGACTCCGTGCAACCATAAGAAGCGGGCGAAACAAGACAGTACGATCAAAGCGGACGAGACAAGACAGTACGATCAAAGCGGGCGAAACAAGACAGTACGATCAAAGCAGACGAGACAAGACAGTACGATCAAAGCGGGCGAAACAAGACAGTACGATCAAAGCAGACGAGACAAGACAGTACGATCAAAGCGGACGAGACAAGACAGTACGATCAAAGCGGACGAGACAAGACAGTACGATCAAAGCGGGCGAAACAATACAGTACGATCAAAGCGGACGAGACAAGACAGTACGATCAAAGCGGACGAGACAAGACAGTACGATCAAAGCGGACGAGACAAGACAGTACGATCAAAGCGGACGAGACAAGACAGTACGATCAAAGCGGACGAGACAAGACAGTACGATCAAAGCGGGCGAGACAAGACAGTACGATCAAAGCGGGCGAGACAAGACAGTACGATCAAAGCGGACGAGACAAGACAGTACGATCAAAGCGGACGAGACAAGACAGTACGATCAAAGCGGGAGAAACAAGACAGTACGATCAAAGCGGACGAGACAAGACAGTACGATCAAAGCGGGCGAGACAAGACAGTACGATCAAAGCGGGAGAAACAAGACAGTACGATCAAAGCGGACGAGACAAGACAGTACGATCAAAGCGGACGAGACAAGACAGTACGATCAAAGCGAGCGAGACAAGACAGTACGATCAAAGCGGGAGAAACAAGACAGTACGATCAAAGCGGGAGAAACAAGACAGTACGATCAAAGCGGACGAGACAAGACAGTACGATCAAAGCGGACGAGACAAGACAGTACGATCAAAGCGGACGAGACAAGACAGTACGATCAAAGCGGACGAGACAAGACAGTACGATCAAAGTGGACGAGACAAGACAGTACGATCAAAGCGGGAGAAACAAGACAGTACGATCAAAGCGGGAGAAACAAGACAGTACGATCAAAGCGGACGAGACAAGACAGTACGATCAAAGCGGACGAGACAAGACAGTACAATCAAAGCGGGCGAGACAAGACAGTACGATCAAAGCGGGCGAGACAAGACAGTACGATCAAAGCGGACGAGATAAGACAGTACGATCAAAGCGGACGAGACAAGACAGTACGATCAAAGCGGACGAGACAAGACAGTACGATCAAAGCGGACGAGACAAGACAGTACGATCAAAGCGGACGAGACAAGACAGTACGATCAAAGCGGACGAGACAAGACAGTACGATCAAAGCGGACGAGACAAGACAGTACGATCAAAGCGGACGAGACAAGACAGTACGATCAAAGCGGACGAGACAAGACAGTACGATCAAAGCGGACGAGACAAGACAGTACGATCAAAGCGGGAGAAACAAGACAGTACGATCAAAGCGGACGAGACAAGACAGTACGATCAAAGCGGGCGAGACAAGACAGTACGATCAAAGCGGGAGAAACAAGACAGTACGATCAAAGCGGACGAGACAAGACAGTACGATCAAAGCGGACGAGACAAGACAGTACGATCAAAGCGGACGAGACAAGACAGTACGATCAAAGCGGGCGAGACAAGACAGTACGATCAAAGCGGACGAGACAAGACAGTACGATCAAAGCGGACGAGACAAGACAATACGATCAAAGCGGACGAGACAAGACAGTACGATCAAAGCGGACGAGACAAGACAGTACGATCAAAGCGGGAGAAACAAGACAGTACGATCAAAGCGGGAGAAACAAGACAGTACGATCAAAGCGGGAGAAACAAGACAGTACGATCAAAGCGGACGAGACAAGACAGTACGATCAAAGCGGACGAGACAAGACAGTACGATCAAAGCGGACGAGACAAGACAGTACGATCAAAGCGGACGAGACAAGACAGTACGATCAAAGCGGACGAGACAAGACAGTACGATCAAAGCGGACGAGACAAGACAGTACGATCAAAGCGGGCGAGACAAGACAGTACGATCAAAGCGGGAGAAACAAGACAGTACGATCAAAGCGGACAAGACAGTACGATCAAAGCGGACGAGACAAGACAGTACGATCAAAGCGGACGAGACAAGACAGTACGATCAAAGCGGACGAGACAAGACAGTACGATCAAAGTGGACGAGACAAGACAGTACGATCAAAGCGGACGAGACAAGACAGTACGATCAAAGCGGACGAGACAAGACAGTACGATCAAAGCGGACGAGACAAGACAGTACGATCAAAGCGGACGAGACAAGACAGTACGATCAAAGCGGACGAGACAAGACAGTACGATCAAAGCGGACGAGACAAGACAGTACGATCAAAGCGGACGAGACAAGACAGTACGATCAAAGCGGACGAGACAAGACAGTACGATCAAAGCGGACGAGACAAGACAGTACGATCAAAGCGGACGAGACAAGACAGTACGATCAAAGCGGGCGAGACAAGACAGTACGATCAAAGCGGGAGAAACAAGACAGTACGATCAAAGCGGACGAGACAAGACAGTACGATCAAAGCGGGCGAGACAAGACAGTACGATCAAAGCGGGAGAAACAAGACAGTACGATCAAAGCGGGAGAAACAAGACAGTACGATAAAAGCGGACGAGACAAGACAGTACGATCAAAGCGGACGAGACAAGACAGTACGATCAAAGCGGACGAGACAAGACAGTACGATCAAAGCGGACGAGACAAGACAGTACGATCAAAGCGGACGAGACAAGACAGTACGATCAAAGCGGACGAGACAAGACAGTACGATCAAAGCGGACGAGACAAGACAGTACGATCAAAGCGGACGAGACAAGACAGTACGATCAAAGCGGACGAGACAAGACAGTACGATCAAAGCGGACGAGACAAGACAGTACGATCAAAGCGGACGAGACAAGACAGTACGATCAAAGCGGACGAGACAAGACAGTACGATCAAAGCGGACGAGACAAGACAGTACGATCAAAGCGGACGAGACAAGACAGTACGATCAAAGCGGACGAGACAAGACAGTACGATCAAAGCGGGCGAGACAAGACAGTACGATCAAAGCGGACGAGACAAGACAGTACGATCAAAGCGGACGAGACAAGACAGTACGATCAAAGCGGGCGAGACAAGACAGTACGATCAAAGCGGACGAGACAAGACAGTACGATCAAAGCGGACGAGACAAGACAGTACGATCAAAGCGGACGAGACAAGACAGTACGATCAAAGCGGACGAGACAAGACAGTACGATCAAAGCGGACGAGACAAGACAGTACGATCAAAGCGGACGAGACAAGACAGTACGATCAAAGCGGACGAGACAAGACAGTACGATCAAAGCGGACGAGACAAGACAGTACGATCAAAGCGGACGAGACAAGACAGTACGATCAAAGCGGACGAGACAAGATAGTACGATCAAAGCGGACGAGACAAAACAGTACGATCAAAGCGGACGAGACAAGACAGTACGATCAAAGCGGACGAGACAAGACAGTACGATCAAAGCGGACGAGACAAGACAGTACGATCAAAGCGGACGAGACAAGACAGTACGATCAAAGCGGACGAGACAAGACAGTACGATCAAAGCGGACGAGACAAGACAGTACGATCAAAGCGGACGAGACAAGACAGTACGATCAAAGCGGACGAGACAAGACAGTACGATCAAAGCGGACGAGACAAGACAGTACGATCAAAGCGGACGAGACAAGACAGTACGATCAAAGCGGACGAGACAAGACAGTACGATCAAAGCGGACGAGACAAGACAGTACGATCAAAGCGGACGAGACAAGACAGCGTACTATCAAAGCGGACTGCCAGGACACAGTACTATCAAGCGGACGAGACAAGACAGGTACTATTAAACGTCGAAAAGCAGGGGACGGCGTGGCCTAGTGGTTAAGTGGCACGGCTTACAAACCGAAGGTGCTGGGTTCGATCCCCATAAAAGTACCGGCCGTTACCCCAGGGAAGCAAACCCTTAGAAAATGCAGGAGGAAGCAGATCCTTACATAAAATGCATGCTGAAGTCGGATGCACTGGGCCGACATGCGCAAAATAAAAACACAGCGCAACGCACACCGCCTTGGGGATTAGAAAAATAAAGCGACAGCAAAAAAAAATTTCGAAAAGGTCTTGACCAGTTACAAATGTTTCTGATTGCTCTAAAAAATAAACCGGATGGTACAACGGAGAGAATGTAAGAAAATCTAGATTCTTCACTGATCTCTTCGTCATCCAAGGCTGCAATCTATGGAAGATCGCTCATTTTCAGGTTCATGTCGGGACATGTGATCATATCTCCAGGGCTCATACATGAGACCAAGCATCTTAAAAACATTTTTAAAAGCCCAGAACGAGATGCAGCCACTGTAAATATTATTCAGACGGGAGGGAAAGCACTGGTAGGAAGCGGGCTGATAAACAAATCCTAAATGAGGTCAAATCACTAACCAATGAAAATCTTCAAAAACATTAATTCATTAAAAAAAAGTAATTAAGGAGATAAGCAGCATATCATTTGTATAATTCTTCTTACAGCCGCCAATCTATTAGGCACCGAGGAACAATATCCAGGAGTAAGAGTGGGTATAAATAAGGGTTACTCTACTAATATTGCCAGGTTTTACAGGCAATAAACTTATCAATTGGACGTGACGTACTACAGGCTGATACAAGCTCTCCCAAACTTGTCACGACAGCCCTTAATGAAGTCTTCCGCACACTGAATTGGGATGGTAAGGTTATCAGCAGACAATGGAATGCGGTTTGTGGATGGTGTAATCATCATCAGCCACAGCACCAAGGAAGCTGAGCAATGCCTGAATGAGCTCAACTACGCAAACGAGGCTGTTGGTCTAAAAATAAATTGAGTAACGACGCAATGAATGCTGAACAGTATATCCCAACGAGGAAATGCGGCTTGGAATTGATCCTGTTAGAAACGAAACTTCGTACATCTACTTGAGCCAAGAAATGATGAACTCCCACGAAATGCTTTGAGAGATCTCACGAAAGATAGCAGTGGAGTGGTTCAGCTTTAATCGCATCAGACCATTACTTCAACAGATGAAAAACGGCGAAGAGAGAGCTCCAACAGCCTGGTCAATGACTGCGAGATGTAGGGCCTATGACAAATGGACAATTCGCAGCTCCAAACATACCATTGTCGACCTGACTACAGCACCACATCTCCAACATCAGGGGACACATACCATTGTCGACCTGACTACGGTACCACATCTCCAACATCAGTGGACGCATACCATTGTCGACCTGACTACGGTACCACATCTCCAACATCAGGACTGAAATTCGCTTCGATGACGTGGCAGATACGGCGATGACAAGAAAGTCCAGGTTGGATAGCCACGTGGTCCGCTGGCCTTACAGTAGATGGACACGTCAAGCGACGTCGGTTGTACACCTTTAATCATCACCACCCCCCCCCCCCTCCCGGATGTTCACCAATGCGATTGAGAGACTTTCTACGATAAGACTTTGGACCCACATGGTACTCCAAGGCAAAAGACAGATGAGTTGAGACGATATTTAGCTACTCTCTCTCTCTCTCACGCGATGTGTCTTCAACAAGTATTCTACTTGTGGTTTGTGTTTCTTCTGCGAAAACAAATGAAGCACGCGTGTTGTCCTTCGACAGGGAGGGATTGTGGGTAGTCATGCGCATGCGTGAATTGTTTCCAACCCACAGATTGCGTCAGTCAGCCTTTCGATGTTGAATGTTGTGAGTACCAAACAGGTTTTCATTCAACACGAAATGACGCAATGTCAAAGTTATGTTGACAGTTTCTGACTTCCGTTGGGTTGTGCATCACGAGTACGCACCACAAGGTCAAAACATGACCAATGAGTAATACCTGGAGGTCATGCGTCACCTTCGTGATGATGTTCAACGCAAGCGACCAGACCTGTGGACAACGGGAACCTGGCAGCTCTATCGTGACAACCTGGCAGCTCCATCATGACAACTTGGCAGCTCCATCATGACAACCTGGCCGCTCCATCATGACAACGGGAACCTGGCAGCTCCATCATGACAATCTGGCAGCTCCATCAAGACAACATGGCAGCCCCATCATGACAACAGGAACCTGGCAGCTCCAACATGACGAGAACCTGGCAGCTCCATCATGATGAGAACCTGGCAGCTCCATCATGATGAGAACCTGGCAGCTCCATCATGACGAGAACCTGGCAGCTCCATCATGACGAGAACCTGGCAGCTCCATCATGACAACTTAGCAGCTCCATCATGACGATAACATGGCAGCTCCATCATGACAACTTAGCAGCTCCATCATGACAACCTGGCAGCTCCACCACGACGAGAACCTGGCAGCTCCACCATGACAACGAGAACCTGGCAACTCCATCATGACAACGAGAACCTGGCAACTCCATCATGACAACGAGAACCTGGCAGCTCCATCATGACAACTTAGCAGCTCCATCATGACAATGAGAACCTGGCAGCTCCATCATGACAATGAGAACCTGGCAGCTCCATCATGACAACTTAGCAGCTCCATCATGACAACGGGAACTTGGCAGCTCCATCATGACAACTTAGCAGCTCCATCATGACAACGGGAACCTGGCAGCTCCATCATGACAACATGGCAGCCCCATCATGACAACAGGAACCTGGCAGCTCCATCATGATGAGAACCTGGCAGCTCCATCATGATGAGAACCTGGCAGCTCCATCATGACGAGAACCTGGCAGCTCCATCATGACAACTTAGCAGCTCCATCATGACGATAACATGGCAGCTCCATCATGACAACTTAGCAGCTCCATCATGACAACCTGGCAGCTCCACCACGACGAGAACCTGGCAGCTCCACCATGACAACGAGAACCTGGCAACTCCATCATGACAACGAGAACCTGGCAACTCCATCATGACAACGAGAACCTGGCAGCTCCATCATGACAACAAGAACCTGGCAGCTCCATCATGACAACAAGAACCTGGCAGCTCCATCATGACAACTTAGCAGCTCCATCATGACAATGAGAACGTGGCAGCTCCATCATGACAACTTAGCAGCTCCATCATGACAATGAGAACCTGGCAGCTCCATCATGACAACGGGAACTTGGCAGCTCCATCATGACAACTTAGCAGCTCCATCATGACAACAAGAACCTGGCAGCTCCATCATGACAACCTGGCAGCTCCATCATGACAACTTAGCAGCTCCATCATGACAACGAGAATCTGGCAGCTCCATCATGACAACTTAGCAGCTCCATCATGACAACGAGAACCTGGCAGCTCCATCATGACAACGGGAACCTGGCAGCTCCATCACGACAACGCACCCGCCCATTCCTCGCATCTGATTCAGACTTTCTTGGGCAAACACAACCTTCCTCTGGTTCGCCAGGCTCTCCTGGCGTGGCTCGTTGCGATTTTTGGCTGTTCCTCAAGCTGAAAATTTATATGAAAGGGACCCGATTTGAATCTCGAGAAATTATGCGGAATCCGAGGACCCAACTGTACTCAATTAACAAAGAGGCCTTCCTGAATTGCTTCCAACAATGGCGGGACCGCTGGAGGAAGTCTGTGGAGTCCCAGGGAGAGTACTTTGCGGGGGATTAGGGTTTGAAACCTCCAGGTGAGTAATTGTAGTTTTCCGACACAAAGGTCGGATACTTCATGAACGCATCTCATATATGTACAGAAAAACGAAAAGGAAGGAAGTATCGCTGAATGAGAATGGGTGGCTGGGAAAACGTATGGAATGTGTTCAAGCCGTGGGGTTTGAGACAACCCATAAGTAAAAATCGGGTGATAGCCGAGTTAAGTCCGACCGTACAGATTTGCCGAGTCCCAACCCGCTGACAGATAGTGCCGCTCGACTGTAAAATGCGTCATACAGACAATACTAGACAAGGAATGAAGTGTCTAGGTCGTCGTAATCCGGTATACCGACCAAGGGGGAGGGGGGGGGGGGGGGCGCAACGACCGTAGATAATACCTGTCACACATACAAACCTTCACTACCGTGCTCCATTGCGACTAAACTATGGCTCCCTTGTGCAAGAGCTAAAGTGCACATTCCAAGGTCAGGTACAGATAGATTAGCAGACCATATGCCCGTGACATGGCTGATGCATGTTTAATCTCTATCAGTCGTTCGTTAAAGATCTCGATGTTAAAAAGCTGCTTTTTATTGTGCATATCATATATAGTGAACGACTTAGGAGGGTTGTGAGTGGGGCCAGTAACCTCGTCGTACAAAACAAAGGTCGACAACTTGTGTCTGTTTATGGACTGGTGATATACTATAGTTAGCGTAGGAATGATTACACACGTCGTTTAGCTAATAGGTTAGGTCCGTGGTCAAATACTGGCACAGCGGGTTGTGACTGGTACATGCTTATGTGACCATCACGGCTAGTAGTGTTTTTAAGGGTAGCAACAAACTCCCTCCACTCCTTAGATCCTTGGTCAGTGACCCTCACACCTGATGGTATCTTTAAGGGTAGCAACAAACTCCCTCCACTCCTTGGTCAGTGACCATCACACCTGATGGTATCTTTAAGGGTAGCAACAAACTCCCTCCACTCGTTAGATCCTTGGTCAGTGACCATCACACCTGATGGTATCTTTAAGGGTAGCAACAAACTCACTCCACTCCTTAGATCCTTGGTCAGTGACCATCACACCTGATGGTATCTTTAAGGGTAGCAACAAACTCCCTCCACTCCTTGGTCAGTGACCATCACACCTGATGGTATCTTTAAGGGTAGCAACAAACTCACTCCACTCCTTGGTCAGTGACCATCACACCTGATGGTATCTTTAAGGGTAGCAACAAACTCCCTCCACTCCTTGGTCAGTGACCATCACACCTGATGGCATCTTTAAGGGTAGCAACAAACTCTCCCCACTTCTTAGATCCTAGGTCAGTGACCATCACACCTGATGGTATCTTTAAGGGTAGCAACAAACTCCCTCCACTCCTTAGATCCTTGACCATCACACCTGATGGCATCTTTAAGGGTAGCAACAAATTACCTCCACTTTGCCCGGCATGCATCCATCTTTCGTACTGTGCTCCTGTTTTGATTCATGATTTCCTTGTTTTTCACCGTTGTCTTACATCAGCCTCTCTTTCACCTTCCTGCTGGGATCCATACCATATCAGTTCTGGTATCATGTTCTCTTGTCAATTCCAGTGCTGACAGGTTATGATGATGTGCATTTCCTGGTTGCACCTGCAAGCAGTTTTCGTTCGGGGATGGTATTCGGCCAGAAAATTCCATGAATCCTTCTTTCACAGATTGTGCAGAAAGATGACAATTCAAACATTTCTTTTCCTGTTGTTCTCCAACACTCAGCAGCGTACAGGAAGTACGCACTCTTGTATATCCTTAGTTTGGTGTTTCTGTTATACTGTGAAGACTTCCAAATCTTGTTTCTGGGTGGATTACTGGCTGACCCGTTTTTCAACGGTGGTTACAACTGTTGCAGGTCTCAACTTCAATTTCAACAGTCTCTGTCTTGAGCCACGCTGGACCAGTGGATAATGGCTCGTCCATCTGAATGTTATGAATGTTATTGCGGGATGCAAGGGAGTTGGACCAACATGTTGATGGTCGTTCCCGTGGTACTTCTTGTCTCTGGTGTACCATATTGCTGTTGCCGTGCTCCATTGATTGTCAATTCTTCGCAGTAAGTGCCCCCTCCCCCAGCAATGTTTCATGTGGTCTGCATAAATAACTGGATCTTTCACCAGGGACAATTGACGTATGTCCAAGTTAGGAAGACCTTTTGTGCGCCGGCTATGACGCGCGAGGCAGACCATGCGCCTCTTCACAAGTGAGGCTTGGGTCCCTCTGAGTTTTGGCCCCATTTCCCTCGTGAGTATCCATGTTTCCACCGCATAGCATATTTCACTGTGGAATTGAATAGAGAGGTGCGCAGACTCTTGTCGTGGATGTTATCCAGTACAGGCTTTATCAAAGAGAAAGTCGCCCAACCCGTGTTACGTCGTCTTGTCAACTCTGGGCTTAAGTCAAACGTTGTTGAAGCTAATAATTTCAGGCAGTATTCATAAAACATTTAAATGTGCCAGATATACTATTATCAATACTCTCTCTCTATATATATATATATGATCACTTTTATTTTGGGGTGGTATATTACAGAGGTTCTTTATATATTCTGAAGCATACTGAAGAATGTGGGCCTGGGATCTTCTAGATGTAGTGCAATGAGATTCTTAGTAGGCTCACCGTATTGATCCCCATCTCATTGGCTAGGCTGCTCAGCATGTTTCCATGAGACCAATGTGGACGTGAAGTGTGGTTTTCATTAGTATGGTCACCTGACCTTGAAGTGATGGGAAATGGAAGTTGGTGTGGGAGTGCTGACCAGTAGGTTTTACCTGACCTGAAGCGTTTGTGTGGTGAGAGGGGGGAGGGTTGGCTTGATAGGTTAAGTTTCTCCTGGCCGGATATCTTGGTTAGTAAGTTTTATCTCACCCTAACGTGAGGTGGGGGTCTTGGTCTGTATGTTTTGCATGAACCTGACAAAGGTGAGGTCTTGATCAGCATTTTTCACATGATACATGATGGGGTCTGGATCAGTTTTCTATCGCAGACAAGGTAATGATGACGATATTTCAAACTGCCAACATATTAAAAGTTTATGTGGCAAAAGCTAGATGAACTGTGACTTTTTTATCCACTTCTACTATGGAAAAAAAAAACACGTTTTCTTTTCTTATAGATTAGTTCTACAGAAACGTGTTGCAGGTCCCATGCCCAACCCTCATTAGTCACTCCTTTTCTACCTTTGGTTATAAAGGTCTTTTTTGGCTTAGTTTCTTCATGATGTGGTAACCGGCGCCACACCCAATCTTACTTAGGACATGCATAGTTGGCTACACCGTTACATTGTAATGAAGTGTTAGTAATCTTGCTGACCATTCCTCTACGTAGCTGCAGGTCACAACTTTCGTCTCCAGCGAACCTTGTCTTGGCCACGAAAGTACAGTGGCTGATAAGCACTCCACTAGAGACGTCTCGGATGTTGTTCCGAACAGCGAGGCAGTCTGACCAACTCATTGTAGGTCTTTCTCGCTGCCTCTTTTTGCCTCAGGGGTAACAGATTGTTCCATTGACTATTGTTGCGTCGCAACATGGGACCTCTGCCCAACTTGCGTCGCAACATGTGATCTGCCCATCTATGTTTTGCCTTGTCTGCCTTGCCATAGATTACTGCATCATTCAACAAAGACAATTGTATGTCAGAATTGTGGAGATTTTGCATATGTTGAAAAAGAGTGATTCTGACCAAGTGTCTCTCAAGAGAGGCCTGAGTCACTGAATTTGCTCCTCAGTGATTTTGTTGATGTACAAATATCTGCACCACAGTGCATAGCAAGTGGAAGGGGGGGGGGGGGGGGGGGGGGGGGGGTCACTAATGTTTAGTCATGCAAAACATACTGATAAGACATGTTAGTCGGGGTCAGGCAAAATATACTGACCAAGACTTCCACCATAACTTCCTCATAGTCCTCCCTGAAAAACCAACTGTTTTCATGGCAGCCGGACTAACGAGATGGAGGATCGATGTGATCCCCGTAGTAGTGAGCGGCACGCAGATGAAGCCAAGCATAGATGATAGCACAACTTCAACTGCCTGGAGAACCCTGATCCACCGACATCATCACGCTCAGGAGGTGAGGAAAGCTACTGCAACCTGCCACAGCAATCCTACTTATTGTGGGCTTTCAACAACATCACATCGCAGGGAGTTGAGGGAGCAGTTCAGTAGTACTATCCAGTCCCTGACAAAACAGGTGTCCGTCTTAACTAACATTCCCTGCTAGAAAACCCGTATCGTACAAGGTTACAAACAGATTTATTAATATATATTCCAAAATAATATCAATGTTATCAACAACAACTTCAACTTGAACAACATTTTGTAATTGATTTGTTTGTAATATTATTAGTGACTAATAATTAGTCTAACTATTATGAGTACAGAGTAGTCCAGTCATTTCTGAAATTTCACTTCACGTTCTAAGTACTTGGTTTTCTAGTTTTGCATCAGTATTTATTTCGCAAACTGAAAAACACTGCACACAAATACAATTTCACAGGACGCGCATAACGATTTTAAGGTCGATATTTTGTACACAGTAGTATTATTGTTTACAAGACAACTTACCGGCAATGATTCCCTTCACAGTTTTGTTGGAAGACTGCAGATTAACCTGTTGTGGTGAAGCTGCCATTACGTGGGCGCTTGGCCGCAGGAATGGGCTGGTGAATTTGTTCGAATTACGATCCATTTCATGCGAATGTGTATATATGGTTCAAACAAAACTGATGATTACAAGATGTTTCTGGCGATCATTTCCCCGGCGGGATAAGCGAGAAGATCGTACGACAGTCAGCCGGTTCATCGGGCAGACGGCTTCCATGTACAACAACGCCCTCTATCCACGTGTGGCGGGGGTCAAAGGTTAAAGGGCATGGAGACCAGTTGGTCAAGACAACCCAGATAATCCGCCATACTTTTCAGTTCACAATCACTCATAAGATAACTGGCTTTTCCTGCTTGTTTATTCCCTTGTTTATAATTCTACTTTCTTCGTATTTAAATAACCACATCTATTTCCCCCATAATTTATCTTATTCTTATCTCGTCATCCACACAGCGTAACCCTTAAATAATCACGTCTATTTCAATAAAGACTATGATTCGTTTCTTGGGGTGGGAAAAATTACAAGAAACCTTGTATGCAGATACAAAAAAAAGGTCAACTATTGGAACAGGTACATAGTTTCTCCTGTCTATGTCATATAATAACGGTATACCCCTCCACCTCTGAGCACAATGGATACACGACACGTAAGCATCAAGATTGGTTTGATGAGAACGACGCAGAAATCATGTCCCTTATCAAGGAAACAATGAGCTATTTAGAGCTAATCAAAGGGACACACGTCTGCAGCCAAACAGATGGCGTTCACAATCCTGCGAAGAGTGGTCAAAAGAAAGCTCAGGAAAATGAAGGACGCGTGGTTATGAAACTAGACAGATGAAATTCAACTTTATGCTGACAGAAAAAACACACAACGCTTCTATGACGCTTTACAGACTGTTAATGGCCATCAACCGTGGTATGGAACTACAATTCGGAAAACAGATTGCTCAGAACTGTTGACAGACAAACCGATAATACTGGAATGCTAGGCAGAATACTTCCACGCGATCCTCAACCAACCGTCCCCCTCGCAGTGTTAATGGCGCTCAAGAACCAGCACAAAAATGAACTCTGTGCTCTGGCAGACTCGCTCGAACACCTGTCCCAGTGCTTCAAAATTAGCACAGTCCAGTGGATACCAGCCTACTGCAACATTCCAGGCAACGAGAAGGCAGACAAACTCGCCAGAGAGGGATAAATGCTGCAGTAGAGTGATACAGAAATCACATACAATGAGACAAAAGCATTCATCAGGGCAACGTACAGTGCAAAATCGAAAAATGACCACCCTGGCCACATAGAAAATGATGCCTACCATCAACTCTCCAGGCAAGACCAGGTGATAATTCTCCGGCTACACACAGGTCACAACAGACTTAGATGCCATCTGTACAACAAGTTTAAGATTGGCACTACAGACCTTTGTGCCCTCGGCACAGCCCCCTTGAAGGCAGAACATATTTTGCAGTCCTGTCCACTGTATACCGACAAAAGAATTAGCATTTGGCAACAGCCAGTGTCCTTCCACGAGAAGCTGTACGGAAGCGTACAGAGCCTTGAGTCGACCGCTGCCTTCATTAGAGTAATTGAAGTTGAGGTCTGAAGAAGAACAATCAACCGTCCTCCGTCTGTGACGAGGCAATAGAACGCCTGCCTCAGACATTCCTGAACAATGAACTGGGTGTTCATCTAAATATCGAGGAGGTCAGAGCAACGATTTACCAGCTATCAAATAGGAAGGCTGCAGGCATTGACCTGATCTACAAAGCAGGCAGGTGTGTCCTAACACAGAGACTAAGTTGTACAACACAATATAGACCACTGAGACTGTCCCACAACACAATATAGACCACTGAGACCGTCCCACAACACAATATGGACCACTGAGACTGTCCCACAACACAATATGGACCACTGAGACTGTCCCACAACACAATATGGACCACTGAGACTGTCCCACAACACAATATGGACCACTGAGACTGTCCCACAACACAAAATGGACCACTGAGACTGTCCCACAACACAAAATGGACCACTGAGACTGGCCCACAATAACTGAAGAATGCTACCATTGTCCACGTATTCAAGCGAAAGGGAAACCATCAATCCTGCCACAACTACAGAGTAATCTCCCTCCTATCGACTGCTGACAAGATACTGGCACGAGTTCTCCTCAACCGATGGATCACTCACCTAGAACATGATCTTCTTCCAGAGAGCCAGCATGGCTTCAGATCCGGTCGCGGCAAAATAAGGTGCAAGACTACCACAACCAGATTCTAGTGTGACCTACGAAGAGTCCAAAAGGTTTTTTAGGGCCAGATACATGGCCAAATGAGAAACAGAACACACTGGCTACACACAAAATTATGCCTATTACCAGTTGAACAGAAAAGAGCAGGTCATGGTCTTCAGACTCCGCACAGGCCACAATAAAGTGTACTAGCCCTAACACTCTTCAGCATAATGTTTGCTGCCATGCTCAGTGTTAGCTTTCAGTGTTTTATCCAAAACGTACTGGAAATTAAATACAGAACTGATGGAAAACTCTTCAAGCACAGGCGACTACAAGCTCACAAAGTAAGGGACACAACCATCTCAAACTTGCTTTTTGCTGATGGCTGTGTCCTCGTTGCCAGCACCGAAAGATAGATGCAGACATATGTGGACAAATTATCTACAGTCTGTGACATGTTCGGTTTTACAATTATTACCAACAAAAAAGCCGAAGTCAGCCTGCCCCGAGTGATGCATTTCGCGACCCAGATAGCAGAGTCAAGAACTAGCGCCTCGAACCAGTAGACAGCTTCACTTACATTGGTAGCTCTCTTTCCAGGGAAACTACTATTGAATCTGAGGGCAGCAACAAAATCTCAAATTCTAGTGTTGCCTTTGGGAGGCTGCACAACACCGCTTGGAATCTGAGGGGTTTTAGTCTTGATGCGAAACTCAAAGTCTACCGAGCCGTAGTGCTCCCCACCCTTCTGTATGCCAGTGAGACGTGAACTGTATACAGCAGGCTTTCTAGGAAAATAAAACCACTTTCATACAAGATGCCTCTGTAGATTGTTGAGAATACAGTGGCAGAATAGAGTGCCAGACACCGAGATCCTCATGAAGGCATAAATACCTAGCATACAAACACTGTTGCAGAAGACCCAGATTATGTGGGTCGGCCACGACTTGTGCATGCCAGACAACCGCATCCCAAACAATTAATGTATGGTGAGCTGAAAGATGGAATGCGTCTGGTCAGTGGTCAAAAGAAGCGCTTCAAAGACTCCCTCAAAGTATATCTGACACGCTTCAGCATCGATGCAAACTCATGGGAATGCCTCGCATAGGACCGCAAGAAATGGCGTGGAACCACCATCAATGGCACCTCCATTGTCGAGAAACATTGGGCCTCAGAAGAACAGAAAAAACGCACTTTGCGAAAAGACAAAACAGCTGATACTCACATGTCCAATTATGATCTGAAATGCAACATATGTGGAAGGGGTTTCCGTACTAGAGAATATACAGCCACCTCCGGACTCACTGATGAGATGCAACACAACATGTGTGGAAGGGGTTTCCGTACTAGAGAATATACAGCCACCTCCGGACTCACTGATGAGATGCAACACAACATGTGTGGAAGGGGTTTCCGTACTAGAGAATATACAGCCACCTCCGGACTCACTGATGAGATGCAACACAACATGTGTGGAAGGGGTTTCCGTACTAGAGAATATACAGCCACCTCCGGACTCACTGATGAGGTGCAACACAACATGTTTCATTACTGTTGTCCTCGTCGCTTAGAATAGACGGCTATTATTTTTATGATTATTATTACGGAAGAAGGCAGTTGTGAAAAATAAATCAGGAAAAGAATAGATGTGACCAAGGTGGTATTCGGCAACATGCGACACATACTGACATCAATTGTAAATTGAAAATGAGAATTGACAGCTGTTATGCATGCTCGTCACTACTTTATGGCCCAGAAACATGGACAATGAATAACACGTTGGAAAAGAGTATCGAAGCCTTCGAAATGTGGGTATATAGAAGATTGGGTCCTATTTCTTGGAAAGAGAAGAAAACAGATGTGGACGCATTGACAAATTTGGGGGTCAAAAGAGAATTCATGACCGAAATCAAGGTTATACAGTTAAAATATGTTGGCCATACAACAAGACATACCTCCTTGTTGAAGACCATACTAGAGGGTAGGGTAGAAGGCAGTCGTTGAAAAGGCAGACAACGTTTTAAGTGGATGTATAACATCAGGAGATGGACTGGAAAAAGCATATCAGATTGCACCATTACGATAATAGAAAGAATACACTGGATATACATTTGTCAACCTTCGATACAGACAAGGCACTTGAATTGAACTGATTTCGTCCAGGAAATCTCGTCTCGGTGTGGTATCTGACCATACCCATTTAAAATGTTGATTAAACTTAACTTGAATCAACTTTAACATTTTTTTTTCATTTATTTTTTCCCGACTAGACGAAAAGAAAAGTCGTCCGTGTTGAAAATGACAGACATTACGAAAACATGCGCATAACATTATATTACATTATGAGGAAAGACTCAGAAAAACCTGCCGACATTATTTAGAAAATAAAAGAATTCGATGTGACTTAATCTATCTATCTATCTTCTATCCACTTGTGTCGTGGGGAGTTGTAACCTCCTTTGTTTCTTATTTTTGGCAGCAGAAAACCTGCTGATGACTTGCCAGGTCAATCCCAGTATCTGTTACCAACCGCTAGGCTGGTAGCCACTAGAATTCGATCGCCTATTTTTGGGGCTGGTGGTGGTGGACGTGTAAATTAGAGCAAGGTAGACCCTCGGCCTTTCAGGCGCCATCTATGCCGCGCCGCTAACCACATAACCAAGAGATGATGTTATAGCCACACAGTCCCCTTTTTGTGACATATTCTCTGTGAAGCGAGAATCCCTAGAATAATTTGAGTAGATTTTTATAACTTGAATTTTGCCAGAACAGCGGCCGCTAAGCCTACTCTTTTCGATTTTCAACTGTCAATGGATTTTTAACGTGTGCATCACTGCACACGGGTGTCTGATCTCACTACTCAGAGATCAGGGGAAATATTTACTGGATGATCCACGTGAAAAAATCTGTGATTTGAACCCACGACCTCCAGCACCCGAAGCGAACACCTTATATCGAGACCGCTGACTTAATACAGGTTCATAGGATAATCAAAGGAACGGATAAATTAGACTAAGAAGTTTTTCAAAATACAACTACCTACAGTAACAAGAGGACATGGCTACACATTAACTAAAGAAAGGTCCAGTTTAGGAAATATTTATGTAGTCAGAGAGTGGTGAATGTTGGAATGCATTGCCACAGGAAGTAGTGGAGGCAGGGATAATTAGTGCATTTAAGAATAGATTGAATGCTCATAGCTTTTAGAGCAAGAAAATGTAAATGAAAGTGGTTGTATACAGACTATGCAAAGTCTTCTAAACTAAGACGTTAAGTTAAGTTAAGACAGTCACTGGTCTGGAATCCGCGTGGCGGGAGAAGTGGAGAAACCTAAACACTCACGGAGAAGGACAATCGAGACACACCTGAAAACATCAGGAAGACGTGGGGGAGCTTGAAATGATGGCAGATGACAAGAAGACTTGACGAGTATTAGTGAGGACATATGCTTCGCAGGGAGTTGAAGTGTTTTGAACGATAGATATATCAAATCCACTTTATTTATCCAATCCACTATATTTAGCTACAAGACATTCAAAGAATCTCGTGCTGTGATTGGCTGAAAGGACTAAAGCCTGTCATGGTGGCATTTTTTGAAGTTGTCAAGTGAAGATCGAAACAACTTTGTGAATGCAAAAAATAGGTTCATTGATATTTGTATTTGAAACTCATCAGTTTTCAAGTAAGTGTTTGACGTATATGAATCATTAAATCATCAATCAACTGTTTTACGATGCTAACGTCAATCTATCCATACTCCACAGTGACCATTTGACCATTTCTCAAATTTCTGCTGCTTGCAGGACGCTGACTGTATTGTTACGCTCAGTTCAAGTTCAATTCATATTCCATCTCCGCATCGAAGATTGGCTGAAATGGATCTCCAGTGTATGATCTCTCGCAGTAATGATGCAATCTGACAGGCTTTTGTCAGGCCTGTTCCTGATGTTATCCGTCTACTTATAACATACATTGTCTGCCTCTTGGCAGTCAAAGTCTTGGACTTGGACGACTGCCGACTGCCTTCCACGTTCCATTCAATTTCATCCTGCCCTCTAGTATGGTCTTCAACAAGGAGGAATTGGAATGTATTGTTCACCATCATCAGACTATGCCCAGAGACGTGTTGGAATCTTCTGATCATGTCTCGCCACTGCCCTCTGCTAAGTCAGTTCAGAGACTGGTGTTGAAGTAATGTCACAACACTGTCCTCTTGTTAGTCAGTATGGTTACTGGTAGTCCAGAGACTGGTATTATTGAAGCCTTCTGATCATGTCACGCCACTGTTCTCTATTAGTCAGTCCAGAGACTGGTATTATTGAAGTCCTCTGAACATGCTACGCCACTATCGTCTATTAGTCCGGAAACTAGTGTTGAAGTCCTGTTCATGTCACGCCACTGTCCTGTTACTCACTGTCCTGTTACTCACGCCACTGTCCTCTGCAGTGTTAGTAAGTCCAGAGACTGGTGTTGGAAGTCTTCTGATCATGTCACGCCACTGTCCTCTGTTAGTCAGTCCAGAGACTGGTGTTGGAAGTCTTCTGATCATGTCACGCCACTGTCCTCTGTTAGTCAGTCCAGAGACTGGTGTTGGAAGTCTTCTGATCATGTCATACTACTGTCCTCTGTTAGTCAGTCCAGAGACTGGTGTTGGAAGTCTTCTGATCATGTCATACTACTGTCCTCTGTTCCCAGCAGATCAGTATATCTGCACTGCCAATGTTCTTGCAACCCTGTGGGATGTATTGTTATTTGCATACATGATTTCTAGTCCCTTTTCCCAATAATCATAGTCTTTGTTTTCTTTGTGTTTGTCTAATCCAAACTCTTGACTTATTGGGTATATTGTTGTCAGAAGCTCCTGAAATTCTTGCTCACTTTTTGCCATCAAGCTGTATTCTCCGCATATCTAAGGTTATTCATTGCCACTCCTCCAATTACAAGCTCTGGCATTCTCGCTATCTCCTTGAATATCTGTTCTGTGTAGAACAGATTCTTTGTAAAACGACGGGATAATACACATCCCTATCTCACTCCTCTTTTTACACCTATACTTGGAGAGCATATCTTTCTGATTTTACTGTAGCAGTTTATTCCCATTAAAGAGTACTGAGCAGTCTTAGGTCCTTTCCATCTAGACCAGTGCTTTGCAACATGGGCGCTAGCGCCCACTAAATGGGTGGTTGGAGAATAATAACATTCTGTATTTAAAATATTATTATGGAAATGCAGAGGCTACACAACCTCAGGAAACTATGACAGAATACCAGCAAACCAACAAGTTAACATTTTGAGGACCTGTGTTTTTTCTGTGACAGCAAAATACTGTGAAACTTAGACAGTCACATCTCAATGAAGAGAATCAAGTTCTTTGAGTAGAAATGTTTTTGAAAGGTTCTCAGAGTACCATGGACTAAAAAAGAAGAATGCAGACATTTGACAAGAGTTGGGCATAGACGAGAACTGGTTCATAAACTCCACCATGAACAGAAAATTAAATTACTTTGGATACATAACAAATTAAACAGGCTTGAGAGAACGGTAATAGAAGGTATGGTGCTGGGCAAGAGGAGCAGAGGCACACCAAGATGTCAAAGAATGCTTGGGCATGACTTTGAAGTAGGCTGGAGATTTGGCAGAAAGTCAAGTTTCTTTCAGACGGGCTGTGATGGAACATGCCACATGATAGTGATGCTGTATTCAAAACAAACAATACATACAGGCTTGGTTAATGATCACTACATTTTCTTCAATTTCAATTTTAGTTGGCGGTAAGGAATATGTACCCTCACGAAAGTTACAAAAGTGGACGGCAAGTATAACAAGGTTGATGGGCCCTGATCTAGACAAACATTCTTTCGGAGTAGTAGCGTTTCTTTAGTCCCCTTAATAAGGATTTGCCTGTTCTGAGCTGACTGTACAGCAAAGGAAAAGCACCCATAAATGTAAGCTGGGATATCTTGATTATTTTAAATATTTCAGCTGGTTTTTGGGTACTGGGTTAGCCTTCCCACTGTGATACCTTATCTCTTAGGCAGACTACTCTAGTGCAGCCTGTTTCCAGGGCTACTGCTCGGAGATGGAATAGGGTCATGCTCAATCAAGGTTCGCTTAACCTGGTCCAATTAGCAAGGTTTGCTTAACCTGGTTCAAGCAGCAAGGTTTGCTTACCCTGGTCCAAGCAGCAAGGTTTGCTTACCCTGGTCCAATCAGCAAGGTTTGCTTAACCTGGTCCAATCAGCAAGGTTTGCTCACCCTGGTCCAAGCAGCAAGGTTTGCTTACCCTGGTCCAAGCAGCAAGGTTTGAGTTGCTGTATCTTGGCCTCCACATGAAGTTTGACAATGATACAATATGGTTTGAGATGGCAGTCGTAACCAGCAAGTGGTAAGAGACACGTGAGTCATGGTATGCCAGTTGTGAAAAAATAGTAGACCAAACAAAGAATGGCCAATATGATTACATGTACAATGAATATGGATGAAAAAAAAGTTTACATTTTTCTTCAATCAACTGATGATAAGCTTCTAGCCCGGTAAGGTTCACGTAGGAGGCCGTGCGCTTCAGGTTTTCGCCGGTCCCCCATAACTTTTTGAGCATGGTTGCTCCCCCGCTCCAGACTTTGTCTCTTTGGTCTGCATAAGTGAGGCATTCCTGCAGGATATGTTCCAACGTTTATTGTTGTTTTTTTCGCTCACCTTATTTCTCTATAATCCTAAGGCGTTGCACTATGTTTTTATTTTGCGGCTATCGGCCCCGTGCATCTGACTTCATCATGCATTTTATGTGAGGGTCTGCTTCGTCCTGCATTTTCTAAGGGTTTGCTTCCCCAAGGTAACGGTTGGTGCTGTGATGGGGAGTGAACCCAGCACCTTTGGATTGTGAGCCGTGTCACTTAACCACCAGCGCACGCTGTGTTCCGGTGTTTGCTTGGGTGCTCCACAGTCGCACGTGGCGGTGTGCCTCAAGTCTGTAATGTCCTTTTCTGTGTCTGAAGATCTTTGTCTTCCCATCTCTGCCAAGTTTGTCTATGCTGTTATTTTCTGGCTTGTATTCTTTGTGATGTTCTCTCCATTCCGTCCTCATGTATCATTTGATGAGTGTCTTTGCTTCTTTATAGCTCTGTGGATGTTGAATCTGTGTGCTACCACTTCTGGCTTTTGCGAGCTCATTTGCCTTCTCATTTCCAAGTATCACAGTGGGCTTGAATCCATTGTAGAACTAGATCTGTTTTTTGAGACAGCAATTCAATGTTGTTTTCTATTTCGTGTAAGAATCTATCTTGTTTAGGACTTGAGATGGCTTGGAGTACTCACCTGGAGTCTGTTAGAATGACCACTTTCCTTGCAGTTGTGGTTTGTCTGATAAGAATCTGAGTTGCTGTATGAATAGCTCTTGCTTCAGCTCTGAAATTGGTACAAGTCTCTCTTGCTGGTACGGAGTGATTTTCTGTCATTGAAGTTTTCTATGTTTTCCCCTTTTATCACTCAACGAGGTAGATACATCTGTGCGATTAATAATACAGCGATGGATCTAAGTCTTGTTATAAGCAAAATTGCTGCCGAGGACGAATGTGCCGGACCGAAAGTTGCAAATATTGCAGTAAAGCCACAAACTAGCGTCACAGCGCGTTATTTTCTTTGGACTGCATCCTACTACTTGCAAAGCTCTGTTCAGGGTTTGGTAGCGGGAGATTGAGAGCGAACGCAGAAGAAGAAGAAAAATGAAGATAAATGAATGATCAGTGATTTTATTTTATATCTATAGGTGTGTCATGAAAAATGGAGCAAAAATCACACAAGGATCATCGTCGTCGTTCAGTGAGAAATCTGAGGAGGTCTTCCGGATTCTTCACTCCGGCAATTGAGGTTCTGGAATCTCCAGAAGCTATTAATAATGACCTAACTTCCACTTATGGTAGTGTCTGGTTGGCTTGTGGTAGTCAAACGGCCGACTGTGATCACCTTGTCACGGTCAATGTGAGCCAGACGGCTGACTGTGATGACTTTGTCACGGTCGATGTGAGCCAGACGGCTGACTGTGATGACTTTGTCACGGTCGATGTGAGCCAGACGGCCGACTGTGGTGACTTTGTAACGGCCCATGTGTACCAGCCATTGCTTTGTAAAGAAGTAGATGGCTTCGTTGCTGGTAAGTGCTCTGAAGAACAGCCAGCAGTAACTTCATTTCATGAACACGCTGAATTTGATGCAGAGCTTCCTGGTATTTGTGAACCGGTGGTTCATGCAGAATGTTGGACACATCGTGGGACTAGTGTTTTTAGCAGTCATTTAACCTCGTTTTCTGTGTTTGACACTAAAACTGGACTTGCTTTGCGCGAGCAATCATTCAAACACGAGAAGCCGTTTTCTGTGTTTGACACTAAAACTGGACTTGCTTTGTGCGAGCAATCATTCAAACACGAGAAGCCGTTTTCTGAAATGGTTATGGACTTTAGGGAAGAACCTCATTCACAGACTGGTGCAGGTCTGGAATCTGCCTACGCCACCATCGATCTTGAAACACACAAAAGTGTTCATCATGAATGTGATGTTTCTTTGGTGAAGGAGATTATTAGTCGGCTACAAACTGGCGCAAGTACATCTGCATTCGTCGAGGATAAAATATCGAATGAAAGTTTGAATAATGAAAGTAATGTTTCGTTATTAAAGGAAAGTACAAGAAAAGACAATGCTCAAGTTTTGGAAAACATTGACTATGTTTATGACACCGTTAGCTTCAGTTGTGAGAATAGCTCAACCAATAATGACCAGATAAGTGTTTTAACAGACGAGATGCTTGCCTTGGTCAACCAGAGTAAGGCAGAGGTTGTCAAAAGTGTACATTCAAGAAACGAAAGGAGAAGAAGTGATGGATATGTAAAAAAACATGCATTGATCAAGAATGCTGGACTTCAAGCAAAGAAACGAAAAAGTCTTTCTTTAAAGAAGATCAAAATACAGAGCCAAAGTGATTATGTTGAAACGAACAGTGAAACAAATGTAGAGTACAGAGATAGTGGACATGTGGGAACTGATGGGCATAACCAGAAGAAAAATAAAGATGTGAATGTCACAATTTCAACAAGCACGTCTCAACTGACGGATGACGACATTCGGAGGTCAGACAATCCAGAAAATTTAGACTTTGTCAACTATGAAATCAGGAAAGACATATTTACAAATTTGGACATGAAAAATTATTTGTTCGACTTTCAGAACACACCAGTTGAGAAAAACGAGAAGAATAAAGAAGTAACTATTCCACCATGGACGTCGTCTCAACTGACGGATGACGACAAGTGGGCAGATAATAAAAAAACTATTGACTTTATAAACGATGAAATCAACGAAGAAATGTTAACAAATTTGGATATTGAAGATCATTTTTCAGACTTTTGGAAATCAGATAGTAAGAGGACTGCAGAGTCAAAAGCAAAAGCAATTCGTCGTACTTCAAGATGTTTTAGTCTTCATGAGGTACCGCTGTGTAACCTTTCATCGGAAGAAACCGACGACTTTGGTTTATTTTCTCAAGAGATTGAGGGTTCTTTGTCGAAACCCAGTCCGTCGTCTTATAAGGATGTTGAAAATAAAGAAAACATCGAAGTGGTGGAGTCTCCACCCGAAGGTAGTTTATCTTTTAAAGATGTTGCCTTCATTGAAGAAGTGCTGGATGACTTTGCTAAACTTCATGTTAACGAGGAGATGGGCAATGCTGACAGAAGCCACCGTGCTGTGTCACCTTCTCGGGGAAAACGAAGAAGTGGTCGCAGGAGACGATCTGCAAATTACTACCCGACAGCTGATACAATTAACATACCCAAATACCAAGATATAGAGATGAAAGACAGCACATTTGACACACTCCAACAAAATAGTAACTCTGATATGCCAGTTAGTCCACAAGGTTTACTGGAAGCAACAGAAGTGAGATATCATTCAGACAGATGTGCCATTGACGAAGGTAGTGAGAGTTCTGGGAATATGGAAAATAGACAAACCTATGTTGACATGTCCGTTACTTCAGCCGCAGAAACTGATATGGATGAGTTACTTTCTCCTAGCAGGACATCAACAGGAAGCGAAATAAAATCTGTCGGTGATTCACAATCGAAAATATGTTACAGAATTCGACCAAGACGAAAATCTTGGAGCATTAGTCAAAATCTTGACTCAGATGTAGAAAAGAAACAACGACGACGAGCAGACAGACATGGAAAAAAAGAAAAGCATTCTATACAGACATTGACATCTGACATTGCAAATTCTTCTCTGTCATTGAACGAGACTGCATCAACTGCAGGGTCAAGTGACAGTGAAGTTTCTTCAGAAATGAGAAAATCTACGAACGATGAAGACGTTAGCCCAGGCCTAATCCTTCTTTACAAGAACAAGAATTTTGTCATGCCACAATCTAAATCATGGGAAAGCATCAAAGAAGTTCCGAGGCCTGGCCAGCCAGTTATATCAAAGAAACGATGTAAGTGTTTCCTTGACTTTGGCATAACTCAAGCCAAGCTCCTGCGCAGACACAAAAAGGCTACGGAAATGTACAAGAAAATAGGAGGGAAACCTGCAGCTATTTCTGGTGAAGAGTTTGATCAGCTGATGTTGAGTGTGCAGCTATTTATAGAAGATTTGTAGCATTTGTGTAGAAGGTTCTCAGTCAGTGTTTTGTTGGGACCAAGATGCTGAGCAGCGCATGAGCTGCAGCGGTCTGCAGCCTGAAGCTGTCTGCTAGAGTTAGGACCAGCGACCCAGAGTTGACAAGACCCTTCTACACCGCCACGTGATGATCCTGGATAACAGGCTGCAGCAGGGCAGACTGGCTAAGGAGAAGGGATCGAAGAGGAAAGGCAAATCTGGTACCCTGCCTGCCGGTGTCGGATGTGTCGACCAAAAGGTACAGATATCGTAGTCAAGCTGTAAATTACGACACAACTCATTCCATTCTCTGGATTACATCCTGCTACTTGCAAAGCCAATTTCAGGGATTAGTAGCGGGAGTTTGAGAACGAACAACGAAGAACTAGTGTTTTATTTAACACTTGGATTCTTCTTCCACGTTCGTCCAAAGAGGGCGTTGTGTCATAGTTTACAGCTTGGCTGCAATATCGGTGCCTTTCGGCCCAACTCATCTGATTTCAGCAGAGTATTTTAGGGATCTGATTTGCCTCCCTCTTTGATCCGTAATTTCTTATCCAGGCTGCATGGTTGCAGTCTGGATTGAGGGCCACCACGTGAAGGCGGAATAGGGTCTTGGTCAGTTATGGGTCACTGACCCTGATGCAAGCTGCTATGAGTAGCTGGCTTCTGTCTTTCATTGTGCTACATCTTCAACCCCGCTTGCAAACTCTGACATTTTCTTTCTTTTCACTTTTTCCCTGCTTGTGCCTTTCAGCGTCAGGTTATGAAGAGGTTTCTTGTCCTGGCCCTAGTATGTGCTTGTATCTTCCAGCGTAAGGTTATGAAGGGGTTTCTTGACCAGGTCCTAGTATGTGCTTGTGCCTTTCAGAGTCAGGTTATGGAGAGGTTTCTTGACCAGGTCCTAGTATGTGCTTGTGCCTTTCAGAGTCAGGTTATGAAGAGGTTTCTTGTCCTGGCCCTAGTATGTGCTTGTATCTTCCAGCGTAAGGTTATGAAGGGGTTTCTTGACCAGGTCCTAGTATGTGCTTGTGCCTTTCAGAGTCAGGTTATGGAGAGGTTTCTTGACCAGGTCCTAGTATGTGCTTGTGCCTTTCAGCGTCAGGTTATGAAGAGGTTTCTTGTCCTGGCCCTAGTATGTGCTTGTATCTTCCAGCGTAAGGTTATGAAGGGGTTTCTTGACCAGGTCCTAGTATGTGCTTGTGCCTTTCAGAGTCAGGTTATGGAGAGGTTTCTTGACCAGGTCCTAGTATGTGCTTGTGCCTTTCAGCGTCAGGTTATGAAGAGGTTTCTTGACCGGGTCCTAGTATGCGATTGTATCTTCCAGCATAAGGTTATGAAGAGGTTTCTTGACCGGGCCCTAGTATGTGCTTGTGTCTTTCAGCGTCAGGTTATGAAGAGGTTTCTTGACCGGGTCCTAGTATGTGATTGTATCTTCCAGCATAAGGTTATGAAGAGGTTTCTTGACCGTGCCCTAGTATGTGCTTGTGTCTTTCAGCGTCAGGTTATGGAGAGGTTTCTTGACCGGGTCCTAGTATTAGCTTCGTACACGGGGGGCTTTACTGCTTGTTATTTCCACTATCCATCTTTTGCGTGGTCGGCCGTTGGCTGTGTATCCATTGTATCTGTATCGCATTGCTTTCTGAGGAAAACTATCTGGTGTTTGACGTGTAACGTGGCCAAGCCATTTGGTTTGCTGTCTCTTGATGAGGTCTAGCACTGGTGTTGTACTAACTTGTCTCCTAATATCTTCGTTTCTGATTCTATCCATTTTTATTACTCCAAGCATTCTGTGCAGGCATTTCATCTCTGTTACGTTTCTTTTATCTTTGTTTCCCAGTGTCTAATTCTGGCACTGATAGCACGACGTTGGTAGGAATAATCTGTTGTATATTGTTCTTTTTGTATCCATTGTCACGTGCTTAGACAGTAATATCTGGGACGTTTGCTCAATGATTTGACTTGATTTATTACATCTGTTTTGTATTCGATGTCACCTTAACCATCTGCTGTGATTATGTTACCCAGGTATGTGAAATTGTTCACCTGTTTTACTAGTTGATTTTGTATGAATAATGTCATTTCTATTTCTTTTCTTGCAATGGTCATAACTTCGGTGTTCTCTATGTTGATTTTCATACTATAATCCGTACAGACCTCTGATGTTTGTATGCAAAAGCAATAATAAAATCTTTAAATGTTTTGGTTCTAGAAAACGTGGAGGATGAACGTATTGATCCACGGTGTTTGCTTTCTGTGTCAGAGAACCTCACAGTGTTTGACCTGAAACCTGCCTCCCTCAACCTCACAGTGTTTGACCTGAAACCTGCCCTCCCTCAACCTCACAGTGTTTGACCTGAAACCTGCCTCCCTCAACCTCACAGTGTTTGACCTGAAACCTGCCTCCCTCAACCTCACAGTGTTTGACCTGAAACCTGCTTCCCTCAACCTCACAGAGTGTTTAACCAGAAACCTCTAACCTCACAGAGTGTTTAACCAAAAACCTCCAACCTCACAGAGTGTTTAACCAGAAACCTCTAACCTCACAGAGTGTTTAACCAAAAACCTCCAACCTCACAGATTGTTTAACCAGAAACCTCCAACCTCACAGAGTGTTTAACCAGAAACCTCCAACCTCACAGAGTGTTTAACCAGAAACCTCCCACCAATGATGCTCTATCATTTGCCACTATCAGATCTTCCATTGTAAAGGATTTCTGCATTCTGGGATAGTTGGCTTGGCTTCGTTCGTTTTCAATCTTCCGCTACTAAACGCTGACACGGGCCTAACTAGCAGAATGTAGTCCAGAGAACGGAATACGTTGTGTCGTATTTTACAGCTTGGCTACGATATTTGCACCTTTCGGCCCAACACATCCGACTTCAGTAATAATTTTTTTAGTACCGGGTTAGCATTCCCTCTTCGATCCCTTCTCCTTAGCCAGTCTGCCCTGCTGCAGCCTGTTATCCAGGATCACTGCGTGGAGGTGTAGAAGGGTCTTGACAGCTCTGGTTCCCTGGCCCTGATGCTAGCAGTCAGCTATGGGTCGCTGATCGCTGCAGCTCATGCGCTGATCAGCATCTTGATCCCTGTGGGATAGTTAAACAGGTGTTCTGGGTCTTGGGTGGCCCCATATTCGCAGAGGCCGTCGTCCGCATATCCCCATTTGTTCAGCCTACACCTGGACACTCCTATTCTGAACCTGTGTAAAGCTCTCTACATAATGTGTAACATGTTATGCCCTGTGGCAAGTTTTTCTATATCTTTTCTGCACCACAACTTTGATGCCACTTTTTGGTACATTGTCTCCAAGTGTTCTGTTTCGAGGGCTGTGCAGTTTGCGAAAAGCTTTCTTGATTTCAGTTGTCCACTTTTTGGTTCATTTCCACAATGAGGATGTCTCTGATCGCAGAACTGCTTTAATCTTTTCAGCGTCGGATGTTACACTTCTTCTAATATCTGGTGGTGCAATGCCTGCGATTACGTAAACCTTTTCCTTTGGTCTCGGTTAAGGCGCCATGTCACAATACAACATGTCGACGTGTTTCGTATGTGAAGACTTGTTCCATACTGATGCAGCGCATTCTGCCACAGTGCAAGAGCTGATGTTCATAGCACTGTTGTGTGGATACGCCCGCTTCCTGTGCTTGCGGATGATATTGTTTCGTGCATTGACTTTTTATTTTACTGCACTTATTTATAAATTTGGATCATTGTACTCCAATTGCCGTCTCAATTATGGTTATACAGTCCTTTATTTCTGTAGTACTCACCCATATCCACATGAACTGTCTCTACAGGCTGTTCACCTTCGGTTGACAGAATAGAGAGGTCAACTCTTTAGCCCTCAGCAGGACGAGACTCTCTGACATCCATGGGCTGCTGCAGAGAGTCCAGATCGGATTAACTGGGCATGTTGTTCCCATGCCCAATGAGGGCCTCCCTAAGCAGCTGTTGTGTAGATGCCTCCACCCTCCCCATGCCCAATGAAGGCCTCCCTAAGCAGCTGTTGTGTGGATGCCTCCACCCTCCCCATGCCCAATGAGGGCCTCCCTAAGCAGCTGTTGTGTGGATGCCTCTACCCTCCCCATGCCCAATGAGGGCCTCCCTAAGCAGCTGTTGTGTGGATCCCTCCACCCTCCCCATGCCCAATGAGGGCCTCCCTAAGTAGCTGTTGTGTGGCGAGCTCAAGAGAGGCAGGTGCTCATTAGGGGACGGAAGAAACAATACAAAGCTCTCTGAACATTTCTTTGAACAGTCTCTTCATTTATGTTGCTTCCAGGGTCTGCTTGCTCCGAACCGCTCAGCCTGGTGCACTGCCATCACACATGGTGCTCGCACCACTGAGAACAGAACCATTGCTGAGGCATAGAAAAAGCGAACTGTGGGAAAGGAAAGAATGCAAGATGGTCAAATTACTGACTCACGTGTGCCGCACATGGGGTAGAGTTTGTCACGCTCAGATCGGGCTGTACAGTCATATGCGGTCACATCTGAATAAACATATCTGACACTGTCGCCATCTTCGCTTGCGATTGACAACCTTTGCGTTTACTCATCAGCCTAGAGGGAGTTGCATCATCAGGATGAGACGACTTTTCAAGAAGCAGCCATTTTTGCTCACCGATCAGAATATCATCTTCGTCTGTTAGCGGCTCGTGGTGGTACCGACGGGTTGAATTACAAAATCGTGCTCAGATTGTGTTTGTGAGAGCAAATTGGCGTCTGTGTGCAAGGGTTCTGCTTATAATTGAAGATGTTCGTCCGAGAGGGTGTCCGTACAGCGGGACACTCAATCAAAGTCCACCTCTCCTCTCGGGGCACAAAACATCTCACCAGCGTACACAATCCCTGGCTACTCTTTCTGTCTCACCAATAACAACTAACCAATCGCAGCCATGTCTCACACTCTATTTTACATCTATTTTTAGATCTGCCTATATCTATTTTTCTTTTGGGATTCCATGGAGAGCCTGGCTAACTATGTTGGATAGTGCCTTTATTAGCACGTCGTATTTTCATTTCTTAATGTGCTGTCCCTCTTTGGTCCCTAACCTCTTTGCCAGATTAGATGAATATATCTTGTTTCCAAGGCTACCACTTGGAGGCTGAATAGGGTATTGGTCCCTGCCGAAGACAGATGTATCGGACCAAAAGGTGCAAATATTGCAGTCAAACTGTAAACTAGCGACACAAAGCATTCCGTTCTCCGGACTACATTCAGCTGATTGCAAAGCCTTGTTCAGGGCTTGGTAGTGGGAGACCGAAGGCAGAAGAAGAAGGGTATTGGTCAGCTATGGTTCACTGACTCTGACGCAAATATCCAGCAATTTAAAAAAAAAAATTATTTTTTTTGGTCATTCGCCTTATTTCTCTAATCCACAAGGCGGTGTGCGTTGCACTGTGGTTTTTATTTTGCGCCTATCGGACCAGTGTATCCGACTTCAGTATGCATTTTATGTAAGGGTCTGCTTCCTCCCGCATTGTCTAATGGTTTGCTTCCCCGGAGTAATGGCCGGTGCTGTGATGGGGATCGAACCCAGCACCTTTGGGTTGTGAGCTGTGCCACTTAACCACTAGGCCACATCGTCCCCCCACATCCAGCTATGAGTCACTGGCTGCTGTCAGCTCATTCACTGCTGAATCTTTGGACCCCACAGTGGACAATTTTGTTATAACCTTGTTACTGAGAAATAAATTTGGTTACATTACACATTCAAGATTTATCTTGTCATTACACTGTATACATGTTTGTTCCCAGATGTTGTCATAGCCGGGAGGGGAGGAGGAGCTCTTAATTCTGTTCACATGCTCATATGGTGTGTGCAACACAGTCTCTGACAGCAAAAGGTCAACTCTTGGCTTTCAAGCAGCATGGCTTGTTCTTGTTAACAGGAGAAGGTGCGAGTCTCTGGTATCCTAAAACCAGGACACTGATGTCCATAAGCAATAGCTGGCAATTAATATAAGAAAAAAACTGATTTCAAAATCACATACTGCCTTGCAGGTAGGCTGCAGACAGCCAAGAGATGACTCCCCTTGTGCTGGGGAATATTGAGTACGCAGAATTCAACTTTGCCTGGACAAACAACTGAACTTAACTCGAACATCTGCCTGACAGGAAGTGTAAGTGAAAACCAAGTTAACGGTTAGATGACCCAAGAGCAGAGTTGGTAGCTAGGTGTGCAGGACATGATTTTCCTTGGGAGAGCCCATAACTAGAGCACGCTGATCTATCCCTGCATTTTTGAGATTATTCTTTGATGGTGAGGAATACTCACTCCCTTCCACTCTATGACCATAGACTTTGTGACCCGGCATGCCGAAACAGGATGGGGAGTGAATGGAGGGAGTTCGTCTCCAACTTACTAGCTCATCCACTAGAAGATTATGTTGAAACTACTTGACTGAAGTACGTGCACTAATTATTGTCACATAAATGATTAACAACACAGAATAGCAAAACTAGGAGCAAGCATGGTTCATATAAACACACCAGCCAACATGGAGACAGACTAGCAAAACTAGGCGCAGGTATGGTTCAAATAAACACACCAGCCAACAGGCAGACATACTGAAAGGTGCAAATATCGCAGTCAGGCTATAAACTACGACACAAAGCATTCCCTTCTCTGGACAACATCCTGCTACTTTCAAAACCTTTTTCAGGGCATGGGTGGCGGGAGTATCAGAACGAATGACGAAGAAGAATCGTCAAGAGAGGAAGTGACAGACCTAAACATATAGAAGGATAGTCGATATACTCATGATTACGGCAGGAAAGATGTGGGTGAAAGCTGTAATTGATGGCGCAGGGCAGGAAGACTGGGTGAGTATTTGTTGGGGGCCTTTGCTCCGCAGGGAGTTGAAGTGTTCTGACTGAATCGATTGGGAGTAGTTTCCCCTGGACGAGTCAACAATGGCGGACGGTGATTTCTTGGAATCCAAGCAGGTTTAGCAGTTGTCTGTCTACCAGCTACCCGGCTCTCTACCCCACACACGTGGCCGAACGCACATGATCCTGCTTGCAGTTAATATGATCGTGTCTCGTCGACCAGATACAATGTTTTATTGATTTGAAACGCTCTATTATTTCACAATTTGGGGTGAGCAAGAATAGATCATTTCTCCCGTCTGCCTCTCTTGTTGATCCTCTCTTGTCCACCAGATTCAGAGATTGAGATTATCATGGCCTTACCTTATCACCTGTCTAATAGACTAAGATAAAACAACATTACATTTAACTTACTTACTTAGTCGCTCCTCTTCTACCGTGAGGTGCAGAGGTTTGCCAAAGAGAACGCCACACTGCTCTATCCGCCGTCTTTTTCCTGGCCTCTTTCCAATCCAGCCCTCTATCACTTAGGGACTGTCGTATGTTGTCTTCCCAACGTACTTTGGGACATACTCGGGGTCTGCGTCCTTGACTTTTGATCTCCCATGACCGCTTTGGTATCCGATCTTCTTCCATTCTACAGACATGGCCAAACCACTGTAGTTGGGACCGCTCCACTCGTGTCTGCAGGGGTTGAACTTCAAGATTGCTACGTATTGTCTGGTTACGGATCTTGTCCCTTTTCGTCACCTGAACCGCCTTTCTTAGGTACCTCATTTCTGAAGTTTGTAATTGCCTTTCTTGGGCTGTAATCATTGCCCATGACTCACATCCATATGTCAGGACAGGCACATAGGTCGAGCGGTATACATCCATCTTTGTTTTCCTGCTTATTTCTCTTCTACTGAGGAAACCTCTGTGTATTGCATGGAACAGTCTACCTGCTGCTGCCCTTCGTGCAGTTAACTCCTCTTTGATTCCTCTCCTGCTGTCTATTACCACTCCTAGATATTTAAAGTTGCTGACCTGCTCTAGTGCTCGTGTTCCCAGGGTTATCTGATGTCTCTTTTCATCTCTGGCGATCACCATGGTTTTTGTTTTGGAGTTGCTGATGTGCATTCCTCTCTTCTTCAACTCTTCTTCCCAGACCTGCAAGTTGATCTGGAGATGTGCTTCGGTTTTGATGATCAGGGCCACATCGTCTGCAAATGCTAGTTCCGATATGTAACTTGGTCTCATCTTCCAGTACCCTACTTCATACTTTTTTGTCCGTTCCTTGCAGGCTTTGATGACTTCATCCATGAGGAGTATGAAAAGGTACGGTGATAGAATGTCCCCCTGTCTTACTCCGCTAGTGGTCTTGAAATCTCCTGACTTTTGATTTGATGTCCGCACATAATTTCTGCATGTTTTATAGAAACTCTGTATGGCAGAGATCAGGGGTCCTGGGATGTTCTTCCTTGTCAGGCACTCCCAGAGTTTGTCCCAAGGAACTTTATCAAATGCTTTCTCCAAATCCAAAAAGCAGAGATGCATCTCTTTATCATATTCAAGAGCCTTTTCACTTAGCTGTCTGAGTGTAAAGATAAGGTCTTGAGTACTTCTGTTTGCCCTAAACCCACATTGAGTTTCATCCATATTTGGCTCTGCTAGACCTCTTAATCGCCGTTCTAGAATCCTAGAGTAGACTTTCCCGGGGACACTAAGAAGGGAAATACCTCTGCGATTTTCACATTGTAGATTGTCGCCCTTTTTAAATATTGGTATTATTATTGCAACCTCCCAGTCTCTTGGTATCTTCTTGTGGCGCCAAGCTGCCTTGAGAATAGCCCTTAAAAAAGGCAATTCTATAATACCAAGCATGTCTCTACGTTAACTCCAAAAAATGTTGTCCTGCTTGTGCCTTTCAGCGTCAAGTTATGAAGAGGTTTCTTGACCGGGCCCTAGCCCCTAGTATGTGCTTTTGTGCTTCATACACGGAGAGATTTACTGCTTCTGTTATTTCTGCTATCCATCATTTGCGTGGACAGCTCTTGGCTTTGTATCCATTGTATCTGTATATCATTGCTTTCTCAGTTTCTTATGAATACTATCTTGTGTATACAATACAAATGCTACCAAACGTATCTAAATTAGTGATGTAAGCTTGCAAAGGTATCCAAGGTCACTGATGTTTTTAATTAAAGTAGCTCAAAAATGGCGGGTACAGCATAGGGCCTACTGGTAACGTTGTGTTAATTTTGTTCAAATTCCTTGCATCTAAATTAGACTCTATATCGCTATCAAACGTGCTTGCTGAAGATGGTGACAGCATCAGATTTTTACTGGTAAATGTGTTCTCTCATGTCTGTAAAGACCAATCCTGGAACGGCATACCATGACACATTAAGGGCACACACGGAGAGCCGGCTGTGGAGTCGTCGAGTGTCAAGTTTTTTTGGGGTGGTATGCTTTTGCTGGTTATCCACGACGGCTTTGCTGTCTTACGATCTGAGCACCTTCAATGATACTAGATCGCCAGGAGGTGATATTAATATTGAAGCTTTACAGAGACACTTTCAAGGAGTCACTGCTGCGTTTCTTTTGTCTCATTGGTTAGCGTCTGCCTGTTGTGAACTCTCTGTACAACATCTGTTTGGGAACTAGAACAACATGTCCCGTCCATCTTATCTGAGCCTTCTGCAGAAGTGTAAGGATGATCAATATGTTAGCCTTACTAAGAATTTCAGAGTTGGACACTTTGTCTGATCAACCGACGCTGACAAGTGAAAACGATTGAGCTTGTCTGGCATGTCTCCTATGCACTGTCCATGTTTTCACAGGCATGTAGCAGAGTGGATAACACTACAGCACGATGCACTTTTAGTTTTATGATAACACTGATGCCTTGTTGGTTCCGGACATTTCAGTAGTAATACCGTCTATCCTGGTGCCTTGTTTCGTGGACTCTTTTTGATAGATTGTTCGACTACTGCTGCTATGATTGCATAGTTCCTTTCTCTGCTTGTGTCGAGGTGTGAATATTTCATTATCGTCTATTTCTGCCGGATTGAGAAGTTCTTTGAAATATTCCTCCCATCTCAGTTTTTTCATGTTTCCGTTTAGTAATGGGATATTATGTTTGTCATTTAAGATGGTTGACGGGATAGAACATTCGTCTCTCACTGCCCGGGTATTTTATATAAACTCCATAACCTGCTTTGATGGTGGCTTTAAATGCAGATCCATCAGTGTATCCATTCACCGGGAAAGGCATCAATAGTTCTTTGAGCTGCTTGAATGAGAGTACTTGGATCTGAACTTTTGGTTGAATCATCTATTAATTTTGCCTGTATTTCTGGTGTCTTAAGGAATGCTTCTGGAGGTATGTCTTTTACTACTCTCTGTAACTCTTGTCTTCTTTCTGGTAGATGGTATCTGTCTTTGATTTGACTAACATGCTGAAGTACAGCCTCTCGAATGCAGAAGAAGAAAAAAAACTGAGCACAATGTGGTTTGAACCTGGCACATTTGGGGTTGTAAACTAAGCTCACAGACCCTAGACCACCGAATCTTCATTTTACATTTATTACGGTAATGTATATATATTTAGCTAATTTAAGTTTGAACACTATGATTGGTTCTATGAGTGGATCCCTGGACCTCTTAATGTGAGTGGATCCCTGGGACCCTTAGTGTTAGTGGATCCCTAGACCCCTTACTGTGAGCAGATAACTGGACCCTTAAAGTGAGTGTATCCCTAGACCCCTTACTGCGAAAGAAGTAATAGGACTACTCCACCTCGATTCATGTCATACAAGGTGACCAAAGAGAGTTGTGCATGCAGCTAGCATTCTTATTGTGTAAAACAAATTGTTATAGAAAGGTAGGTAGACTGCTTAGGCGACAAGGGCTTGTCGTAACAACTACCCATGAGCACGATGAATACCAGGCTGCATGCAGTGAGGGTGATGTCTTTCTGATTTGACCTAATCAAGTGGTGCGTGGGTGGCCGTAGGGGCAGAACCATGACGGAGAGGGCCGGTTCCCATCCTTGATGCCCGTGCCTTGCTTCAAGAGCTGGTGGGCCGAGATGCCTTCGGCAAGGCGGACCTCATGTCCATCACTTGCTTCAGGAGCTGGTGGACTGAGATTTCCTCGGCAAGGCGGACCACATGTCCAAATAGGGACAGATGATGACAGTTTAGCATGGTGAGTGCACTTTATAGGCCTGTTGGTCGCGTGACTTTGACGTTTGTGACCGGCTGTACCAGTGGATCGCAAGAATGCATCTCTAGCTGTTCATGTGGAAGGCTTCAATGAACGTCCGATCTCTCTGCAGAATAGTTGACTCAGTGGTTTCAAGATAAGGTGTCCGCCTCGGGTGATGTTGGTCATGGGTTCGAATCACGGTGAAGATCAGGACTTTTTCCCGGTGGATCTTCTGGTAAAGATGCCCTAGATCTCTGGGTAGTGAGATCGGACTCCCATGTTCAGTGTCGAGCACATTAAAAATTCCTTGGCAGTTGTAAAACGAAAAGACAAGGCTTAAAGTCCGCTGCCCGATTAAAATTCAAGTTAAAAATCTGCCCAAAATGTTTGTACCTTTCCCCAGATGGTTTGTTAAGAGCATCTATAGATGGCGCCTAACTGGCAACAGGTCTACTTAGCTCTAGTGTGTATGAGTCTATTAAGATGGACTCGCACATAGGTTAAACCACCCTCCTAGAATCTGGTTGTATACAGACTCAGCAGAGTTTTCTAAACCAGTATAACGAAGTTAAGCTGATGGTCCAGGTTTCAGAATCGCGTAGCAGGATGACGATGACAGAGGTTACATAAATCCGCGGAGCTGAAGATGCAGTGCAATGAATGCGCTCGTAGTGGCTGCTTGCATCAGGGTCAGCGAACCCGAGCTGGCCAAGATACTATTCCACCTCCAAGTGGCAGCCCTGGAAACAGGCTGCACTAGTGTAGTCTGGCTAAGAGGAGGGATCAAAGTGGTAATACAAACTCGGTACCTAACAAAGCCAGCTGAAACCAGATGTATTGGTCCGAAAGGTGCATATATTGCAGGCTAGCTGTAAACAGCGTCACACCGTGCTTTGTCAGGGTGATCACCGAAGAAGAAGACATTAAAGTGAAAGACTTATTTACTTCATTCTTTTAATTTTTGTGTTGTCTGCGGTTTCTACGCAGAATAGGTTTGAAATGATATAATGTGGATCTGAAATGATATAATAAGGTCACTAATGTGGATCTGAAATGATATAATAATGTCACTAATGTGGATCTGAAATGATATAATAAGGTCACTAATGTGGATCTGAAATGATCAAATAAGGTCACTAATGTGGATCTATGACGGAGATCTGAACAGACTCAAGTGAGCGTGGACACTATGTTGTATTTGAGCTGCGCACGTGCATGCGACACATAGCATCTGCTACCTACAGTAATCACAAAACTGGATGCTCCTTCCACCTAGCGACACTTTTAGAAACTACCGCGACTACATTTTTCAGCTATCCCCTACCAGTTTGCGACCTACTTACTGACTGTCCCCCCTAGATGATATCACGAGCCTGCTGTATTTATGTGAATGTATTTTTGGAATGATAAATTATGAATTATCACATTCTGACATTTAAAAATTCAAGTAATTTTAATCTGCAGACATCCACGGACTGGTCAACACATCTCCCTACCAGCTATGGCACTCAGTAAAAAACATATTTATGTTGTTTTGCCCATACTGGCTGTTCTTGCTGATCTTTGTGACGGCGTCACCGAGTACCGGTACAAACACTACACATACCGGAAAAAGCGCGACGACAAGAACTACAAATATGCGAGGCAGCGTTGTGAGATGGAGGCAGACTGCCAGGGACTTTGGAGCGTCACGCACACCAAGTGCATCAGAAAGTGCATGTCCGAGTTCTGTTATGCCGAGTTGTACGGAGATGATGACCTGGAGGAAGGAGAGGTCGATGTCAGACTTAATTCGTTTAAAGGCTGTCTGAGTCAGGTGAAAATTGAGCTTTTCTGATTTCTGTGTTTGGTTTCTGCTGATTAATTCAAGAACAGAAGATTAACACGGATTTGTTTTGAAGATAACACGGATCTGTCTTGAAGATTAACACAGATCTGTCTTGATAGGGAGAAAATCATATGCTAGTTTGTGTGTATTCTAGTGACAAGATTAGATGTGACAAGTGTGTGTCCCCATGACAAGATAAGATCTGGGAAGTCTTTGTCCTCATGACAAGATTAGATCTGGCTAGTGTTTGTCCCCATGACAAGATAAGATCTGGAAAGTGTTTGTCCCCATGACAAGATTAGATCTGGCTAGTGTTTGTCCCCATGACAAGATTAGATCTGGCTAGTGTTTGTCCCCATGACAAGATTAGATCTGGCTAGTGTTTGTCCCCATGACAAGATTAGATCTGGGAAGTGTTTGTCACTATGCACGAAAATAAGATTAATCCGTACATTGGTCCTGTCAATGTTCCTCTTGTGAGACATGGACAGTTACAGCTGACCTTCAGCGAAGGATGCAGGCCTTAGAGATGAGATGTTTCCGAAGACTTTTAAACGTCACGTAGAAAGATCGAGTTACAAATGTATACGAGATAGAATTACAACAGCAATAGGTCCTTTTGAAGACCTCTTGGCAACTGTCAAAAGAAGGAGACTCACTTGGTACGGTCACATATAGAGATCAAATGATCTTGCAAATACGATCCTGCACGGAAAGGTGCAAGGCAGACGGGAAAGCTCCCAAAAAGAGGTGTGAGGACAACATAAAAGAATGGACCAATCTCCGACCAGCAGAGGTACAGGCGGCGGCCGCTGACAGAGAAGGGTGGCGTGAGGATGTCTTTGTGTGTGTCCCAACGACCTCACTGGTTCTGACCTGCGTGTTTGTCCCGTTACAAGATTACACTCTGACTAGGTGATAACGACGAGAACAAACAGTAACAATTGTCATAGCTGAAACATGCATCTAAAGCTACAAAGGAACATCTGAAGATTACATAAAAACAGCAAACAGAAGGAACATATGGCAGAAGACTTGTGAATCACCCCGTACGCTGTGTCCCCCCATTAACATTACTTCTTCCTTTGATTGGACATGTCCCATAATTGTGCGAGCCCTACCCTTAACTACCGTGTTTGTTTGTAAATGGATATCGTTTCCTTTGTGTGTTGTACTTTGAATTCCCCGCATCTCTGATTGACGTGTGTATTGCTATCTTGCATTTATTTATTATTAATTAATTCAGGGGTTGAAAAGGCAGCAGTGGATGACCTGACAGTGGCCAGTGACTCGTATCTGTCTGGCTGCATCAGGATCAGTGACACATGACTGACTAAAACCATATTCCACCTACAAGTGACGGCCCTGGAACCAGACTGCAACCATACATACTGGCTGAGAGATTAGTGATTAAGAGGGAAACCAATCGGATGTGTCGGGCCGAAAGGTGTAGATATCGCAGCCTCACTGTAAATGCCACAATGTCCTTTTCTAAACGAATGCCATGGAAGAAGAATGATTCACTTTCTTGCTTCAAGTGAAGCATAGGGCCACATCTACAGCTGGCCTCCCTACAGGAAGCCTGCATCCAAGCATTTGCAGTGGTGGTTTCAAAAAGAATAGTTTTACATGATGAAAGTTGCTGGCCCCATGCATAACCTTTTATCAACTTCAGATACCACTTGGATGTTGTTTATTATTGGATAGTTACTATTTATACTGATATGGGGACGGTGTGGGCTAGTGACACGGCTCACATCCTGAAGGTGCTGGGTTCGATCTCCATCAGGGCACCGGCCATTACCCCAGGGAAGCAAAACCTTAGAAAATGTAAGAGGAAGCAGACCCTTAAATAAAATGCATGCCGAAGTCGGATGCACTGGGCTGATAAGCGCAAAATAAAACCCGCAGTGCAGCACACACACCGCCTTGGGGAATAGATAAATAAGGTGATAACCAAAAAAAAAAATTATACTGATGTGTGAGAGCGAAGATGCAGTGAGCGATAAGCCAGTGGTCAGAGACTCATAGCTGACCACTCGTGTCAATGTCAGCGAACTAGAGTTGTCCAAGATCCCGTTCCACCACAAAGTGACTGCCCTGGAAACAGGTTGCGTCTGATTGAGAGAAAAGAGGTTGAAGAGGGAAGGCAAACCTAGTCCAGAGTACATGAGCTGCAGAGGTTTGCGAACCAGAGCTGCCAAGACCCTTTTACATCTCCACGCGGTGATCCTGGACAACAGTCCTGCAATGGAGCAGACTGGCTAAGGAGAAGGGGACGAAGAGGGGAGGCTAACCCGGTACCTAAAAATGCTTACTGAAGTTGGATGTGCCGGACCGAAAGGTGCAAATATCAGTCAAGCTGTAAACTATGACAACGTATTCCGGACTACATCCTGATATTTGTAAAAACCATTTTCAGGGCTTGGCAGTCGGAGTTTGAGAACGTTCATGGCTTGGTGGCTGGAGTTTGAGAATGTTCAGGGCTTGGTGGCTGGAGTTTGAGAATGTTCAGGGCTTGGTGGCTGGAGTTTGAGAATGTTCAGGGCTTGGTGGCTGGAGTTTGAGAACGTTCATGGCTTGGTAGTGGGAGTTTGAGAATATTCAGGGCTTGGTGGCGGGAATTTGAGAACGAACGAAGAAACTTGGAGAAGAGAATGTGAGAAGCAACTAAGATTAAATGATTACACCTGGAGAGAGAGACAGAAAGATCATCCCCGGACTGTGCATGCTGGCGCAATGTCAATGACCCATGCACCGAGAGGATCGGCGGCTTCGATTGGTTGAATCTCTCCACATCAAAACTGCATAGAAACTGAGCGGACATACTTTTACTACCTGCCATGCCTTTCACCGTCAAACTGTTTGCCGTCCTCGCCCCTCTATTGCTACAGTATTATTTTTGTCAACCATTTTTATTTACAAATTATATGAAGTGTTTTGTGTGGCCATGTTTGTTTGCTGTTCAAAGAACTAAGCTGAAATAATAAACACACATTCTTTTGGTAGTCTTGGTGCTTATTCCATTGATTTTATTAAACAAAAAGGGACAATGCAAATACAAGGATCACACATACACACAAAATGAATCTAGAAATATGACAAGAACTTAGAAATGAAGACAATTAAAATTGATAAAACATTATATGGCTTAGATTTCTCTTAAGAGCATAGGGTCGTGACTACAGTTGGTCTTCTTGTACAAAAATGGCACCAAAGTGTTCTTTTAGTGGTAATTTGTTGCTGCCAACTCCATACACAGCCCTCTTTAGTTATCTTATATAATATACATAATATGTTGTGGTTAGCTTATTGTTGCTAGCCAAATAAAGGATGCCTTGGGATGCTCTATCGGCTTTACCAGACTTGGTCATTACAACCCAAGGGCTGTTCCAGACTTGGACATTACAACCCCAGGGCTGTTCCAGACTTGGACATTACAACCCCAGGGCTGTTCCAGACTTGGTCATTACAACCCCAGGGCTGTTCCAGACTTGGACATTACAACCCCAGAGCTGTTCCAGACTTGGTCATTACAACCCCAGGGCTGTTCCAGACTTGGTCATTACAACCCCAGAGCTGTTCCAGACTTGGTCATTACAACCCCAGGGCTGTTCCAGACTTGGACATTCGAACCAAACTGTGGTCTGACAGTCTGTCGCACTACGAGAGACAATTCTGTTCCGACAGTTCCTCGTACTACGAGACAATTCTATTCCGACAGTTCCTCGTACTACGAGAGAAAATTCTGTTCCGACAGTTCCTCGTACTACGAGAGAAAATTCTGTTCCGACAGTTCCTCGTACTACGAGAGACAATTCTGTTCCGACAGTTCCCCGTACTACGAGAGACAATTCTGTCCGGACAGTCCGTCGTACTACGTTTCATAAGTTTTCTAAGTTTGTCAATTATTAAAAAAAATATGTAAAATGCAAATGTCGAATCATGACCTTGACCTCATCTCATTATGAGTGAATTACAAAACACAACCTAATATTTGACCTAATTATTAACAATGTTTCAACCATGACCTCTGACCTAATCTCCAATTAGGACAAGTGTTAATCGTGACCTCTGACCTAATCTCCAATTAGGAACAGTGTTGATCATGACCTCTGACCTAATCTCCAATTCAGACAAGTTTCAACCATGACCTCTGACCTAATCTCCAGCCATGAGGAAATCTCTACAGATAGAACACAATAAAAAAGTCCAGACTCATTGACAAGACAGGAAAACATCTTCGAAGGCTGGAACGAATGACAGTACCGCACTGGAAGAAGAGTTACTCCTATACCACACATAGCGTACAATTTGTGTCGTCATTTTGAATATACATAATGGTCTGGTAGCATACAAGTTTTTCTGGCAAATAAAACATGAGGCATCGAGCTTAAATATGCCAATAAACTATTAGGTCGCACAGATGGGCCATCATCAACCATTTTGTTAGAATCAGCCGATGTCTGTCATTTGCACTAAATACAGTCTAAATCGTCTGATAGCTAGAATCACCGGCCAGATTGGCAGTATTTGCAGTGTGAAACACCTGCTTTCTAATGCCAGATTTTCACTATTGACAGTCATAATTGTGAGCTATCACTCGCTAACCCTTATTTTTGTGCGCGCAGTAACAACGCTTCCTAGAAGAGTATTTACATGGAACAATCCATATTGAAAAAGAAAGTTAATAAGGGTTGACCCCCAAGTCGTAGCGCGGACAGAGTGTATTGTCTTTCACAGTCAAGAAACCCTGGTCACAGCATGTTCCAGTTTACCCAGCTGAATTAGGATGGATACCTGACTCGCAGTTAGGTGAGGCAAGAAAAAAAGTAGATCCCCCCCCCCAACACTTTATTCCCACCAGCGCAACAGATACACTACTAAACAAACCGCTTTCAGCTGATGTGGAAGGGTTCAGTGGCACACAAAACATCAGTTACAGTCAGTTTTGGTAGCGTCTGCCATGGCTAATTAGCAAAATAGCAACAGACTTTTGTTGGTTAGGGGATCTAAATTATAATCCGATGATCTGCTATATCTTTAATGTCTTTTTTTTTGTGGGTTCGCCTTATTTTCTCTATTCCTAAAGGCGATGTACATTGCACTGTTTTCATTTTGCACCTGTCGACCCAGTGCATCCAACTTCGGCATGCATTTTATGTAAAGCTCTGCTTCCTCCTGCATTTTCTAAGGGTTTGCTTCCCTGGGATAACGGCCGATGCTGTGATTGGGGATCGAACCCAACACCTTCAAGTTGTGAGTAGTGTCACTTAACCACTAGCTCACACCGTCCCGTTTAATGTGTAATTCACAACATTCCATAGATATTTATGTGGATCGTGTAGCCTAGTCGACTTACTTGACTGGGATTACAGCGTGCCAGGGTTTAAGTTCATGGACGGACAGAAAAAAAATCAGGTCCGTGGTTGTGCCTGGTACGACTGCTCCTGTAATGATACCAGCTGTAAATTGGTACCTGACGTATGAGTTGGGGAAGATAAAAAAGGGAACTGGCCACCTCACCTCACATCTTCATCCCCGACAGCAGTTGTTGCCATGGGACTGACCTTCACCCTTATAGATGTTTACATGTGTGTTGAATCTGCTACAGTTTTCTCCATCCAATGAAATTTGTATGCCAATACTTGAGAGATAACTGAACGTCTTTATACTGCTCTAGAAGACTCTGTATACAACTAGTTTCTTTTACATTCACTTGATCTAAAAAATAACTATGTGCATCCAATCTATTCTTGAATGCATTAATTTACCATGCCTCCACTATTTCCCGTGGCAATGCATTCATATCTCTCTGACTAACAACATAATTCCTAGCATCTAATCTGGACCTTTTAGTTAATTTTTGGCTGTGCCCTCTTGTTCTGGTAGGTGGTTGAATTTAGAAAAAAAACATTGTCTAATTTATCCTTTCCTTTGATTATCTTATAAACTTATTTCTTCTTCTCGTCGTTTGTCCTGAAAAGGATATATTTTTACGTTGTGTCACAGTTTACAGCGAGGCAAGCGATACATGTGCCTTACAAACCAGTTTCAGCACGACATTTTGGGGACCTGGCTTGCCTCCCCTCTGACTTCCTTTCTCTCAGCAAGGCTGCACTGTCTCCAGGGCCGCAACTTGGAAGTGAAGAAGTGTTTAAAAAAACAAACTTGTTATAGTCTAATTTACCATTGCCTTTGATTATCTTATAAACCGGTATTAAGTCACCTCGAACTCTTCTCTTTTCTAGACACTAGGCCGGTTTTTCTGAATCTTTCCTCATAACTGTAATCCCACTATCAGTTTTGTCACTCTTCTTTGTATCCTTTCCAGCATGTTTATACCCCCTCTATGATAAGGACTCCACACCTGTACACAGTACTCCAATCTAGGTCTAACTAATGCTTTAAACAGTTTGACGATCACTTCCTTGCTCCTATGTTTAATATTTCTTTCTATCATACCTAACATTGTATTTGCCTTTTTCACTGCTACCTGAACTTGCTCACTCACCTTACCTGTATGATCTATTATAACCCCTAGGTCCCTTTCCTTTTCTATCTTTCTAATATTGTTCTCTCCCATTATGTTCCATATTGGATCTACCCATGTAGATGACTACATTAAACTCCATTCCCGAATTTGATCTGATGATTATTTGATAAGACCAATGATCACACATCTTGATTACACGTGGATATTCAACACGCATCCGATTCAGACTTTGACACAGGAGAAAGTGGCTCTGGCAACATTATTCAGGGATATAACACAAAAACACACCAGACGCCAGGAGAACCACAAATTTGCTTGCACCCAAATTTGTTCCCTCCACATTGACATTCGGCACTTCACACGAATATCTATCTTTAATATGAATACTTCATGTCATAGATCTATAGATCTCCAATATTAGATCAATTTAATATTAATGAATTTTATTTGGGAAAAAATATACAAAGTTGTGGCACTTGCCATGGACTGTAAGATACAAATCAGCAAAATGATTCAGGACTGGAAAGGGTTAACTTATTTATCTAGGTCATCCTGAGTTCGAACTTATGTCTCCTGAATTCTAGAAAAGTATCCTAACACTTGAATCACCATCTTCGGGGGGGGGGGGGGGGGGGGGGGGGGGAAGATTAACGTCTGGTCAGGCAAAATATACTGGCCAAGACCCTCACCTCGGATTCCTAGTAGCCCTATCTGGAAATGGGCTGTTTTCATGGCAGCCTAGTTAATGGGTGAGGGGTCGACGTGATCCCTGTAGTAGTGAGTGACACGCAGATGAAGCCAAGCATAGCACAACTGCCTAGAGAACCCCGGTCCACCTTCATCAGCACGCTCGGGATGTGAGGAAAGCTACTACAACCCGTCACTTAACGTCCCTTTTCAGGGCACACTCAATGTGGGCATTCGCAAACAACAACATCTTCGTCTCCTCACTAAAAATGGATGTACAGTACCGAATGCGCAGTCTACATTTTTGTGGGAGCATATCAACAGCTGCCCTGTGGTGGGCTAGGCTGGAATACGACCTTGATATCTTCTGGGCATGCAGAAGTGTTTTGAGCCAAAATATCTGAACGGTTGAGAAAAGAATTAGCATTAGATTTTGTTAAACCTCAGTGACACACAATTAGAGACTATCGAAAAGATGAGTCCTGGGTCTACAGGTCCTGGGTCTATAAGTCCTAGGTCTATAGCCTTGAGACAAAAGCATATACATCTCAATGGAAAACGCTGGTGTCGCCACGACCAAAGGACGAATGATAATCATGAACAAATGTCAAGGTCATGTTGACAGTTTATTTATTTCGACCATAAGGGCAAAGTTCATCAAGCGTGTTCATCGTGGACAAACTATCAGCGAGGAGTACAACCTCACTGTTATGCATCACCTACGAGATGCAGTTCGATGCAAGAGACCACAGCTCTGGAAGAGAGACACATGGCAGATGCATCACGATGATGTGGTCACCTCACCCAGAATTTCTGGGTGAAATATGGAAATGAACATGTTCGGCCCTCACCTCCTCCCTGTGACTTCTGGCTCTTTCCATGACTCAAAGTGACGAGATTTCAGGACAAAGAATAAATAAAAACTAATGTGACGAAGTGCCTGATGGAGAACCCAAAACATGACTTCCAGCGAAGGGATCAGTGTCGAAACTCACAAATGGATTATTTCAAAGGGGATTAACTCATCACACCACCATAAATGTTGAAGGAATCATTTCTACCAGCGATCGCAATTTGATTCAAAGTAGATGCCTTATTCAGGCTCGCTTTCTTCCATCTACTGGCCCGTGCCCCGACTGGTGGGTTAAAGTGAAAGTACACAAGCCTTTTTGCTAATGGTTTCAAACATGCAGGGTAGGAAGGATTAAGTTTTGATCTAAAAAGATCAAGTTATATTACAATTTTTTCCCAGTCTAACTCGGAAACTTGGTATTGTAGTTTAGGTGTAAAATGCCGTACAACACATCAAATTATTTTTATTTTTACAAAAAACAGACAAAAAAAAAACAAGCAACCAAAACGACAGCAAAACATAACATGTTAAAAAACAGATATGCGGACAAATAGTTATAGTTACACAATACAGAATACTTAAGATGACAATGCACAAGACTTTCAAGTGTAGATGGGTATAAATTACACAGGATCATCATCAGACAATGTCTCGTACTGCGCAGACAGCAGTGGCGCGGGTTCTTGGTCTCGGGAACACAAGGTCGTCTGGTCGGGATCTCTCATCAAACTAGATACAACCGGTTGGCTCGAGGAGTAGGCCAGACCCGCGGATACGGACGTGGATGGGCCTCCATGGTTCTCTGCGTGGTCCGAGCTAGAGATTGACCTGTTTCCAGCATCATCATTCATGACAGAATCTGGACCCGGACGAGAACATCTCCACTGCTGGCCGTAGGAGAGTGGCTCTGCATTTGCATCACCAGAGCTGTGGCCGAGTTCCAAGCCTGGAAGAGCTTCACTTGAACCCCCTTGAGATGTGCTGTCCAGTCCACTGGACCGTGCTGTTGCCCGTTGTTTAAGAGGCTTTGATCGGTCAGTGGAAGTCGAGCTGTCAACTCCTCCATCCTCTCCAGATTTGTCTGGTCTTGTGCTGTCCACAGATGAATGCAGCCCGGACCCAGCGTCTGCTTCAATGCTGTTGACTCGGCTGTTGTACCGAGATCGTGGTTTAGCTGATCCCTCCTGCTGTCCTGTAGGGAACGTTTCGTACCCCTGAGCCTCGTTCTCTCCCGTCTTACTATCATCTCCTGTCCCTTGGGTGTCGGGTCCAGGCCAAAAAGACTTTCCCTCGGAACTGTCCACAGGACACTTTCGAGCCCCACGACTGGACGCAGATAGGGCCATATAGGAGCTGGGAGAAGGACCCACCGGCTCATCATCCGGGCTGTCATCTGGAAAATCGTAAGCGGAGAAACGACCAGCCTTGTCGCCACCACTAGACTTGTGCCCAACTCGGCCGGAACTTTCTGTCGGACCTGAACTTGGAGATGGTCGGTCTCTCGATGAAGAACTGCTGCTGGGGTGTGAGGTTGAGGCAGTTGACGACGATGTTTTGGCGTTTGACTGAGATGGGACGGAGGAGGAAGGCGTTGATAGTGATATAATTTCGTCTTGTCGTCCTCTTGGTCGACCAATGCCTCGTTTTCTGCCGTACGAGGGAACACTTGATGACGGAGATAGAGCGGGATCAATAGATGTTTCTGGAGCAGATCCTCCTCGATGGTAGGACATCCCAGAACTGTCCTCACCTTGATCCGAGGAGTGAACCGAGCTGACCCCGTGCTGGTCATGTGATGTGGAACCCGGGTACCGACCTGATTGTTGGTCCTGTGGCGAAGAACTGGCGACCATCTGACTAGTAACTTTCCCACTTGATGACGATAATGGCGACGACAGCGAAGATGCTTGGCTAGATGACGATGGCTTGTCTCCGCGGCTAGCGCGGACATGAGAGGGTGATTCACTGCTCGGAGTCGCATCTCGAAACGCCATCTCTATTTTAGACTGCATCATGTCAAGAGCAGATAGACCAATGACACTTTGGCTCGGAGCCTCGTTAGTACCAAGCGAGGAGCCACTACTATCAACAGTTGGTATGCCTGCAGGAGATAAGGATAAAAAAAACAAATGGTAAATATAGTCCTACAGCCGACACTTATTGGCGTAAAGTGTTATCGACTTCTGGGTACTACTTACTTACTGAACCCTCTTCAGTTCGAGTCCGGCACGCTAGGAATCGGTGGCACGAAAAACATCAGTTAACCATTTTCAGTCCAGGCTAATTTTGCAGATTTGAATTTTTTGGTCTGAGCCAAAATGCCGGAATTCCATGTTTTAGTCAAAATAAAATTAATTTGAAATTTGAACAAATTGAGTTAAATTTCTGTTTCTAAGAATCGATATCACTGCGCACTCTGGGCATACCCACAGGTACTCAGTCTGTCTCAACAAATGGTGCAGGGTCCCGGCTGCTCACTGGTTGTTCACTCTCCTGCTCCGTCCTCTCATGCGCCCTACTTCGCTCGAACCTCGTTTGACGTTGAAACTTTGCAGTCTGTGGATTGCTGATTTATCTATTTCGGTGTTCTCATCCAACAGAAAGTCGTTGATTGATTTCAAAATGTCATTCCTATCCATCACTGGATAGCAATGAAATTATCCATGACATGAAGTATTCATAATCAAGATTATATATTAGTATGAAGCGTTAAATGACATGAATGCGGAAGGGGAAATTAGAGAGAGCATTGTTGGTGTGGTACCTACCTTCGTGTATTTCGTCGATATATCCGCCAATTGCTTTCACTTACCTTTTGTATTATGTGTTCCAGTCAAAACCTGAATCAGATGTGTGTTGAATATCTACGAGTAATCCACATGCATGATTATTGATCTGATCAAATAATTAATCATTTTTTGGTTCTTGAAGAGCGACTTTAGTCGTGAAAAATATGCTGACTTTCAAAGTTCATAACACACGCTAATGTCGACCTACTAGAAATAATATTACGGTTAAATGTCAATTGCGAATGTGCGCGGACACAATTATCATTTATCACCCTAAAAAAATTAATTAAATTCAAGAAACAAAATCGTGAATCACAAACGTTTCAGAGGTCGGTTTTGGTCGTAACAGCTAGGCATTTTTAGATTTTCGGTATCAAATTTCTACGCCTATGAGCTGTAAAAGCTTAATCTGTATTTTCTAAATTGATGTCGCACTGCATCACTTAGCTTTGTCCATCTGGGTTTTTACATAACGTTAACAATTGTGGCATGTCCTGTGTATCAGGATTGACAGATATATCAGCGAAACACACCATGTGATGAGTTTAACAATTTATTTGTCCTCTCCAATTCCCATCTCGACATTAATGCTATTTAACGCTTCATACTAATCTTGATTATGACTACTTCACGTCATGGATAGTTTCATTGTGTCGTCTTCATCATCATCAGTCCCGTAACCTGAAAGGTCATTCGGGCACCATTACTGCAGATTGTTGGACCAGCTCCGGCCACTACACTCGGTTTTGTGCCAGGATATTTGTTCTAGCTATGGACCTTCCCGTCCACTCTCTGATGATGTCTTACCATCTCTTTTTCGGCCTCCCTTTCGTACACAGTACCTTAGCCGGACCGTCTTGGTCAACCCAGACGATTTTGAAACATGCCCATACCACGTAACCTTGTGGGCTACTCAATAGGTCTCGATACTGACTTAAATGTCTAACGATGTTCAGAACATAATTGATGCTAAATTTGTTCATTATTAATGAATTTTTGACATACACAATTACAGCTTTTAGCCTGGACGGAAGACAAAAATTAGCCTGGACTGAAAATAGTTGAGCTATACAAATAAAAACCAAACAAGCAAGACGAGAATAGAGTGAAAGAGCAGATAATTCTAGTCTAAACTTGCGAACTTACATTAGAACATAACTGCCTCAGACGACTACTAGGCATTGGAAATCCTGACTAATGAGCAAAAACTCCTATAGAACAATCAATCAAAATGATGTACATTTCAAAATGTAGATAACAATTGAAAAAACTTATCATACAAATTTAAAAATAAAAACAATTTGCACAATCCGAATTTAAACCGTCACTTTTACCAAATAAGCTATCGCTGCTCATATATTTATGGAAATAATTTGAGTGAAAGTGCGTTAATTTTTGTGATGATGATTGACAGATTGAAGGTATCATGTCACATTATATCTGATTGTTTCTGGGAAGAAAGATGCTAGCTTGATTGGTTGCAGAACTATTTAATAACTTTAATAAACTTTTACAATATTTGTTGAAGTCAATTTAAAAGCCCCACTCCATTCCATAATAAATGACGTTTTATATGTCAAAGTGACATGCCAGCATGTAATGGAAAATTGCACCTGGGTGCCCTCATATGTGCTCAGTCCCTTTCATTTATGAAAGTTCCGATGACAACATGAACTCCATAGCTATTGTAGCGGCTCTGATGACTGTCAGGTACCCATTTACTGCTGGGTTGACTAGAAGAAGCCGCTGTAACATGAAAAAAAGTTCGGACATGCCCATTCTGTCAAGCTGAGCACGACTTAATTATGACCTGGTACGTTGAAAGCGTGAACCAAGCTCATAGCCTCTATGCATGTTATGATTTTTAGAAACCAAGCTAAATGCAATGTTCAATATCTGTCACAAAAACTAGTCAAGGGGAAATAAAGAAATATTTAACTCAAGTTTATGTTATTTCCCTTGTATAACATATTTGGTACTAAATCTGATGTTTCTGTTTTGGCACATTAACTGAAAAACATATCTGTATTTTGTTCTACTAAGACCGATGTTAAGTTTTTAATTTTGGCACATGAAAAAACAAATACTGACTGAGAATTATGTATGTTGATATTATCAATAAAATAATGTGATCGTATACTAGACACATGTTTCAAATGAGCAAGAATATACTCCCATTACAAGCGATTATGTGGAGACAACGTGACGAGTAAGGCACATATAGAGATATGAAGTACAATCACCAAGAAGGGTGCAGGTGTGGGAACATGCAAGAACTACAAGAGTGGCAGATGACTGATCAAACTTTTGCCTCCAAAACTGCCTTGGCACTGAAAGACCGTAGAGGGATGAACTTATGAATAAGTAAGGAGTTACCCATTACCTGCCGGAGGGTAGGCAGCCTCTGGTAATCCATGGTGGGCTGGTCCACTTTGTTGTTGTAATTGATTCTGTGGGCTGTGTCTCTGATGGAAAGGAAGGTGCTGTTGCTGCTGAGGTTGAGGAGACCGGGACTGGTCAGGACCCCCTCTTTCTCCTGGGCCTACACTGGCCGGGGAGGGAGCCTGAAGTTGGGAGGGATGTGATGGAGGAAACCCCGGGTGGCTGGTCTTTGGCAGACTGACACCGGCAGATGATGATGATGATGACGACGACGATGGCGACATTGAGTCCGTCTGTCCTGGTGTAGGTGTAGTATGGGTGGGTCTTTCTCCAACTCCATCCTGAAAAATCCACACCCAAATAAATAAAAATAATTCTGAAAGTGTTCTCAAAATGTCACAACAATCAAGTAATCAATCTATCTAACAACCAAGTAATCAATCTATCTAACAACCAAGTAATCAATCTATCTAACAATCAAGTAATCAATCTATCTAACAATCAAGTAATCAATCTATCTAACAATCAAGTAATCAATCTATCTAACAATCAAGTAATCAATCTATCTAACAATCAAGTAATCAATCTATCTAACAATCAAGTAATCAATCTATCTAACAATCAAGTAATCAATCTATCTAACAATCAAGTAATCAATCTATCTAACAATCAAGTAATCAATCTATCTAACAATCAAGTAATCAATCTATCTAACAATCAAGCAAGCTTGAACTACTTACTTGGAATCAAGGTATTCAAACAGGCATGTTGTTAATGTCTATTACCAGGTAGCCGAAGCTATCCGTAGTAGGTATTTTATTCTTTCTGTGGCTTAGTAGGTATGGAGAAAGGTACAAATAATTTGGGTAGATTTTTAACTAGAATTTTTGAATTTTGTCAGCGGCTGCAAAAGCCTACTCTTTTCTATTTCTAACTGCCAAGGGATTATGAACGTGCTCGACACTACCTGGAGAACAGGGGAATTTTAACCAGAAGATTCATGTGAAAAAATCATGGTCTCCACCGAGACCTCCAGGACCTGAGGCGGACACCTTACTTCGAGACCACCGAGTCCCATCATGCAACCAATGAATAAATATATTTTAGTTACCTCCTGTTGTTTAACGCTGATTAGAATTGATGGCACACAAAACATCAGTTGTCCGATGCAACTGAAATCAACATCTAACATCTGTGTTCTTCTCTTCCGCTTAGCAACGTTTACACTATGAAATTACCTAAACCCTTTCTGCTCCAACAGCGTGAGATTACGTCTCCGTGAGATTTGGCTCCGTTTCACTGGCATTGCACCCCGCCAGCTCTAGGGTAATCGCTTTATCGTGAAAATAATTATGCATATACTGGAAATAGACGGAATTTTGTAATCTGGAAAGCAAAAGGAAGTCAGACAAAATATTTCGAGGTGTCTGCTTTGATTGCCGGAGGTTGCATGTTCGAATTACGGTGGAGACCAGGATATTTTTTCCCCGTGTTCAGTACCGAGCATGTTAAAAAAATTCCCTCCGCAGTTGGAAATTGAAAAGAGTAGGCTTAACGGCCGCTGAAAAATCAAGTGAAAAATTTAGTCTAATTATTTGTACCTTCCCACAGGAAGTTGTAGAATACCTACTACGGATAGCCGAAACATTTGACTACCTGGCAACCAGCATTAAGATGCCTGTTTGAATACTTGATTCCAAGTACAAAACCAGAGGTTGTACTGGTTGTATACAGACTCTGCAGGGTCTTCTAAACCAGTATAAAGACGTTAAGTTAAGTTAAGTTAAGGTCCTGGGTCAGAATAAGCAGACAACAGCAGCGATTGCTCGATTGAAACCTACATGGAAAGATAAACAACTCTCCCTCGTTATAAAGGCCAGACTATTGCGCTCACAGGCTCTTCCAATATTCCTCTACGCCTGAAAAACATGGACTATTACAGCAGACCTCCAGAGAAGAATCCAGGTCATGGAGATGAGATGTTTTAGAAGATTCGTAAATGTTACCTACAAAGACCGTTTCACAAATGATACGACGAAGAATTGAGAATGCAATTGGACTTTGCGACAACCTCCTCATAATGATCAAAAGACGAGAGCTGACTTGGTATGGCCATGTCTCGATGTCCAAGGTCCTTGCATATATCGTACTACAGGGCACAGCACAGGGCAAGCGAAGGCGGGGACATCCGAGAAAACGATAGGAAGACTAATATCCATGAATGGACTAACCTTCGACCCAAGGAAGCACAAAAAAGTAACCGCCGGCAGAGGACGGTGGCACAGGATTGTGGAGGTGTCAGCGGGGGTGCCCCAACGATCTCAAGAGGTCACGGGACGGGATGAACTGACTAAATTTAGATCTACCAATCATAATGTATGCTCAATATTAATTAACTTTATTTTGAGAAAAAAAAATATTTGACAAACGGAAATGTTCCTCTTGCCTCGGACTGTACGACAGAATTAAGGCGCAACCCCAAAGGGATGGCCATTGCTATGTGCACGATCTTATCTGGCCAATGTTGTTTTTTTCAATCCTACCTGTCCCAAGTTCTTTTCTCTCAGCAGCAAGCAAGTCTTAGTACCATATCTCTTCTTCTTCATTTCAACTTCTTTATTTCTTCTTCTCCCCCATCTTCATTATCTTCTTCATCATCATCATCTTCTTCTTCTCCCCCATCTTCATTATCTTCTTCTTCTTATCCCCGATCTTCATTTCCTTCTTCTTCATCCTCTTCTTCTCCCCCATCATCATTTTCTTCTTATCCTTATATCATTCCTTATCCATATCCAATATGCCTGTAATGGATGCCTGTATAGCCAAGATGTCAGCTCTTTCGCTGCCTGGAAGCCCAGCACCCTGAACAGTTGATGCCTCTACAGCTGCCATCCGTGTTAATTAATTTATAACAGCAAAAAAGTTATCACATTTTATAATGGAAAAACATCTTATTGGTGGCACCCTGTACATACAAGGGGGTGCCACAAGTAGCTATCTGTCTGTCATATATAATCCTGGCATGCAATCAGGCAGAAGCAGAGGAGTATGGACAGAGTGAGACCAGTATGGACAAAGTGGGACCAGTATGGACAAAGTGGGACCAGTATGGACAAAGTGAGACCAGTATGGATAAAGTGAGACCAGTATGGACAAAGTGAGACCAGTATGGACAGAGTGAGACCAGTATGGACAGAGTGAGACCAGTATGGACAAAGTGAGACCAGTATGGACAAAGTGAGACCAGTATGGACAGAGTGAGACCAGTATGGACAGAGTGAGACCAGTATGGACAAAGTGGGACCAGTATGGACAAAGTGGAACGTATGGTCAAAGTCAGACCAGTATGGACAAAGTGGAACTAGTATGGACAAAGTGAGACCAGTATGGACAAAGTGGAACTAGTATGGACAAAGTGAGACCAGTATGGACAAAGTGGAACTAGTATGGACAAAGTGAGACCAGTATGGATAAAGTGAGACCAGTATGGACAAAGTGAGACCAGTATGGACAGAGTGAGACCAGTATGGACAAAGTGAGACCAGTATGGACAAAGTGGGACCAGTATGGACAAAGTGAGACCAGTATGGACAGAGTGAGACCAGTATAGACAGAGTGAGACCAGTATGGACAAAGTGAGACCAGTATGGACAAAGTGAGACCAGTATGGACAGAGTGAGACCAGTATGGACAGAGTGAGACCAGTATGGACAAAGTGGGACCAGTATGGACAAAGTGGAACGTATGGTCAAAGTCAGACCAGTATGGACAAAGTGGAACTAGTATGGACAAAGTGAGACCAGTATGGACAAAGTGGAACGTATGGTCAAAGTCAGACCAGTATGGACAAAGTGGAACTAGTATGGACAAAGTGAGAACAGTATGGACAAAGTGGAACTAGTATGGACAAAGTGAGACCAGTATGGACAAAGTGGAACTAGTATGGACAAAGTGAGACCAGTATGGACAAAGTGGAACTAGTATGGACAAAGTGAGACCAGTATGGACAAAGTGAGACCAGTATGGACAAAGTGAGACCAGTATGGACAAAGTGAGACCAGTATGGACAGAGTGAGACCAGTATGGACAAAGTGGGACCAGTATGGACAAAGTGAGACCAGTATGGACAAAGTGGAACGTATGGTCAAAGTCAGACCAGTATGGACAAAGTGGAACTAGTATGGACAAAGTGAGACCAGTATGGACAAAGTGGAACTAGTATGGACAAAGTGAGACCAGTATGGACAAAGTGGAACTAGTATGGACAAAGTGGAACGTATGGTCAAAGTCAGACCAGTATGGACAAAGTGGAACTAGTATGGACAAAGTGAGACCAGTATGGACAAAGTGGAACTAGTATGGGCAAAGTGAGACCAGTATGGACAAAGTGAGACCAGTATGGACAAAGTGAGACCAGTATGGACAAAGTGGAACTAGTATGGACAAAGTGAGACCAGTATGGACAAAGTGGAACGTATGGTCAAAGTCAGACCAGTATGGACAAAGTGGAACTAGTATGGACAAAGTGAGACCACTATGGACAAAGTGGGACCAGTATGGACAAAGTCAGACCAGTATGGACAAAGTGGGACCAGTATGGACAAAGTGAGACCAGTATAGACAAAGTCAGATCAGTATGTGCACCCCCAATGGCTAAAAGAAAAAAAACTGAACGGTCAAAGAAAGAGGTGTGCAGACAAGACGTATCACAGAAGAGTACACAATGTTTTGAATGCCCATAATGAGTAAGTTACTCTTTTGTGCGCTCTGAAAAGGACGTTAAGTGGTGGGTTGTGGTAGGTTTCTTTACATCCCGAGCGCGTTGATGAAGGTAGACAGGGGTCCTCCAAGCCGTTGTGCTATGCTTGGCTTCACCTGCGTGTTGCTCACTACTACGGGGATCCTGTCGATCTGTCACCTTGTTAGCCAGGTTGCCATGAAAACAGCCCGTTTCTGGGAAGGGCTTCGAGGAAGCCTAGGTGAGGGTCTTGGCCAGTATGTTTCGCCTGAACCTGACTAACATGTCTGACCAGTATATTTTACCTGACCAGTCGTTAGTCTTTCTTCCCATTTGAGTACACAGACGCTAATTATCCTGTAGACAGTTGGATATGCCCGGATGGCTCAGCTACAAATGTCACTTGGGACGGAGGAGGAGAAGCAGCGATCGAACAAAAAAAAAAGGGGGGGCAAATAAAATAAAAGTTAAGAGATAAACACAAATGTACCCATTTTTTCCAGTTTGGTGACGGGCCTTGGCTGGTGGGAACACTATAGCTGCGAGGTCGAGAGTCTGAAGTCGAGCCAACCATCCCTGGCTCAGAGGCTGCAGGGCTGCCTCGCTGAGGCTGAGCCTCTAAGGTGTCACGAAACTCCCTTGGAGTGGGGCCTGCCAGGAAGAAATGTTTGCGTTATTGGACAAAAATACATTAAATATATTTTTCCGTCACTCGTTTATTTATCAGTCCCTCATTTATTTATCCGTCACTCATTTATTTATCAGTCATTCATTTATTTATCCATCGCCCATTTATTTATTCATCGTCTATTTATTTATCCATCACCCATTTATTTATCCACAGCTCATTTATTTATCCATCACCCATTTATTTATCCATCGTCCATTTATTTATCCATCGCCCCTTTCTTTATCCATCGCCCATTTATGTATTCGTCTACTTATTTATCCATCATCCATTTATTTATCCATTACCCATTTATTTATCCATCGTCCATTTATTTATCCATCGTCCATTTATTTATCCATCGTCCATTTATTTATCCATCGTCCACTTATTTATCCATTGTCCATTTATTTATGCACAGCTGATTTATTTATCCAACACCCATTTATTTATCCATCATCCATTTATTTATCCATCGCCCATTTATTTATCCACCCCTCATTTATTGATCCGTCATTATTTTTATACAATTTGCTTGTTGCGAAGCATAGAAGGTTCCTTCAGGGAAGCCTGTGCTAAACTACACTGCAGTGGAGGTTCTGTAGCAATCTTTTTACATAATCAGGGTCAGCAAACCGCAGCCGACCAAGATCCTATTCTGCCTTCATGTGGCGGCCCTGGAAACAGGCTGCACCAGTATAGTCTGACCAAGGGATAGGAATCGCATAGGGAATGCAAAACCAGTCCTAAAAAAAACCCAGCAGAAATCAAATGTTGGGCCAAAAGGAGCAGGTACCGCAACCTCGCTGTAAACTATGGCACAACGTCCGTTTCAGGACAAAGTGAAGAAGATTCTAACTTTAGCTCAATTTGCTTAATATTAATGGATTTTATTTGGAATACGACTATTTGACATACAGAGCTGCGGAACTTCCCCCAACACTTAATGACCCATGTCTGTCAAATTATCTAAGACTGGAAGGGGTCCACATGCTGGAAGGGGTCCACACGATGGAAGGGATCCACACGCTGGAAGGGGATCCCAGGACTGGAAGGGATCCACATGCTGGAAAGGGTTTCCCGGACTGGAAGGGGCCCACAGGAATGGAAAAAGGTAATATAAAAAGTATCCTTCAGCAGATTGTACCATTGGTCAGAAGTAAAGTCCTACCTACACCAGTCCTATCTTAAAGCCCTACTTACACCAGTCCTATCTTAAAGTCCTACTTACACCAGTCCTATCTTAAAGTCCTACTTACACCAGTCCTATCTTAAAGTCCTACTTACACCAGTCCTATCTTAAAGTCCTACCTACACCAGTACTACCTACACCAGTCCTACCTTTAAGCCCTACCTACATCAGTACTACCTACACCAGCCCTACCTTTACGTCCTACTTACACCAGTCCTATCTTAATCCTACCTACGCCAGTCCTACCTGTACCACTGGAGTCCTGGATACGCATAAGAAAGGATGATTGACCCTTCTCGGATGAAGATCCTAATCCGGGTGGATGCCCTGGTTTGCTGCTGTCGTAGTCTTTGATAATAATGGCATCAATGTGGTCTCCGAGAGTCATGATCCCCTCTTGAGGGAACTTCTCACGACTTCCTCCGACAGATGCTGAACCGGCAGCACCTGGGGATGAGGCCTGACTACCTGGCTGCTGTGGCACGTGCGGACGTGGATCAACCTCACTGTTGGACATGCGAACACGCTGATCAGCCTTGGAGTCTGCAGCCACCTCTATAACCCTGGTCCGTGGATCTAGCTCTGGCCTCCCTCGCCCTTCGTGGTCTGTCTGGCCTTGAACTTCAACCGGGTCAACTCTCTGGCGAGAAGAGAAATATGAATGTTAACATGTGTAAGTCGTATTCTATGTGTGACAGAGGCCCACTGCCCCACTGAAAAACATGTACGAGGGTAAGTCAGTAGCTAAGTCACAAACTGATTTAGGGTAGCTAAAAGATATAGTTATTAGTTTCTAAATGTGTCATTAGGTGGCAGCAAAATCCACATTTGTGATTACTGTAAGTAGCAGATTCTAGGTATCACATGCACATGCGCACCTCAGATAACAAAATGGCACCTGTGTTCATAGAATGTACAATCAAAGAACAGAGTGCTGTTGTATGACTTTTATTTGTGTGTGAGCAAAATGTCTTTCAGGAAAGGATATTCATAAGGAAATGCTTCCTGTTTACGGTGAGAAGTGTTTGTCGCGTAAAGCGGTGCATAACTGGGTCGATACATTTTCTCAAAAATGATAAAAATTGCTGATGAAACCTGACCTGGTCGCCCTGTTCAGATTTCAATAGAAGCAGCCATGTGGTAGGTGGAGGAAATTAATTGAGCCGAGAGGGGAGTAACGATAGACAGTGTTGCAATTTCAATAATGTGTTCGCATGTTTTAGTATGAATGGGAAACATTCCGTGAATGACGAAGAAATTGAATTTGGAATCCTGGTATTCAAACAAGCATGTTATTGTTTGTTGTCAGGTAGCCGTAATAGTGGGCGACACGCAGATGAAGCCAAACATAGTACAACTGCCTGGAGGACCCAATCCACCTTCATCAGCACGCTCTGGATGTGAGGAAAGTTAACGTCCTTTTTAGGGCACACAAAAGAGTAAACCTACTCATTGTGGAGATGCAATAACAATCACCTCGACTCATTTCAGAAGATGAGTTGGCATGCATTCGTTGAAGACATATGCTCTACAGGGAGCTCGGAAACTTGACATTAGGTATGAAAGAGGAAATAATTCACTGGTTTTAATTAAACAACGACGACGACAACATATACCTGCGGATGTCGCTGTTCAACCTGAGCCTGGGTCGTCACAATGTACTTCATTCTGGGATGTTGTTGTTGTTGTTGCTGTTGTTGTTGTTGCTGCTGCTGCTGTTGTTGCTGCTGCTGCTGTTGTCGGTATGCGATCTCCTGCATGCGCTGCTTCTGCTCCATGTCTATCCGCCGCTGCTCAATCTCCGTTTCCTGTTGTCTTGCTGCGTCCATCTCTCGCTGGGCCTCACTCCGTCGCATGGCCTCTATATCTGAAAACAACAACACCAAACACTTAATAAAAGATCTGTTACTTCAGGCTTGTTTCAATTCTCAACTCCTGAAACTTTATAAACTCGGCTGCCATCAGAAACATTAAAATAAACTGAAATTGTATACGTTGGAACCACATTTATAACTGATTTCACATTTATAACTGATTTCACATTTATAACTGACCACACATTTATAACTGACCACACATTTATAACTGATTTCACATTTATAACTGACTCCACATTTATAACTGATCTCACATTTATAACTGACTCCACATTTATAACTGACTCCACATTTATAACTGACCCCACATTTATAACTGATCTCACATTTATAACTGACTCCACATTTATAACTGACCCCACATTTATAACTGATCTCACATTTATAACTGACTCCCCATTTATAACTGACTCCACATTTATAACTGATCTCACATTTATAACTGACTCCACATTTATAACTGATCTCACATTTATAACTGACCACACATTTATAACTGACTCCACATTTATAACTGACCTCACATTTATAACTGACTCCACATTTATAACTGACCCCACATTTATAACTGACTCCACATTTATAACTGATCTCACATTTATAACTGACTCCACATTTATAACTGATCTCACATTTATAACTGACCCCACATTTATAACTGACTCCACATTTATAACTGATCTCACATTTATAACTGACTCCACATTTATAACTGACCACACATTTATAACTGATTTCACATTTATAACTGACTCCACATTTATAACTGACTCCACATTTATAACTGACTCCACATGTATAACTGATCTCACATTTATAACTGACTCCACATTTATAACTGATCTCACATTTATAACTGACTCCACATTTATAACTGACTCCACATTTATAACTGACCCCACATTTATAACTGACTCCACATTTATAACTGACTCCACATTTATAACTGACTCCACATTTATAACTGACTCCACATTTATAACTGATCTCACATTTATAACTGACTCCACATTTATAACTGACTCCACATTTATAAATGACCACACATTTATAACTGACTCCACATTTATAACTGACCCCACATTTATAACTGACTCCACATTTATAACTGACCCCACATTTATAACTGACTCCACATTAATAACTGATCTCACATTTATAACTGATCTCACATTTATAACTGATCTCACATTTATAACTGACCCCACATTTATAACTGACTCCACATTTATAACTGATCTTACATTTATAACTGACTCCACATTTATAACTGACCACACATTTATAACTGATTTCACATTTATAACTGACTCCACATTTATAACTGATCTCACATTTATAACTGACTCCACATTTATAACTGACTCCACATTTATAACTGACCCCACATTTATAACTGACCCCACATTTATAACTGACTCCACATTTTATAACTGACCCCACATTTATAACTGATCTCACATTTATAACTGACTCCACATTTATAACTGACTCCACATTTATAACTGACTCCACATTTATAACTGACCCCACATTTATAACTGATCTCACATTTATAACTGACTCCACATTTATAACTGACCCCACATTTATAACTGACTCCACATTTATAACTGATCTCACATTTATAACTGACTCCACATTTATAACTGATCTCACATTTATAACTGACCCCACATTTATAACTGACTCCACATTTATAACTGATCTCACATTTATAACTGACTCCACATTTATAACTGACCACACATTTATAACTGATTTCACATTTATAACTGACTCCACATTTATAACTGACTCCATATTTATACCTGATCTCACATTTATAACTGACTCCACATTTATAACTGATCTCACATTTATAACTGACTCCACATTTATAACTGACCACACATTTATAACTGACTCCACATTTATAACTGACCCCACATTTATAACTGACTCCACATTTATAACTGACTCCACATTTATAACTGACTCCACATTTATAACTGATCTCACATTTATAACTGACTCCACATTTATAACTGATCTCACATTTATAACTGACTCCACATTTATAACTGACCACACATTTATAACTGACTCCACATTTATAACTGACCCCACATTTATAACTGACTCCACATTTATAACTGACCCCACATTTATAACTGACTCCACATTTATAACTGATCTCACATTTATAACTGACTCCACATTTATAACTGACTCCACATTAATAACTGATCTCACATTTATAACTGATCTCACATTTATAACTGATCTCACATTTATAACTGACCCCACATTTATAACTGACTCCACATTTATAACTGATCTCACATTTATAACTGACTCCACATTTATAACTGACCACACATTTATAACTGATTTCAAATTTATAACTGACTCCACATTTATAACTGATCTCACATTTATAACTGACTCCACATTTATAACTGACTCCACATTTATAACTGACCCCACATTTATAACTGACCCCACATTTATAACTGACCACACATTTATAACTGACTCCACATTTTATAACTGACCCCACATTTATAACTGATCTCACATTTATAACTGACTCCACATTTATAACTGACTCCACATTTATAACTGACTCCACATTTATAACTGACTCCACATTTATAACTGATCTCACATTTATAACTGACTCCACATTTATAACTGATCTCACATTTATAACTGACTCCACATTTATAACTGACCACACATTTATAACTGACTCCACATTTATAACTGACCCCACATTTATAACTGACTCCACATTTATAACTGACCCCACATTTATAACTGACTCCACATTTATAACTGATCTCACATCTATAACTGACTCCACATTTATAACTGACTCCACATTAATAACTGATCTCACATTTATAACTGATCTCACATTTATAACTGACCCCACATTTATAACTGACTCCACATTTATAACTGACTCCACATTTATAACTGATCTCACATTTATAACTGATCTCACATTTATAACTGACTCCACATTTATAACTGATCTCACATTTATAACTGACTCCACATTTATAACTGATCTCACATTTATAACTGACTCCACATTTATAACTGACCCCACATTTACTGAAAAATCCCGCATACATTACCGCCCCCCACATTTATTACCAGCCCCCACATTTATTACCATCCCACATTTATTACCATCCCCCAGATTTATTACCAGCCCCCAGATTTATTACCATCTCTCAGATTTATAATTACTGACCCCAACATTAATTACCGACCCCAACATTAATTACCGACCCCAACATTAATTACCGGCCCCAACATTAATTACCGACTCCAACATTAATTACCGACCCCAACATTAATTACCGACCCCAACATTAATTACCGACCTCAACATTAATTACCGACTCCAACATTAATTACCAACCTCAACATTAATTACCGACTCCAACATTAATTACCGACCTCAACATTAATTACCGACTCCAACATTAATTACCGACCCCAACATTAATTTCAGACCCCAACATTAATTACCGACCCCAACATTTATTACCAACCCCAACATTAATTTCAGACCCCAACATTTATTCCCAACCACACCACAGTATCTATGACATCACCAAAGAAGGTAAGGCCCTTAATTTTGGTGTTGCAAACTCAGTCGATGATGATGATCATATAATCCCCTTAGCTGTGGGGTGGTACATCTTGACAGCACAATACCTTTCAGACAAAAACCCACGTCTTCCTCAGTAGGAGTTCGTATAAAGTCTGTTGTCTTAGATGCATCATGATGTGAAATGGGAGGGCATGGACGCATCATTTGAGTATCCACGAAGGGAGGCAGTCCAGTGTGTCGATGTCAGGATCGTCACGTCCTGCAGGGACCAAGCACACACATCTGAGGCGGCCATCTCATTCCTCAGTCAGTCTAGTATTCCCCACCCTGGTGTCATCAGCAAACCTTCGGTTGTTTAGCCTTTTACATCTAGGCTCATGAGATTATCTTGCTAAATGGATTTACAAAATTAAGCCACACCCTCTCCGTGAAGCTAGGTATCTCCACTGCCTCTCCTGTAGATGTCTTCTAAACTCCATCTTAACTCGTATGTGACGGGAGAGAAAACTAATGTCTCGTCAGACAAAATTGGACAAATTAGTCAGGATCAGGTAGAACATACTGGACAAGACCAATACCTCACTTGCACGCAAATCTCCATGGAAACGAGCTGTTGTCATGACAGCCTGGCTAAGCAAGGTGGGGGGGGGGGGGGGCCGACGTGATTCCTACAGCAGTGAGCAACGCGTAGATGAAGCCATGCATAATACAACCGCCTGGAGGACTCCAGCCCACCTTCATCAGCACGCTCGGGATGTGAGGAAAGCTACTGCAACCCACCACTTAACGCCCTTTCTAGGGCGAAAAAAAATGTTCAGTTGCTAATTGTAGGCATTCAACACCCCGTATGTGAAGATCGATATCTCCTTCAACTCTCCGCTGACCCTCTCTTAGACTTCCGCACACTGGATTCAGATGATAGGGACAACAGATGGATAAATGCTCAACCACATCCGGTTTGCGGATGATATAGTCATCATCAGAAACAGCATCAAGGAAGTTGAGCAATGCCTAACTGAGCTCAGCAACGCATACGATCGCAGTTCATCTACAAATAAATATACTAAAGACGCAATGCATGCTGGACAGTTTCTGTCCCTGTGAGGAAATGCGGCTTGGAACTGATTCCATCAAAAACGTGAATTCGTACATTTACTTGGGCCAATAAATTATGAACTGCCATGACTTGCTCAAAGAGGTCTCCCGAAGGTTAGCTGCGGGGTGGTTCAGCTTCAACCGCATCAAGACAGAACTTCAACAGAAGAAAAACAACAAAGCGAGAGCTGACACCTTCAACAGCCTAGTCATTCCAGCCATGGTATACGGCTGCGAGGTGCGGAACCTACGGATGGCGTTGTTCAAAGAGGGATGAAGCGTAGAACACTTGCCACTTTCAATACGAGACCACATCCACAACACTGCCATCAGGAGTCAAACCTGTTTCAATGACGTCGTAGATACGGTGTTGATAAGAAAGTACAGGTGGGCAGGCCACGTGGTACGCATGCCTGACAATAGATGGACACGTAAAGTGACGTCATGGTGTCCCTAAACCTATAATCATCACCCTGTACATCCACCAATGAGATAAGGAGACAGTCTTCGACAAAACCTTGGTCCGGCACGGTACTTAATGGCAAACGACAGAGATGAGCTAAGACAACATTTGGCTATCTGGGAAATCTCTGCCAATCCCCCCCCCTCCCATAGCTGTCTCCTAAACCCAATCTTACCTCTTCTGTGAAGTTCAATATCTCCGCTGCCTCTCCGCTGATCCACTCCCTCCTGTGGCTGTCTCCTAAACCCCATCTCTGCACTTCCCCTGCGCTGATCGCTTTCCTGCTGTCTCCGGAAGTCTTTCTGCCGCTGTTCAATTTCCATCCGATGCTCAAAATCCATTCTTTGATGTTGCCTCTGATCTAAAGCCTGTTGGAAATTGGTAACTTCTAGATCACAAGTGTATACTAATTTCTAGGTCAGAATCGTATGTTAATTTCTAGGTTAGTATCGTATGTTAATTTCTAGGTTGGTATCGTATGTTAATTTCTAGGTCAGAATCGTATGTTAATTTCTAGGTTGGTATCGTATGTTAATTTCTAGGTCAGAATCGTATGTTAATTTCTAGGTTAGTATCGTATGTTAATTTCTAGGTTAGTATCGTATGTTAATTTCTAGGTTAGTATCGTATGTTAATTTCTTGGTCAGTATCGTATGTTAATTTCTAGGTCAGAATGGTACATTATTTTATATGTTATTATTGTATGTTAATTAAAAGGTCAGTATTGTACATAATTTATATATTATTATTGCATGTTAATTTATAGCTCATAAATGTATGTTAATTTATAGCTCATAAATGTATGTTAATTTATAAAGAATTATTTTATGTTAATGTATATGTTATTATAGTATGTTAATTTATAAATCATTATTGTATGTTAATTTACATATCATAATTGTATGTTAATTTATAAATAATTATTTTATGTTAATGTATATGTTATTATAGTATGTTAATTTATAAATCATTATTGTATGTTAATTTACATATCATAATTGTATGTTAATTTATAAATAATTATTTTATGTTAATGTATATGTTATTATAGTATGTTAATTTATAAATCATTATTGTATGTTAATTTACATATCATAATTGTATGTTAATTTATAAATAATTATTTTATGTTAATGTATAAGCATTATTTTATGTTAATGTAAAAGCATTATTTTATGTTAATGTCTATGTTATTATTGTATGTTAATTTATATATCATTATTGTATGTTAATGTCTATGTCATTATTGTATGTTATGAGCATTATTTCATGTTAATTTATAGATCATTATCATATGTTAATTTATAGATTATTGTTGTACATTAATGTCATCATTGTATGTTAATTTATGGATCACTATTGTATGTTAATTTCTAGACCATTATTGAATGTTAATTTCTAGATAATTATTGTATGTTAATTTCTTGGTCAGTATCGTATGTTAATTTTTAGATCATTATTGTATATTAATTTCTAGGTGATTACTGTAGAAAACAATTATGTTTTTCTTCGCTCCTTATGAAGCATAGGGGAGCAACTGTATATTAGTGCTTACTGAAAGCCTGTATAAAACACTGTGGATTCTTGCTTTGGTGGTTTCTGTCGTCGTCTGTCCTACATTATGAAGTTGCTAGGCTCATGCATTGGAGGGAGAGAACCTCATTTATGGTGCTCCTAGAAACAGGCTGCAACTCAGCAGTCGTCGTCGTCGTCTTCTGCGTTCATCCTGAAAAGGACATTGTGTCGCAGTTTATAGCGAGGTTGCGAATATCTATGTCTTTCGGCCTGACACATTCGGATTCAGCCCAGCATTTTCTGGACGTAGATTGCCTTCCTTCTTCGATTTCTATTCTCTCTGCAGTCTGCATGGTTACAGTCTGTTTACAGGGCTACCACATGGAGGCGGAATAGGGTTTTAGCTCTGAAATGCTGACCCTGATGTAAGCAGCCTCCTAGAGTCGCTGGCTGCTATCAATAATTCACTGCTGCATCTTCGGCCTCTCACAGCAGTCTGACCAACGGGGTGGGGATCGACACAGTGGTGAGCTTACTGAGTAGCCTTGCACTGCACTACAGCCAAGTGGACCCTGGTCAACCTTATTATTGCCCACAATGAGTAAGTTGACTCTTTTGTGCGCCCTAAAAAAGACGTCGTGGCATGTGGTAGTAGCTTTCCTCACGTCTTGAGCATGCTGATGGGGATCAAGATGCTGAGCAGCGCATGAGCTGCAGTGGTCAGCGACCCATAGCTGACTGCTAGCGTCAGGGCCAGCGAACTATAAGTGCTAAGACCCTTCTACACCTCCACGCGGTGATCCTGGATAACAGGCTGCAGCAGTGCAGACTGGCTAAGGAGAAAGGATCGAAGAGGGAATGCTAATCCGGTAATAAAAAAATGCTTGATGAAGTCGGATGTGTTGGACCGAAAGGTGCAAATATCGCAGCCAAGCTGTAAACTACAACACAACGCATTCCGTTCTCTAGACTACATTCTGCTACTTACCCTTTCAGGGTTTGGTAGTGGGAGATTGAGAACGAAGAAGAAGAAGAACAAGAGCATGCTGATGAAGGTGGACCGCAGTCCTCCATGCAGTTGTGATATGCTTAGCTTAATCTGCGTAGCGTTCACTACTACGGGGATCCCATCGATCCACAACATGTTTGCCAGGCTGCCTTGAAACCAGCATCTTTCCTGGGTACTCTATATGGAAGAGAGATTGTGTGGTCTTGGTGATTATATTGTGCTTGGCCCTGATGCGACGTCCTAGTCAGTATGTTGCGCCTGATTGGACTAGCGTTTCAGTTCCCCTGTTCCACCTTATCAAGTACACCTCAGGATGCAAGAAGAGCCACTGTAATCCGCTAATAAACAAACATCAAGCGTTAACTCAGCATGAATATTTAAAACAACTTGGCTGAATGAAGTACAGGCACTAACTACAAGCCAATGCTGGCAGGCTTGATCCCTTACAAGTGTTATGTCAGTTCTGCAAGCTCTCTTGAAAGATTCACTGTCAAAGCTTAACCTTAACCACACGTCTGTCGCTTCGGAAACAACGTAAACTGCATTACAGAAGATGCTGCAACTTGACGTACGTAGTTGTTCCAAAGCGACGACCGTTCTAATCATATATAATAAAATCGGCTACATAGAAATAGTCTGAACATACTGCTCATTTGATTGTAGAGTTCGACATCCGTGTGGCGACGGCCATTCTAATCATATATAATCAAACCGGCTACATAGAAATAGTCTGATCATACTGCTCATTTGATTGTAGAGTTCGACGTCCGTACAGCAATGACCGTTCTAATCATATATAATCAAACCGGCTACATAGAAAAAAATCTGGCAAAGATGGCGCCATAACTGGCTGCGAGTCTACATTTCTCTACTGTTTTGGATCATTATGGATGCCGCTAGACCACGGATTTGCCTGGAATTCACACTAGTCGACGACTTACACTTGTGTTCACGGAAACGTGGTGTTGTTTTCCGTCTGGACTTGTTATTTCGTTCTTTTTTAGTGATTTCCTACATCCGTTTATGCTGGTCTGGACGCCGGCTGAATGGCACTACGCTTATACCTGTGACGTATTTCACGGGTTAGTTCTGCCGGTTCACCTTCACGAATTTGGCGTGTGGGAATTTTAGATGCTACTATGATGACATGAATACAGCTGGGAAGAGTTGCCAGACCCACTCACACGCTGAGTGTTGTCCATACGACCTCTTGTGGTTATCGAAAAGGCACGACAACCTGCGTTAGATGCCATCCCACCTTTCTACCCTGCGGGTTACATGTTTACGGAAAGGCTTCAGTGGTAACTCTGAGGGAAAATCTGCATCCTATGCTATCTCCAGTCGTCTCGATGAATATCTTGCCACTGGCAAACGGTAGCTTAGGCTCTTGTGAGTGAGGTTGACAAAAGGCGCAGTTTCTTCCTCACTTTAATCCAAATCACCGCGCAAGTCACCCATTTCAGCGGACACAGCAAGAGATACAACTGTCCACGCGGCTGAACAAAGAGAGTGGTCTTCATCACTTGTGATGGACAACTATTATACATAGAAATAGTCTGAACATACAGTTCGTTTCATTGGCAATTTGGACATTTGATTTAGACTTTTGGAAACGATTTCTTATGTTTTTCACTTGGATTTTAAGAATCAACCATTATTGAGAATGGGGAAATCAAGTTTCTGGTACATCTATTTAGTTTGTTTATGTAGATACAATAATTATGTTTATAGTTCGAACTGACAGATTTGGCCATTTGTAACCATTGATAGTCCGTTTTCAGTGGATTTGTTCTTTTTCAAGCAAGCGAAGCAGTGAAGCCAAAAGCGGTTAAGTCTATATGTCTCTGCTGTTTTTCAACACTATCATCTTCATCTTCTTGTATCTCAGAAACTAACACACACACAACAAAAACAACAAGTTTTTAAAAATTCATTTATGCACACACACAAACAATTCATATTTATACAAAGGTTAAAAGTGAAAGTTATTGCTCATCGTGAAGCGATGACGGCCACAACAGCCGATGGTTTTGTCTTAATAATATGATGTGCGCTGTATTTAGATTATAGTGAGGAAGAAGCTGCGACGGTCATCAATCTCACTCTTATCCCGAGTTACCTTGAATGAGTAGCAAGACTATTGGTTGAGACTACTGGAGGTAACTCAGGATGCAGGCACTCTGGTCTTACCTCCTGTGAGACCAGGGGTTTGATCGCCCACCGTTTCCATTCATCACTGTGACAGGCCTGTGCCTTAACCTCTTGACTACAGCAAACAGAAAGATATAGGCTCTCAAAAACCTAGAAAAACGTGAAGCGCTGAAAAATAATTCAGTGGCTGGGGAAATTGCGCAATTTTTTGGGTAAGTGTATTAAATGTTAAAAAGAGCCTTAGATGAACTAAAAGCCAAGAGAAGGGTAGTGTGCTAGAGTAGCCACAGCAGATAGGCCAGTAAAGGAGGGAGCAATACAAGAACAAACAATCACCTTCCAAGAAATGAAGACCCCTATCCAAGCCGTAAGGAAAGTGGACCAAACGAGAGACAGCTATCACTGTCTTGTTTGAGTGGAGCTAGAGGTCCTGCTCTGTATGAGGGGATTACGATGATGAGCAGCGCATGAGATGCAGCGGTCATCGACCCAAAGCTGACTGCTAGCGTCAGGGCCAGCAAACCAAAGCTGCCAAAACCCTTCTACACCTCCGCGCGGTGATCCTGATTAATAGGCTGCAACAGGGCAGACTGGCTAAAGAGAAGGGATTGAAGAGGGAAGGCTAACCTGGTGGTCAAGAATGCCTGCTGAAGTTGGATGTGTTGGAAAGAAAGATGCAAATATCGCAGTCAAGCTGTAAACTACGACACAACGCATTCTGTTCTCCATCCTGCTACTTGCAAAGACCTTTTGAAGGCTTGGTAGCGGGAGTTTGAGAACGTTCACGGCTTGGTAGCTGGAGTGAGAGGACGTTCAGGGCTTGGGAGCGGGAGTTTGAGAACATTCACGGCTTGGTAGCTGGAGTGAGAGGACGTTCAGGGCTTGGGAGCGGGAGATTGAGAACGTTCAGGGCTTGGTAGCGGGAGATTGAGAACGTTCAGGGCTTGGTAGCGGGAGATTGAGAACGTTCAGGGCTTGGTAGCGGGAGATTGATTGAGAACGTTCAGGGCTTGGAAGCGGGAGATTGAGAACGTTCAGGGCTTGGTAGCGGGAGTTTGAGAACATTCACGGCTTGGTAGCTGGAGTGAGAGGACGTTCAGGGCTTGGGAGCGGGAGATTGAGAACGTTCAGGGCTTGGTAGCGGGAGATTGAGAACGTTCAGGGCTTGGTAGCGGGAGATTGAGAACGTTCAGGGCTTGGTAGCGGGAGATTGAGAACGTTCAGGGCTTGGTAGCGGGAGATTGATTGAGAACGTTCAGGGCTTGGTAGCGGGAGATTGAGAACGTTCAGGGCTTGGTAGTGGGAGTGAGAGACATTTAGGGCTTGGTAGTGGGAGTGAGAGAACGAACAAAGAAGAAAAAGATGCTTCGCATTAGAACTGATGCAAGTGAACATCTATGAGTTGCTGGTTGCTTTGAGCTCATTCACCGTGTTCCATATTCGACCCCCCCCCCCCCCCCCCCCAATAGTTAACCTTTACAACGTGCACTTCGAACCTGTGTGACTGACCTCATGATGATCGAGGTGTGCATCTAACCGGTGTTCAACTTACATTGCCGTTGTATAGTGGCGGCCGTTCTAATCAAACTTAAACGAACGGCTATGTAGTAATAGTCTGAACAATACTAATCTCTTGATTGTAGAGAGTTCCGACTTCCGTAATGTTAGATACCAACAATGGCGATCATAGAATTAGTTTTAGACATTTGTAAATTTCTTCTGTTTTTCGCTTGGATTTGAAGATTCACCCATTATTGAGAAGGGGGGGGGAGCCAGGTTCCTCCAACAGATTTTTCTGAGGTAGACCTGTTTATATTGTAACTGTAGAAAGAATAATTACGTTTATAGTCGAAGTGACAGACATGGCCATTACAGTAAACATCCGTTGTCGGTGTTTTAACAAATTTTGTTTCTTCATCCAATGGGCACTGAAAGCGGGAGAGTCTAAGTGTTCCGTTTTTTCAACACTATCACCTGAATTGTTTTGTATCTCAGAAACTAACACACAACAGAAACAATAACACCAACAAATTCTTGAATCATTTATTTCTCTACTCACAAACAAATCATATCAATAGACCGTCAAATAAAAATGTTACAGTCTCTCAAAGTCTACAAGTGACTACAACCATTGTTAAAAACATGACGGGTTGAAAAATAATGGAGCGGCAGGGGAAATTGGGTCAATTTTGTGTGTAGAGTGGTAAAGGTATCAAACCTGTAGTTGTTGCTGTTGTTGCTGCTGCTGCTGACGTTGTCGATCGGCCATTTCTTGATGCTGTCGTTGTCTGTCCGTCATCTCTTGATGCTGTCGTCGATCGGACATATCTTGCCGCTGACGTTCTGCCATTTGCTGCCGCTGTCGCTGGTCCATGATGTCGTTCCGATGTCTGGGATCCATACTTTCTCCTCGGAGCCCACTTGTCTCAGCAACAACCCTTTGCTGGAAATACAAATGAATTCATTGTTAGAACGCTCGGTCCCAAAAATAATCGGGTTGCAGATGAAATCATCAATTTTTAAGTCAATTTAATAGCTCTTTTATGACAAAATTTTTTGATTTAAGTTCATGAGTTCAGTAGCCTCAGTCTAAAAATAGCGGCAGCGAAGGTCAACCTACGCAACAAAACAAACAGGGGTTTCCGTATCAACACTGCCTTTGGTTCCACAAATCCTATCATTGGGGAATTTTTGACTTCACATGAGCCAATGAATCAGTACTGTGACAGACGTACAAAAGGTGAGGATTATAGTATTTGATAAAATGAAGCTGAGCTTGTTAAATAATTTTTTTCATCCAGTTTTCCAACTCATGGCTAGCTAGTTTCTCTCACGCGAAAAACCTTAGACATGTACCACTATAGACAATTATGTATGCTTACCTGTGGATCAAAATATCGATGGGTTGGTTTTGAATGTGCCAAAGGCTCTCCTGGTGACCTGTGCTCACTCTGCGAGCTAACCGAAGACTCGGACGAGCTAGGGGTGGCCTGCCTTTTGACAGAGCGCAACATAAAAAAATAATTGTTATCCGTTCTTGTGCAACAAAAGACAAGTATATATTCTTATCTGTTCTAGTACAACAAAAGACAAGTATATATTCTTATCTGTTCTAGTACAACAAAAGACAAATGTATATTATTATCTGCTAATTCTATTTTAGATTACCTGATAGTGCAATAAATGGCCTGACTTAGATCAGAAACTTGAAGATCAGAAACTTGACAGCCATTCCTCAACTTTCATGGGGTGTAGAGACTTGACTTAGTTGTTCCCTATCTTCCGTGGAGTGTATAGACTTGACTTGGTCACTCCCCATCTTTCATGGAGTGTATAGACGTGAGTGTAGAGACTTGACTTAGTGTAGAGACTTGACTTAGTGTAGAGACTTGACTTAGTTGCACCCTATCTTCCATGGAGTGTATAGACTTGACTTAGTGTAGAGACTTGACTTAGTCGCTCCCCATCTTCCATGGAGTGTATAGACTTGACTTAGTTGCACCCTATCTTCCATGGAGTGTATAGACTTGACTTAGTGTAGAGACTTGACTTAGTGTAGAGACTTGACTTAGTGTAGAGACTTGACTTAGTCGCTCCTCATCTTCCATGGGATGTAGAGACTTGACTTAATCACTGCCCATCTTCCATGGGATGTAGAGACTTGACTTTGTCACTCCCCATCTTCCATGGGATGTAGAGACGACTTAGTCACTCCCCATCTTCCATGGGATGTAGAGACTTGACTTAGTCACTCCCCATCTTCCATGGGATGTAGAGACTTAACTTAGTCACTCCCCATCTTCCATAGGATGTAGAGACTTTACTTTGTTGCTCCCCATCTTCCATGGGATGTAGAGACTTTACTTTGTTGCTCCTCATCTACCAAGTTGTTTCAACATCCTCACGATAAAAATGACCAACACTGAACTCACATGGCCAGGACGAACACTAACATTCACAGATATCCTGACGCACAGCACTGATTTGGATGAACAAGAGTCATCCAGGAGATCTTGCAGACACAGCACTGGCTCGGATAAACATAAGATATCCAGGAGATCTTGCAGACACAGCACTGGCTCGGATAAACATAAGATATCCAGGAGATCTTGCAGACACAGCACTGGCTCGGATAAACATAAGATATCCAGGAGATCTTGCAGACACAGCACTGGCTCGGATAAACATAAGATATCCAGGAGATCTTGCAGACACAGCACTGGCTCGGATAAACATAAGATATCCAGGAGATCTTGCAGACACAGCACTGGCTCGGATAAACATAAGATATCCAGGAGATCTTGCAGACACAGCACTGGCTCGGATAAACATAAGATATCCAGGAGATCTTGCAGACACAGCACTGGCTCGGATAAACATAAGATATCCAGGAGATCTTGCAGATACAGCACTGGCTCGGATAAACATAAGATATCCAGGTGACCTTGCAGACACAACACTGGCTCGGATAAACATATCCAGGAGACCTTGCAGGCACAACACTGGCTCGGATAAACATGAGATATCCAGTAGACCTTGCAGACAATCTCACAACAGTATGCGGATTCCAGCGTCCAGATTAATCCTAACAAGGCCTGCATGATGTCATGATCCTAGAACAACTCTAAAGTGAGTAATGACATTCTGCGCGTTACCTTTGATGGATATGCCATTGACAGATGCGAAGGTTGAAATACATCGAGGCAACATTTGATCGCAGCCTCTTAATTAGATATCACATTGATCAGACCATACAGAGATGGAAGAGATGGATGGGCAGTGGTAAACTTGGAACAATGACTGCATTTCATCCGGCATTGCCAGTTGGTCCTGCTAGCTGCTGATTACGAACTGGGTATCCTCCCACCATCACAACCATTCTGTGAGATAGTTGCAGAGTCTGAAGACACGGACACGACATACATAGACAAAAAATACCATCTCCCTACCGCAATGGAGACGAAGCAGGTTTGGTATGGTCCCCCCTGTCGTCGGCTGTTGTCTGGTTAATCTGATGGATAATGATTGCATTGATTAGCTTGTCTGCAGTCATCGAGCCTCTACCTGGCGGGTTGGACTGGCTGGATGGCATGGGCTGTTGAAGAGGAGATGAACAAAGGACAACACATTCAGTTAGTTGTAAGTCTAATCAGGCCACATTCAGTTAGTTGTTAGTCTAATCAGGCCACATTAAGTTAGCTCTTAGCCTAATAAGGCCACATTAAGTTAGCTCTTAGCCTAATAAGGCCACATTAAGTTAGCTCTTAGCCTAATAAGGCCACATTAAGTTAGCTCTTAGCCTAATAAGGCCACATTAAGTTAGCTGTAAGTCTAATAAGGCCACATTAAGTTAGCTCATAGCCTAATAAGGCCACATTAAGTTAGCTCTGGAGAAGCGCAATCAAATCGAGTGTAGCTGCCGGTGAAGACGACCATGTTGTGAAAGCCCAGAGCAGACGTGAGACACGGAAATCCCGAGCAGCGGGAACACCATCCCCTTCTACAAACCTCGTGTGCCCGATATGTAGCAGATGTTTTCGTGCCCGCATTTGCCTGTTCAGCCACATGCGCACCCACACCCAACAGGGAAATCTGTGACAAGGATGATGTCGGCGGTCCTCATTGACAACGATGGACAGCTATTATTATTATTATATGTTAGCTCTTAGCCTAATAAGGCCACATTAAGTTAGCTCTTAGCCTAATAAGGCCACATTAAGTTAGCTCTTAGCCTAATAAGGCCACATTAAGTTAGCACTTAGCCTAATAAGTCCACATTAAGTTAGCTCTTAGCATAATAAGGCCACATTAAGTTAGCTGTAAGTCTAATAAGGCCACATTAAGTTAGCTCTTAGCCTAATAAGGCCACATTAAGTTAGCTCTTAGCCTAATAATGCCACATTAAGTTAGCTCTTAGCCTAATAAGGCCACATTAAGTTAGCTCTTAGCCTAATAAGGCCACATTAAGTCAGCTCTTAGCCTAATAAGGCCACATTAAGTTAGCTCTTAGCCTAATAAGGCCACATTAAGTTAGCTCTTAGCCTAATAAGGTCACATTAAGTTAGCACTTAGCCTAATAAGGCCACATTAAGTTAGCTGTAAGTCCAATAAGGCAACATTCAAGAAACTTTGGCTTCAAGTATGCCTGCATGTTTTCCGACGACCATCTAGGCTATGGGGAGGTAGACTAACGTCTGGTCAGGCAAAAAACATACTGGCCAAGACCCTCACTTCGGCTCCCTAGTAGCCCTCCCTGAAAATGGGCTGTTTTCATGGCAGCCTGGCTAACGAGGTGAGGGATCAAAGTGATCCCCGTAGTAGTGAGTGACACGCAGATGAAGCCAAGCATATTACAACCGCCTGGAGGATCCAAGTCCACCTTCATCAGCATGCTAGGAAAGCTACTGCAACCCGTCACTAAACATCCTTTTCAGGGAGCAGAAAAGAGTAACCTACTCATTGTGGACATTCGCAAACAACAACAACGACGACGACGAAGTCGACAACAACAACAACAACCACCCAAGCTAGAGAACAGACAAGACAAGAGAGATGCCTTTGTAGCTCCGTGGAAACTTTTAATGAATAGGGTTGCACTTCATCGTACTCTGCGCTTGGGGACCCAATGTATTGAACTTCAGCAAGCATTGGGGGTGGGGATGTGTGGGTGTGCTTGCTGCTTCGCTAGACTTTAACTGACCACAGCCTACCAGCAGTTGTGTGGCATTGCATGTTTCCAACAACCATCTGTGACCTATTGGCTGACTTCTACACGTAAAACTTTCACTGTACCTGGAAATACCCATATGTGCATGGTATCTTTCAATACATTTTCTTCTTCTGCGTTTGTTCTCAATCTCCCGCTACCGAGCTCAGAACAGGGTTTCACAAGTTGCAAAATGTAGTCCGGAGAACGGAATGCATTGTGCCGCTAGTTTAAAGCTTGACTGCAATATTTTCATCTTTCGGTCCGACACATCCGTCTTCGGCGTCTCTTTCAATACTGAAAGTGCGACGACAGAGCAAGCATTCCGCAGCTCCCGCGGTGGTTCTAAATCCCCCCACCCCCCGACTTTGTAAGGTACCAATTTACTGTTAGGTCGACTAGCAGAAGCAATCAGACCATGAAAAAACCCACAAAATGCCCTGTCAAACTGAGATTGTAGGCCACATGCCTCCACAATGCAGTGGGCCTTTATCCTGTTTCAATGATTACAATGTGTACCTGAGGTGAGCTCGTAACAGAGTCTCGCTGGAATGCCGATAGCAGGATAGCTGGCCCTGTGTCCCCGACTTGTTTCCTGACATAGTTAGAGTCGTTCAAGACCCGCGGGGCCGATTCCACAATCTGACGCTGTCCTTCACTCTGCGATGATGGCATTTCCTGTCTACGTGAATCCATGCGCATGTCACTGAAAATATAACCTTGATGTGAAAGGCAGTGAATCATGGATAATCTACATATAACATAAAAACATATATGTACGTATAAGGGAGCTGTATAGCGCAGTGGTTATCGAGCTGGCTTCGCATCTGAGTAATCCTGGGTTCATTCCCCAGTTGAGATGGAAATGTTTTTTTCACACAGCAACGACTCCTTGGTCAACCCAGCCTTAAATGGGTACTGGTTCAGTCCGTGATGGGGTGAGGGAAAGGAGATGGCTACTGCCCTCATATAGCCGAGCCTTTGAAATGTGAGATCGCTAAACACCTCACATCCCTACGGCAAGAATGCTATGGGTTACTTTACTATACTTTTTTTTAAGTGTTAGTATATAATATATACTATATATCAAAGGCAAAGGCAGCTGTCCAAAGTAGATGACGATGGCATAATTTATTTTGCTAGTGCTATTTATAGTAAGAATTAACTGCGCATATTTTTATCCTCACTCTTTCGCCTCGAGTCGACCAACCCCAGTGGCAAGACAAGGACAAGACAACTAGGGGGCGACTATGAGATGCAGGGGACTCCGCATCAAGCAACGGTGAAAAAGATGGCGAGTCCGGAGTCAAAACCCACAGCATCTGATCACAAGGCCAACGGCTTAACCACTTTGCCACGGAATCCTCCATACTATATATAATTTATGCATATACTCACTGGCTCATATATTGTTATTTCTTGTTTAGCCTATTCTGTCCTAATTGGCATACAGTGATTCCCACATTCTCAGCAACTCTATGACTAATGGCTGCCCCTTACATATTATCTTGGTGTGACAGAGTCTGCCGTGGCAGGATTGGTCTTTACAGTCATATGAGAACATATCTCGCAGCATAAGTCTGATGCTGCTGCCACCTCCACTTGCGATGGGCAACTACTATTATATCTTCAGATTCTAATTTTTGCTAAATTTGAACAACTCTTACATAACCATTGGTGAAAAAATGTGTCTGGGGAATTGTCTCTTTAATCTGACTGAATTTAAGTTTCATTACCGATATTTTTTCAAAGTGTTTTTGTCATAGATTGACAACAGGGTTACCATAGAAATTGGTTGAAAATACTGCTCTTTTGATTGTAGAGAGTTACACTTCCTTCCTGGAAATGATTTCTTCATTCTTTATTAGGATTTGAAAATTCCCCCATTTATCTGTTTTTGCAACAGATTATTATGAGGAAGATTTGTTTAGTTTGCTTATGTAGATGTAATAAATACGTTTGTAGTGGAAAGTAACAGATATGCTGATCTTGTAAACATTGATTATCCATCATCTGTGAAACTTTGTAATTTCTTTTTTCAAACACAGGACGCCGAAAACGGGTGGCTATATATGTTTGTGTTATTTTTCAACACTATCACCTTTATCCTCTTGTATCTCAGAAACTCTCAGAAACCCTCGAGGTTCTCTCGAGGGCTAACATGCCCAGCATCCATGCACTGCTAGAAAAAGCACGACTAGGATGGGCCGGACACCTCGTCCGTATGTCAGACGAGCGGCTCCCAAAGAAGCTTCTCTACGGCGAGCTGAGAGAGGGATGGCGCGAGAGAGGGCGCCCAAAGAAACGTTTTAAAGACGGTCTGAAGGACTCACTAAAAAGTTGCCAGATAGACATCGACACATGGGAATGTCTTGCGCAAAACAGATCTGACTGGAGAAGCGCAGTCAAATCGGGTGTAGCTGCCGGTGAAGATGACCGTGTTGTGAAAGCCCAGAACAGACGAGAGATGCGGAAATCCCGAGCAGTGGGAACACCATCCCCTTCTACAAACCTCGTGTGCCCGATATGTAGCAGACATTTTCGTGCTCGCATTGGCCTGTTCAGCCACATGCGCACCCATACCCAACAGGGAAATCTGTGACAAGGATGATGTCGGCGGTCCTCATCGACAACGATGGACAGCTATTATCTCAGAAACTAACACACACACAACAAAACCAATAACACCAAAAAGTTCTTTATTCATTGATGTCTCTGGGGATGGCGTGGGCTAGTGGTTTAAGAGACACGGCTCACAAGCCAAAGGTGCTGGGTTCACTCCCTATCACAGCACAGTCCGTTACCCCGGGGAAGCAAACCCTTAGAAAATGCAGGCGGAAGCAGACCCTTACATAAAATACATGCTGAAGTCGGATGCACTAACAGGATCATATCTATAGACCAACAAATAAAAAGGTTGCAGGCTCTCAAGTTCAATAACCATAGTCAAATGTGACTTGCTGAAAAAATAATGTGGCAGCATAAAGGTTAATTTTAATTAATTTTATTTGGAATAAATTATTGAGATACGGAGACGAGACACGTGTCTCAGTCTCTTTTTTCTCTCTCGCCTTCTATCACCCAGGGGTGCATAGGCCATCAACCAACCCTCTCTCTCTCACCTCCTATCACCCAGGGGTGCATAGGCCATCAACCAACCCTCTCTCTCTCACCTTCTATCACACAGGGGTGCATAGGCCATCAACCAACCCTCTCTCTCTCTCACCTTCTATCACACAGGGGTGCATAGGCCATCAACCAACCCTCTCTCTCTCACCTCCTATCACCCAGGGGTGCATAGGCCATCAACCAACCCTCTCTCTCTCACCTTCTATCACCCAGGGGTGCACAGGCCATCAATCAACCCTCTCTCTCTCACCTTCTATCACCCAGGGGTGCACAGGCCATCAACCAACCCTCTCTCTCTCACCTTCTATCACCCAGGGGTGCATAGGCCATCAACCAACCCTCTCTCTCTCTCGCCTCCTATTACCCAGGGGTGCATTTGCCATCAACCAACCCTCTCTCTCTCACCCTCTATCACCCAGGGGTGCATAGGCCATCAACCAACCCTCTCTCTCTCTCTCACCTTCTATCACCCAGGGGTACATAGGCCATCAACTAACCCCCCGCCATTTATTGTTACTTTCATAATCCAGTCCACTGCCAGGATGAACAGAAAAGGTGACAGTAGGCAACCCTGTCATACCCCTGATTTAATTTTGAATGGCTCTGTGAGTTGTTCTTCGTGTATAACTGTATATTGCATACTTTCATACACCTGTCTAATTATGTTTGTGAGTTTGAGGAATTCCATAGTGCCTCAGTAGTTTCCAGAGTATATCTCTGTCCAAACTGTCGAAAGCTTTTTCATAATCACCGAAAATGATGTACAAACTTGAAATCCATTCCAATGATTGCTCCACAATTATCCGCAGTGTGACTATCTGGTCAATACATGATCTATTCTGCCTGAAGCCCGCCTGCTAATCCCGTATCTTGTTATCCACTGCCATGATCTATTCTGCCTGAAGCCCGCCTGCTCATCCCTTATCTTGTTATCCACTGCCATGATCTATTCTGCCTGAAGCCCGCCTGCTCATCCCGTATCTTGTTATCCACTGCCATGATCTATTCTGCCTGAAGCACGCCTGCTCATCCCGTATCTTGTTATCCACTGCCATGATCTATTCTGCCTGAAGCCCGCCTGCTCATCCCGTATCTTGTTATCCACTGCCATGATCTATTCTGCCTGAAGCCCGCCTGCTCATCCCGTATCTTGTTATCCACTGCCTTGATCTATTCTGCCTGAAGCCCGCCTGCTCATCCCTTATCTTGTTATCCACTGCCATGATCTATTCTGCCTGAAGCCCGCCTGCTCATCCCGTATCTTGTTATCCACTGCCATGATCTATTCTGCCTGAAGCCCGCCTGCTCATCCCGTATCTTGTTATCCACTGCCATGATCTATTTTTGCCTGAAGCCCGCCTGCTCATCCCGTATCTTGTTATCCACTGCCATGATCTATTCTGCCTGAAGCCCGCCTGCTCATCCCGTATCTTGTTATCCACTGCCATGATCTATTCTGCCTGAAGCCCGCCTGCTCATCCCGTATCTTGTTATCCACTGCCATGATCTATTCTGCCTGAAGCCCGCCTGCTCATCCCGTATCTTGTTATCCACTGCCATGATCTATTCTGCCTGAAGCCCGCCTGCTCATCCCGTATCTTGTTATCCACTGCCTTTTCCACCTTTCTAGTATTACTCTAACACTTTTCCCGGCACTAATGTTAACATTATTCCTCTATGGTTTTTGCAGTCTTGTAAATCTCCCTTATTAGACAATTTCACCAGGTAGACCTCTCTCCAATTGTTTGGTAAGCTTTCTTGCTCCCAGATGGTGCCTATCAAGTTGTGGAGCATGTTAGTAGATGTTGAAACATCGGCTTTTATGGCTTCCGGTGATATCCCATCAGGTCCTGCAGTTTTTCCATTCCTTAGAAACTCTATTGCCCTTCTAATCTCTTCTTTACTTGGATTATCACAGTTGATCGACAGGTCCTCCTCTGCTGGTGGGATGTCTGGTGGGATGTCTGGTGGGTTGTCTGGTGGTGGTCTGTTCAAAAGTTCTTCAAGGTATTCTACCCTTCTGTTCTTCAAGGTTAGTTATCTTTTCCCCAAGTTTATTTTTGATTGGTCTACCTTGTTGTTGACACTTCCCCGATAGTTTCTTGGTTGCCTCATATAGACCTTTCATACTTCCCTTTCTTACAGCCTCCTCCACTTCCTCAGCCAGACCCTCAACGTAACCTCTTTTGTCCTCTTTTCAACCTCCTCGTTGCTCTCTACATCCTCTTTCTGTGCTTTTTGTGGCTCTTCCTCTACTATTTAGTCTGGCCATTTTCTGATTTCGTCTCTTCTCGATCTTAGTGATTGTTTCTGCTGTTATCCATTCTTTATGCTGCCGTGTCTTCATTCCTAGCACTTCCTCGCTGGCAGTTTTCCATGTACTTTGTACTTGTTCCCATTTATCCTCAATGCTGGCCCCTTCATCTAGCTGCTCGAGTGCTTGATATTTATTCCTCAGTGTTTTTCGGAACTCGTTTTTCTTATCATCTTCTTTCAGGTATTGTACGCAGTACCGTGGTCTGCTGACTTGCATCGTTCTGTTTATCCTTAACTTCAGCTGTACTTTCATAATCACATCTGCGGCCTGTAGACCCATGACATCATCTTCTTCGTACGCTGTCAGACGTCAACCTGTATTTTTTCGAAAAAAGCAGCGGTCATCCTGAGGCTGTCGACACTGCCATAGAGCTTGTCTAGTGTTGCCACTGGTGATGGCCACATCTGCTTTCTCTGATCCTCGTATGTCGGGCAGTTTTGCAGCAAATGTTCATCGGTCCTTTTCCCGGTACCACACGTGCATTCGTCGGTGCCACCTATCTTCAATTTATTGAATAGATGGTACCTCAGTCTATTGTGGCCTGTGTAAAGTCTGAAGACCACGACCTGCTCTCTTCTGTTCAACTGGTAATAGGCATCATTTTTTGTGTAGCCAGTATGTTCTGCTTCCCATTTGGTCATGTATCTAGCTCTAATGAGCCTTTTTGACTCTTCGTAGGCCATGACATCTAATAATGATTGTCTAAATTTGGAGTTTACGCAGATGTGGTCAATCTGATTCTTCGTTTTCTGGTCTGTGTGCAAACATACTTCCCCATATGACCAATTTGTTTCCTGCACAAAAATCTGCAAACCACTCTCCGTTTTCATTTCAGACCCCTAGTCCCTCCCTCCCTCCCCATGATCTCCTCACATCCCAAGTTGTCATGCCCTAATCCTAGTCCCTCCCGCCCTCCCCGTGATCTCCTCACATCCCACGTTGTCATGTCCTATCGTTGCGTTGAAATCTCCCATTAGTATGGTCGTGTCTCAAAGAATAAGACATAAATTGGCCAGATTAGGCCGGACTGCAAATGGTTAAGCTTAAAATAAAAAGGAGTAAACAAAGAAATGAAAACGAAGGCTGACCCTTGATAGTGTTCTCTGCTGTCTGGCCTTGGGCCTTGATAGGCCCGTGGGTCATGAGACTGTGATGGGTGGGGCTGGTGTGGCTGAGGCACTGATGTGACTCGAGCTTCCGCCAGTCGTCGTTCCTGCTCCTGTCTGCAAGAGAGAAAGAAATAGATTACACATTAGAAAGAAATAGAGATTATACATTAGAAATAAAGAGAGATTACACATTAGAAAGAGAGATTACACATTAGAAAGAAAGAGAGATTACACATTAGAAATAAAAAGAGATTACACATTAGAAATAAAGAGAGATTACACATTAGAAATAAAGAGAGATTGTACATTAGAAAGAAAGAGAGATTACACATTAGAAAGAAAGAGAGATTACACATTAGAAAGAGATTACACATAAAATGGTGACAAAAGTGTGTCAAAGACAACAGTGAAAACTGGACAACAATGTTTAAAGAAGGACATGAGTTAACAAAAGATCTTCCGAGACCAGGTCAGGCGCATAATGTTGCGTTAGAAGATCCCATTGTCAAAATTGATGCAGCAATTCGGATAGACCGTTGCTGGAGCTTATGTTCGCCACACTTTTGTCACCATACATTGCCTGCATTCTGCGATGAATGTCAACTGGTCGACATCCTTCAGCTGTTAGAAACCGAATCACCGCTAGCTGATCAACTCTGGACGGATTCCGTATCACACCCACCACGTTTTCAACAGTCTGCTGAGGAAACTACGAGTCGGACGATAATGAAATTTTGCAAACTTGACGGTTGGTATGTGCTATTTACATCAGAAGTGACATCATGCGCATCATATATATGTTGATTTGGTGCAGTTAGGTCCGGTTTCATTTGAACAAGCCTCGTATATATATATCTAATACGAGCTAGATATTTTCTTAAAGCTTGGAATGTCGTTTTGGTGATGTGTCATTAGTATTTCAACATAGTCACACAATTTCATATCTGGTGCCAGCAATGCGAGGGACCCAACTCGCACACAATTTCATATCTGGTGCCAGTAATGCGAGGGACCCAACTCGCACACAATTTCATATCTGGTGCCAGCAATGCGAGGGACCCAACTCGCACACAATTTCATATCTGGTGCCAGCATGCGAGGGACCCAACTCGCACACAATTTCATATCTGGTGCCAGCATGCGAGGGACCCAACTTGCACACAATTTCATATCTGGTGCCAGCATGCGAGGGACCCAACTTGCACATAATTTCATATCTGGTGCCAGCATGCGAGGGACCCAACTTGTACACAATTTCATATCTGGTGCCAGCATGCGAGGGACTAAACTAGCACACAATTTCATATCTGGTGCCAGCATGCGAGGGACCCAACTTGTACACAATTTCATATCTGGTGCCAGCATGCGAGGGACCCAACTTGTACACAATTTCATATCTGATGCCAGCATGCGAGGGACCCAACAAGCACACAATTTCATATCTAGTGCCAGCATGCGAGGGACCCAACTCGCACACAATTTCATATCTGGTGCCAGCATGCGAGGGACCCAACTAGCACACAATTTCATATCTAGTGCCAGCATGCGAGGGACCCAACTCGCACACAATTTCATATCTGGTGCCAGCATGCGAGGGACCCAACTCGCACACAATTTTATATCTGGTGCCAGCATGCGAGGGACCCAACTAGCACACAATTTCACATCTGGTGCCAGCATGCGAGGGACCCAACTTGTACACAATTTCATATCTGGTGCCAGCATGCGACGGACCCAACTCGCACACAATTTCACATCTGGTGCCAGCATGCGAGGGACCCAACTTGCACACAATTTCATATCTGGTGCCAGCATGCGAGAGACCCAACTCGCACACAATTTCCTAAACCTAATCAGGGAATAGATATGATAGAATCGCTCAATTGGAACCATAAACATTGCGATGATATCTTTCTGCTTGGCACGATACACATTTTAACCCAACATTATAGGAACTTTAATATTAAAGACACTTTTACTTTTAAACCCTTCACATTAATGATACTTTTACATTTTAACTGCCCACATAAAAAACATTTTTACTGTTCACTGTAAAAACACACTTTTACCGTTCACATGAAAGACATTTTGACATTTTAACTCGCAACATTAAAGAAAATTTCCCATGAAAAAGACTTTCGCATTAAAGAGACCTTAACATAAAGACACGTCTACATTAAAGACATCTTCACATTAAAGATGTGTCCACATTACAGACGCACCCACATTAAAGATGTGTCCACATTACAGACACGTCCACATTACAGACACGTCCACATTACAGACACGTCCACATTGAAGACACATCCACATTAAAGACACATCCACATTAAAGACCCACCCACATTGAAGACACATCCACATTAAAGACCCACCCACATTGAAGACACACCCACATTAAAGACACACCCACATTGAAGACACATCCACATTACAGACACGTCCACATTAAAGACACACCCACATTAAAGACACACCCACATTAAAGACCCACCCACATTAAAGACCCACCCACATTGAAGACACATCCACATTAAAGACCCACCCACATTAAAGACCCACCCACATTGAAGACACATCCACATTAAAGACCCACCCACATTAAAGACGCACCCACATTACAGACACACCCACATTAAAGACGCATCCACATTAAAGACCCACCCACATTACAGACACACCCACATTAAAGACACGTCCACATTATCCTTTAGCGTGCTCTGGTCTAGGCTGATTAGACCAGCTCGACCTACAAAATCGTAATTTAAAAAAAAATTTGCTTTACACAGAGATCCTACCCATAGCCATTTTATGTTTATTCTGAATACGTCACCATCTACGCACAATATTTTGCCGGTAAAAGTATCGGATATTAGATTACAAATGGTTTTTGAAATTTTAAAAATCTTATATGCTGTTTGGAGCAAGCCGACTTTTTGCGAAAGGTGAAGTAGGTTATTGGTAAAGATCTTTATCGAGTAGATCTGTTTGTTTAGATGAAAGAACTACGTTTGAATTGGAAAAGGGATCAAGATGCTGAGCAGCGCATGAGCTGCAGTGGTCAGCGACCCATAGCTGACTGCTAGCATCAGGGCCAGCGAACTAGAGCTGCCAAGACCCTTCTACACCTCCACGCGGTGATCCTGGATAACAGGCTGCAGCTGGGCAGACTGATAAGGAGAAGGGATCGAAGAGGGAATGCTAATCCGGTACTCAAAAAATGCTTGCTGAAGTCGGATGTGTTGGACCGAAAGGTGCAAATATCGCAGCCAAGCTGTAAACTACGACACAACGCATTCCGTTCTCTGGACTACATTCTGCTACTTACCCTGTCAGGGTTTGGTAGTGGGAGATTGAGAACGGAAGAAGAAGAAGAAGAATTGAGAACGGAAGAAGAAGAAGAAGAATTGGAAACTAACAGCTGTGTCGTTATTGTAAACACAGTATTGATACATCGTTGTGGTTTCCATGGTTTTCTATCGGGGCGACTAAGCCTAGCGGTCGAGTCCACATTTTTTTTTCTCGGGGATTCCATAAATTTTCAACTTCATCTTTTTGTATATCAGAAACTACGAAACACACAACAAAAACAATAACACCCGCAAGCTTTACCTGTGCTGCTCACTCTCATACTGGTGTAGCTTGACTTGCTGTTCCCAGTGGGCCGTACGGGCCAGTGCAACCTTGTCATAGGGCTGGTCCGTCTTGCTAGGACCTCTTGGGCCAGGGGAAAGCCGTCTTGATTGGTTGGGGTCGAGGGGCATGCCCAGCATTTGTGAGTGACGGTTTCCTGTTGATGGAAACGTTTTTTATTTCAGCTCTAGAATATTCGCCAGCCTGCAACAGGGAAATCAGTACGAGTGTACTCGGACGCTCGGAACTGTCTGTCCTACTAATATCAGTCCAACCTGAGCACGTTTGTGAACATTTACCAGCTGATAACTAGAGTGCATGCACCTGCCCCTGCAGCTGTATTTGATTTCAACACGCCATGTTTGACTTTGGTTGTTGACTTTGGTAGCATGTAACCTTTTTATTTGTTGGTCTATAGATATGATTTTGTTGTGTGTAGAGACATAGATGAATAAAGTTGGACAGGGTCAGGTAAAACATACTGATCAGACTATGTTAGTCAGGGTCAGGGTGAAACATACTGATCAGACTATGTTAGTTAGGGTCAGGTAAAACATACTGATCAGACTATGTTAGTCAGGGTCAGGTAAAACATACTGATTGGACTATGTTAGTCAGGGTCAGGTGAAACATACTGATCAGACTATGTTAGTTAGGGTCAGGTAAAACATACTGATCAGACTATGTTAGTCAGGGTCAGGTAAAACATACTGATTGGACTATGTTAGTCAGGGTCAGGTGAAACATACTGATCAGGCTATGTTAGTCAGGGTCAGGTGAAACATACTGGTCAGACTATGTTAGTTAGGGTGAAACATACTGATCAGACTATGCTAGTCAGTTTCAGGTAAAACATACTGGTCAGACTATGTTAGTCAGGGTTAGCTGAAACATACTGGTCAGACTATGTTAGTCAGGGTCAGGTGAAACATACTGATCAGACTATGTTAGTCAGGGTCAGGGTGAAACATACTGATCAGACTATGTTAGTCAAGGTCAGGTGAAACATACTGATCAAAACTCCCACTTTACTTCCAATCAGTTCTCCCTGGAAACAGGCTGTTTCACGGCAGTCTGGCTAACGAGGTGGGGATCGACACTGCGATCCCCATAGTGGTGTGATTAATGAGAAGCCTCACATTCCACTACAGCCAGTAGGACCCAGGTCCACCTTCTCAAGCCTGCCTAAGGATGTGAGTAGAGCCACTGTAACATGCTACCAACCAAAGCCGCCTAAAGGACCTAACTCGAGTATGAGCAGCATTAGCAACAACAACCAAAGGAGCAAGACCTTATGTTTGAATTGTCGTTTGCCCCATGCCCTCAGTGTGGCAGTGGTCATCCTCCCATCAGGGATCAAGATGCTGAGCAGTGCATGAGCTGTAGCGGTCAGCGACCAAAAGCTGACTGCTAACGTCAGGGTCAGCGGCCCAGAGCTGCCAAGATCCTTCTAAACTTCCTCACGGTGGTCCTGGATAACAGGCTGCATCAGAGCAGACTGGATAAGGAGAAGGGATTGAAGAGGGAACTAACAAATTCCTACTGAAGTTGGATGTGTCGGACCGGAAGCTGCAAATATCAGTCAAGCTGTAACCTACGACACAACATATTCTGTTCTCAGGACTACATTCTGCTCTTGCAAAGTCCATTTCAGGGCTTGGTAGCGGGAGATTGAGAACGAACAACGAAGATCTTGGTTCACACATAAAATCTACTCCTACCCTAGAGGTTACCAGACCTCACTGCGATGGCCTGCCCTCAGTGTGGCAGAAGTCCTCTCCACATCTCCGCCACATAATCTACCCTAGGGGTGGCTAGACCCCCATGTCATGGCATGCCCTTAGTGTGGCAGAAGTCCTCTCCACATCTCCGCCACATAATCTACCCTAGGGGTGGCTAGACCCCCATGTCATGGCATGCCCTCAGTGTGGCAGATCTCCTCTCCACATCTCCGCCACATAATATACCCTAGATGTGACAAGACCCCACTGCTTCAACATGCATGCCCTCAGTGTGGCAGATCTCCTCTCCACATCTCCACCACACAATCTACCCTAGAGGTGACAAGACCCCACTGCTATAACATGTATGCCCTGAGTGTGGGAGATGTCCTCTCCACATCTCCGCCACACAATCTACCCTAGAGGTGGCTAGACTCCCATGTCATGGCCTGCCCTTAGTGTGGCAGATGTCCTCTCCACATCTCCGCCTCACAATCTATCCTAGAGGTGGCTAGACCCCACTGCTATTGCCAGCCCTCAGTGTGGGAGATGTCCTCTCCACATCTCCGCCACACAAACTACCCTAGAGGTGACAAGACCCCACTGTCATGGCCTGCCCTCAGTGTGGCAGAAGTCCTCTCCACATCTCCGCTACACAATCTACCCTAGCGGTGGCTAGACCCCACTGCTTCAACATGCATGCCTCAGTGTAGCGGTAGTCCCCTCTCTGTCTTTGTCTGACACAGCACCTTCCTGGAACCCCTCTCGGACAAACCAACCAATGAGTGACATTACCTGGGTCAGCCTGACGAGGCGACAACTGCCCTCTCTGTTGTTGCATGCTGGTACTGTCAGCAATAGCACTCTGGACCTCCGTCTTGTGGTCAGGATGGTGTGTGGGCCGCCCGGTACCGGCCACGATGCTTGGTCGCTGCCCCGCCATAGGGTCCAACGATAAAGGGGTCGACATTTGTGAGCCCGACATAACTCGACCACCTGGATCAGAAATATAAGAGGTGAGTCATTAAGTAACTGCAATTTTATTACAAGAGGGTGTCGTATTCTTCAACATTCTCCCCGTGCCTGGCAAAAGACTTTGTCCACCTGTCCACTAGCTTGTGGATGCTCTCTAGAGAAAAACGCTTTAGGTGTGACCTTTAACCAATTGTGAACCGGTTCCATCACCTCGTTGTCAGCTGCCTTAGGATCCATCTGCTTTACACTTTCCTACAATCGAGGTCCTTGTGGACGGTTTGATGTGCACAGCGCAGTGAATCGAGGTCCTTGTGGACGGTTTGATGTGCACAGCGCAGTGAATCGAGGTCATTGTGGACGATTTGATGTGTAAAGCGCAGTGAATCGAGGTCATTGTGGACAATTTGATGTGCACAGCACAGTGAATCGAGGTCATTGTGGACAATTTGATGTGCACAGCGTAGTGAATCGAGGTCATTGTAGACGATTTCATGTGCACAGCGCAGTGAATCGAGGTCATTGTGGGCGAATTGATGTGCACAGCGCAGTGAATCGAGTTCATTGTGGGCGAATTGATGTGCACAGCGCAGTGAATCGAGGTCATTGTGGAAAATTTGATGTGCACAGTGCAGTGAATCGAGGTCCTCATTGGCACAATTTGACGTGCACAGCACAGTGAATCAAGGTCATTGTGGACAATTTGATGTGCACAGCGCAGTGAATCAAGGTCATTGTGGACAATTTGATGTGCACAGCGCAGTGAATCGAGGTCATTGTAGACGATTTCATGTGCACAGCGCAGTGAATCGAGGTCATTGTGGGCGAATTGATGTGCACAGCGCAGTGAATCGAGGTCATTGTGGGCGAATTGATGTGCACAGCGCAGTGAATCGAGGTCATTGTGGACAATTTGATGTGCACAGTGCAGTGAATCGAGGTCCTCGTTGGCACAATTTGACGTGCACAGCGCAGTGAATCAAGGTCATTGTGGACAATTTGATGTACACAGCGCAGTGAATCGAGGTCCTCGTTGGCACAATTTGACGTGCACAGCACAGTGAATCATGCTGAAATATATGGCTATTTCCTCAATAGTGACTGGCCTGTTGCCACTGACTAGCTGGTTGATCTGCTGTTTCACTGTGTCAGGTCGCCATGCTTGCTGGTCTCCTACGCCGCGGTTCATCAATGATATTTTGCCTTTTTCCTCTGACTCAAACAACCGTCTCCATCCTGGCTCTTCATTCTTCTGTAGATTTAAGAAGGATTAATGCCCTCTGACCACCAATAAAATGAATAATGCCTCGTTGTTCTTCCATAGCACAAGTTGACAGTGGGGCAGTCATGTTGTATGATGCAAGTATGCTCGATCACAACAATCCCTACATGGAATATTGCCATATTGTGGTCTGAAATAAGGTTTTCCATTGTACATATTCTTCCAGGTACTTTATAATGTACTTTCCCTGTTACTTAATGACTGCCCCTCGTACTTTTTAGAAATTGCAATAGAGTGGAAGCAATTACACTGGGATACCAGATCAGACAGATCAATACCTATTGCCAGGTAGCCAAAGGTTATTTTGTTCTATAAAACAGACATTAACATACAGGTCACTCAGAAAACAGACATATTAACAAAAAGGTCACTCAGAAAGTTAAAAAAAAGGTCACTCAGAAATTAACAAAAAGGTCACACAGAAAACAGACATTTTAACAAAAAGGTCACTCAGAAATTAACAGAAAAGGTCACTCAGAAAACAGACATATTAACAATAAAGGTCACTCAGAAAACAGACATATTAACAATAAAGGTCACTCAGAAAACAGACATATTAACAAAAAGGTCACTCAGAAAACTGACATATTAACAAACAGGTCACTCAGAAACTAAACATATTAACAAAAAGGTCACTCAGAAAATAAACATATTAACAAAAAGGTCACCCAGAAAATAGACATATTAACAAAAAGATCACTCAGAAAACAGACATATTAATAAAAGGTCACTCAGAAAATAAACATATTAACAAAAAGTTCACTCAGAAAACATATTAACAGAAAAGGTCACTCAGAAAACAGACATATTAACATAAAAGGTCACTCAGAAAACAGGCATATTAAACAGACATATTAACAAAAAGGTGACTCAGAAAACAGACATATTAACAAAAAGGTGACTCAGAAAATAAACATATTAACAAAAAGGTCACTCAGAAAACATATTAACAGAAAAGGTCACTCAGAAAACAGACACATTAACATAAAAGGTCACTCAGAAAACAGACAAGGTCACTGAGAAAACAGACATATTAACAAAAAGGTCACTGAGAAAACAGACATATTAACAAAAAGGTCACTCGGAAAACAGAAATATTAACAAAAAGGTCTCTCAGAAAATAAACATATTAACAAAAAGGTCACTCAGAAAACAGACATTAACATGATGGACAAAGGTGGACACAGATAATTGAATAGTGTGATGCGTTGCCCCCACGACCTCCTTGATGATGGCAATGAAGAAAAATAAGGCATTTTACAGACCTTGCTGCCAGTGAGTAGACTGAGGCTTGTCTTCCCTAGTATTGTGAGGCGATGCTTTGCCACGTCCATCAGGGGGCGGCTGGCCGGACACCATATACACGGCTCCCTGGTTGCCGACAACCATGGGATGGCGTGGATCTACACCAGGCTGCGGCTGGCGCTGAGGGGGAGCATGTGGGTGGGAGGGTGCTGGAACGGGATGAGGAGGTTCTCGGCCTACTCTGGGGGACAGAACATCTTCTCGATCTCCCTTCTGCCCACGTGGCATCTGCTGAGCTGTCATGTAATCTATGTTGATGGTGGCCCTAGAGCTGCTGTAAGGAATGCTTTGTTCTTGGTACTGGCCGTATGGGGGCCCTTGAGGGTACTGCCCCTGCTTGCTGTACATAGCCTGGGGCTGTCTGTACTGGCCCCCATCATACACTGCCGCCCCGTGGGCTCCTCTATAATTAGCATCCATCTGCATTCTGGGAGCTCCCTCCTGGCCTGATGATCCACGGTTTATCTCTCTCATAGGGGTCCCCTTGGTGATAGAACCTTGTTGAGGGGCAGGCTGGCGAACCATGCCTGCCATCGGATGGGCAGGGGCAGGACCCCCGGAGTTGTGGGTTACAGGGGTCCCATGGGTTATGGACCCCCGCATCAACATATGGGATCCAGATGGCGGAGACCGAGCCTGCTTAGGGGAAGACCTTTGGGCACTGCTAGTAATGAGAGGTGGGGGTGGAGGGATACGAGAAGCAGGAGAAAATCTGGACGAGTCCATTCCATGGGGGTAGGGTGATGTGCTTTGACCAGGTGTTCCTCGTACATTAGGTGAGAGAGATCGTGAATCCACCTGCTGGGAAAAACGAACAAACAATAAATACGATGAGTCAACAAACAAACATAACATGGCAATACAGAAATAACCGCTATATGGCAATACAGAAATAACCGCTATTTGGCAATACAGAAATAACCGCTATATGGCAATACAGAAATAACCGCTATATGGCAATACAGAAATAACCGCTATATGGCAATACAGAAATAACCGCTACATGGCAATACAGAAATAACCGCTATATGGCAATACAGAAATAACCGCTATATGGCAATACAGAAATAACCGCTATATGGCAATACAGAAATAACCGCTACATGGCAATACAGAAATAACCGCTATATGGCAATACAGAAATAACCGCTATATGGCAATACAGAAACAACCGCTACATGGCAATACAGAAATAACCGCTATATGGCAATACAGAAATAATGGTACAAATACAAGGGGCTTGTCAAAAGCCTTTACCCTGACTAGGAAGGAGTATGAGGAGAAAGTTGAAATTTGGCACATATGGAGCTCATGCAATTTGTACTGGACTTTAGAAATATGAATTTCCCTCCTCAACGGGTTTACCCGGTTTGATGCATGGCGCAACACACCTTATTGACCGGATCTGCTACTCTAATGGTTTGTCAGAACAATGGAGAAATCAGAAGCCAGAACCGTAATAAAATTCTTGATGTTGCAGGGGAAAACACATACAGAAATACACAGGGAGATGGAACCAGTGTTTGAGGAATTCTGTCCTTCGTATGCGTCTGTAAAAAAAACTTGTGTAGGCAGTTTAAGTGTGGCCGTTCCCATGTTGCTGATCTTCTAAGATCAGGAAGACCATCCTCAGAGTGCAGCGATGAAAATGCTGCAAGAGTGAAGAAAATCATTGACCAGGATAGGAAAATGACAATTGCAGAGATATCTAGGTCAGCAAAACTGAATGACAGTTTTTAGAATTTAACACAACAGACTGAACATGAGAAAAGTGTGTGCCAGCTGGTTAAGACTTATTATGACAAGCCCAAAACATGTACAGGGAAATCAAACACAAAACACATACAGGTAAATCAAACACAAAACACGGACAGGGAAAATAAAACACAAAACATGTACAGGAAAATAAAACACAAACAGGTAAATCAAACACAAAACATGTACAGGAAAATAAAACACAAACAGGTAAATCAAACACCAAACACGTACAGGTAAGTCAAACACAAAACACATACAGCTAAGTCAAACACAAAACACATACAGGTGAGTCAAACACAAAACATGTAAAGGCGAGTCAACACAAAACACGTACAGGTAAGTCAAACACAAACCAAGTGTTACCAATGCTTAAAAATGGAGCTAACAACAGTGTTGTAACCTGCCAAGCATGTTGTAAAAGACAAGTAAGGACGGCTGTGCATGGGGCTGATGATCCAATCCTGTAGAAACTTTAGCCACATAAACTTCACCAGATATGGACAGAACATTTGATGATATTGCATGTGCTTCTGAAGACCTATGCTCCACAGGGATCTGATAAAGTTTTAATAAAGCATTCATTTACAGCTGAGTTAACCTGGGCATACCAAGGTCAGGATTTGAACCTGAGAGCTCTGGCAGTGATGTAAACACTCTTGCAACTCAAGGGATGCAATTACGTACCTGGTACATTGAAGGTGATTTGTTCCGACTGTCTGGCCGATGTACGGGTTTGCCTAGATCCTGAGGCCCTGGGTGGCCCGACACTCCTGGATGATGGTGCGAGTGAGCTGGGGGTGGTGCCACCATCTGATGAGCAGGCTCAGCCGTAGACCTCTGGTACAAATCTGGCCGCGGGCGATGGGGGTCAAAGTCTCGAGGGTTGCCCTTGTATCCGTGCGGACCCTTCTCTAGGGGGTCGGCTCGTCGAGAATGATCCTGCACTTCCATTTCTCTCTCCGATGGGCGGGGCATCTGATATCCCATCATGCTTCTAGGGTCAAGTGTGTGAGGTGAAATGACTCGTCGATCTTTCCGTAGGTCTTGTGGTGTAGGACCACGAGATCGATTTGGGTCCACCCCGGGTGGTCCTGTGGAATATAAAAGGATAAAAAGTGTTCAATATATTGAGGGAATTCTTTTAGGGGTCCAAATAGGTGAAAATTGCTTGGAGCAAGGTTTGGGCTGTCAGGTGGATGTGGCAATACCTCCCAGCCTAGTTGCTGCAGATGGCACATAGTGCAGTGAGCTGTATAAGGTCGAGCGTTATCTTACAGGAGCAGGGTACCCTTTGTGATCAAACCCAACGAGCACTAACCTTCCAAAAATGCAAATGTTCATGGACAATAGTGTTCACCGTACCCAGAGAAAGACTTGCCTCTTGTCCAATTTCGTGGCAGGTTATGCGCCAATTTTCCAGGATGAGACGTTCCATAATCGGGATATTCACACGAATGACTGTAGTGGGCTGAGAGCCGCTGTGGCTGGGATCATCACTCATGGATGTACAGCCTTCTCTCAAATATTTACACCATTCAAATGTCTTACTGTGGGAGTGTCTCATCATCGTAATGTGATTGCAGTCTTCTGTAAATTCCCGCAGGCTTCATCACAACACGCTGTTCCATGCAAGCACTAACAGTGTTATCCGCCATTTTTATTTATCTGTCGCGTGACTGGCCCATGGCAAGTGGGCCACCTAGCAGTAATAGGACACAAGTGCCCCTAGCTAATGCTAGTAGTTCCAGCACGCTATAAGCCATTCAGATAGAACTAGAACAAAAAGTTCTGGTTTGATTTGAACGCCCCTCGTACGAAGGACAAGGACGAGCAAAAAAACTGACTTCAGTTAGTGGATTACTGGATGACCTGTCCTTCAGTGGCAATTACACTACTGCAGGCCCCAACTTTTCCAACGGCCTCTGTCATTGACCTCGGATGAGCAGCGGATAATGAGTCGCCAATTGGTAGCATCATGAATGTTATTGCAGAATGTAAGGGCATTGGACCAGCCCGTTTGTGGCAGCTTCTGGTCTCTGGGGTCAAATGCTGTGCTCCATCGACCATCCGTTCTTCCCAGCAAGTGGCCTACCCAACATTACTTGACCTTGTCCGACATAAATACTGTGCTCCATCGATCGTCCGTTCTTCCCAGCAAGTGGCCTACCCAACATTACTTGACCTTGTCCGACATAAATACTGTGCTCCATCGATCGTCCGTTCTTCCCAGCAAGTGGCCTACCCAACATTACTTGACCTTGTCCGACATAAATACTGTGCTCCATCGATCGTCCGTTCTTACCAGCAAGTGGCCTGTCGACCAAAACTTGACCTTGTCCAACATAAATATTGTGGTCCATCGATCATCCGTTCTTCCCAGCAAGTGGCCTGCTCAACAATACTTGACCTTGACCAACAAATATTACAACAAAATGTAGTAATAACTAGCAATCATCAATACAGAAAATCTGCTTGTCTGTTGAACTATACACATTATGTAGCCTAGTTGACAGTAAGCTGGCTTGCTAAACTGGGATTACAGCATGCCAGGGTTTGAATTCATGGACCAAAAGTATAACAAAATGTTTACCGTAATCTGTCAGTTTAGACTATAAACGTAGTTATTGTATCTACATAAACAAACTAAATAAACCTCAGAAAAATCCGTTGCAGAAACTTCCCCATTCTCAATAATGGGTGAATCTTCAAATCTAAGCGAAAAATATAAGAAATCGTTTCCGAAAGTCGAACACAAGTGTCAAAATCGCCATTTTTGTTATCTAACCGTACAAGGCGGAAGTCGGAACTCTCTACAATCAAATGAGCAGTATTGTTCAGACTATTTATACGTAGCCGTTTGATTATATTTGATTAGAACTGCCGACGCTATTGAAGGACATTGCAAGTCAGTTTGGATCGACTTTAGTTGTGTGATTTTCATGACGTCAGTCCATTTGGATCAATTGTAGTATTAGAAAGGTTAATAAAAGCCATTTGTGCCCTATTTACTGACTTGCCCTCGTAAAAGGTGAAATTCATTAAAAAATTGCAAATATAAAAACAAAAATGTGGACCTACTTCTGTCTGGTGGTGTCGGACATGACCCAGTGTCATAGAGGTTCCGCTCGATGGCTGAGTTGATAAGGTCTCGGACACTGGTATGTTTACCAGACTTTCCTCCAGCTCCCCCCGCCATCTGAGCTGCCCCGTGAGGTGGGGTTGTCATCCGATTCCCTCCACCTTCAGAATGGGCGCTGGATGGGCGTGGAGACAGGCGTGTGTCATGGTCTGGCTCCAGTAAGATATGAGGCCCATAATGCATCAGATGTTCGTGCAATATCGTGCCACCTGGCTGAGGTACCTATAAAAAGAAATACCAATGTCATGTACAACCTTACTGTAATGCAGTGCATTAACTGCTGCATTGAAAAACATCACAATCAAAACTTTTTCAGTCCCCTGTGGAGAGCATAGGACTTCAATAAATACACACAATCATCTAGTGTTGACCTGTCCATATTTGCTGAACCGTCTCTCCACACTTATCACCTTGGGGTACATAGACCATCAACCAACCCTCTCACCCTTATCACCTTGGGGTACATAGACCATCAACCAACCCTCTCACCCATGTCACCTTGAGGTACATAGACCATCAACCAACCCTCTCACCCTTATCACCTTGGGGTACATAGACCATCAACCAACCCTCTCACCCTTATCACCTTGGAGTAAATAGACCATCAACCAACCCTCTCACCCTTATCTGGATCTTCAGACTAGTCTTGTCTACTCAGATATTGAGACCTACCCTCTGAGAGATTCTGTCTACTGAATATACCAGATTTGAGACCTACCTGCTGGGAGATTCTGTATCCTGAATATACCAGATTTGAGACCTACCTGTTGGGAGATTCTGTATCCTGAATATAACAGATTTGAGACCTACCTGCTGGGAGATTCTGTATCCTGAATATACCAGATTTGAGACATACCTGTTGGGAGATTCTGTATCCTAAATGTACCAGATTTGAGACCTACCTGTTGGGAGATTCTGTATCCTGAATATAACAGATTTGAGACCTACCTGCTGGGAGATTCTGTATCCTGAATTTAACAGATTTGAGACCTACCTACTGGGAGATTCTGTCTACTGAATATAACAGATTTGTCAAAAAAAATACTAACTTCTCGGATGACTGGGACCTCTCCAGATGGGGGCCTGGCCAGGCTCGTTACTGGGCTGGCCCTCACAGTTGACAGGGTAGCTGGAGTCGGAGGCGTGGGCCCTTGTCTAGGAACGGAGAACTGGCGGATTGCGTAAACGGTTTAGTTCGGTGCAAATGTTGGAGAAGACAATGACACACAAAAGTCAGGAGAGAAACAATGATGTACAAATGTCAGGAGAGACATAATGACACACAAATGTCAGGAGTTATGATGCACAAATGTCAGGAGACATAATGACACACAAATGTCAGGAGTTACGATGCACAAATGTCAGGAGAGACAAAAGGAAAGTGACAAATGACCCCACCGAAAGTGACAAATAACCATGCAAAAATGACACATACTGAAAGTGACAAATGGCACATAATGAAATGGACAAAAGAAAAGTGACAAATGACACATACTGAAAGTAACAAATGACATACTGAAAGTGAAAAATGACACATACTGAAATGGTACAAATAACAAACTGAAAGTGACAAATGATACATACTGAAAGTGACAAATGCCACATTCTGAAAGTGACAAGTGCCACATACTAAAAGTGACAAAAGGGAAGTGACAAATGATCATATTGAAAGCACTGAAAGGCCAACAAGAAAACTAATGAAATCCTTACTTGTGATGGCACAGGGGCATGAGGTGTCCCTCCCCTTGACCCCAGGCCAAGTCCTGAAGCAGGAGGAGTGTGCCTGTGTGAGATCTCCATGGGTGGCTGGGTGTAGGAGCCGCTGCCACTGGCCGAACCCTGACTGCCACCGCTGCTGCTGTTTGGGTGGGAGCTGTGGCCGCCTGAATTACCGCCTGGAGGGCCTGTGTCCAATTACAAAAGAAGCCATATTGTAAGCAGCATCATCATTATCTTCATACCCAACGACAACCATCATCACAACCTTCTTAACTGCCACCAGCTGGGTGGTGCGACAAATATCGCAGTCAAGCTGTAAACTACGACACGCATTCTGTTCTCTGGATTACAATCAACTACTTCAGCCCTTTTCAGGATTTGGTAGCGGGAGATTGAGAACGAACAAAGTCAAGTCGAGTCAAATTAGGAAAAGATTAATTATTGATGGGAAAAGCATTAGCATAACTTAGAAGCGCAGCTACACCAAACAGTGAATCGGTCCTAACCAGACTTCTTCTTCTTCATTGTTCGCTGTCAGACGTCAACCTTAATTTTTTCGAAAAAAGCAGCTGTCATCCTGAGGCTGTCGACACTGCCATAGAGCTTGTCTAGTGTTGCCACTGGTGATGGCCACATCTGCTCTCTCTGATCCTCGTATATCGGGCAGTTTTGCAGCAAATGTTCAGCGGTCATTTTCCCGGTACCACACGGGCATTCGTCGGTGCCACCTATCTTCAATTTGTTGAATAGGTGGTACCTCAGTCTATTGTGGCCAGTGCGAAGTCTGAAGACAACGACCTGCTCTCTTCTGTTCAACTGGTAATAGGCATCGTTTTTTGTGTAGCCAGTATGTTCGGTTTCCCATTTGGTCATGTATCTAGCTCTAATAAGCCGTTTTGACTCTTCGTATGTCATACTAGTTTCTGGTTGTGGTAGTCTTGCACCTTCTTTTGCCAGTCTGTCTGCCTCCTCGTTGCCTTGGATGTTGCAGTGGGATGGAACCCACTGTACCACTACCCTTTTTGGTGCGGACACTTGGCATAGTTTACAGAATACTGCTCTTAAATCATTAAGCTCAGTATTTTTCTGGCTTTTCAGTGCTGTGACTACGGCGAGGGCATCTGTAAGCAGGACTATATGGCTGTCATTGCTTTTACCTGTCACCATTTCTTCCACTGCCGCCCTCAGTGCCTCTGCCTCCGCTCTGAAATTGCTTTTGTATTTTCCAGTAGCGAATGACAGTGTTATTTTTCTGCCATTTGGTAGGTTCAGAAATGCTCCTGCCCCTCCGTTCTGTGTTGTATTTGTTACGGAACCGTCGGTGTATGCATGGGTCCAGTCCATGCTTGGGTAGTTTTCCGATACGTAGCTCAGGGTAGTTTGGTCCTAACCATACAAAAATGCTTTAATCTTCTTAATGCCACCTCAGCGAAACCACGACATGAAAAATATTCGTCCCGCTGCCATGGCCACACAAACAAAAAACTTGGTAAAACGGCAGATCATACACTGTTTTAATCAAATATAACCAAACGGGGCTACCGTAGAAATAGATAGACGTTCATGATGAATACATCACACTCATCTACACAGGTTTATTACTGGTTAATCCTTATTCTTTTTGGGCGGATTGGGGTCAGCCCATTATTGAGGTGACGTTAAGGGTGGATTGGGGCCAGCCCATTATTGAGAAGGTGACGTTAAGGGCGGATTGGGGCCAGCCCATTATTGAGAAGGTGACGTTAAGGGTGGATTGGGGCCAGCCCATTATTGAGGTGAAGTTAAGGGCGGATTGGGACCAGCCCATTACTGAGAAGGTGAAGTTAAGGCAGATTGGGGCCAGCCCATTATTGAGGTGAAGTTAAGGGTGGATTTGGGCCAGCCCATTATTGAGGTGAAGTTAAGGGCGGATTGGGGCCAGCCCATTATTGAGAAGGTGACGTTAAGGGCGTATTGGGGCCAGCCCATTATTGAGGTGAAGTTAAGGGCGGATTGGGACCAGCCCATTATTGAGAAGGTGAAGTTAAGGGTGGATTGGGGCCAGCCCATTATTGAGAAGGTGAAGTTAAGGGTGGATTTGGGCCAGCCCATTATTGAGATGGTGAAGTTAAGGGTGGATTGGGGCAAGCCCATTATTGAGAAGGTGACGTTAAGGGTGGATTGGGGCCAGCCCATCATTGAGAAGGTGACGTTAAGGATGGATTGGGACCAGCCCATCATTGAGAAGGTGACGTTAAGGGTGGATTGGGGCCAGCCCATTATTGAGGTGACGTTAAGGGTGGATTGGGACCAGCCCATCATTGAGAAGGTGACGTTAAGGGCAGATTGGGGCCAGCCCATTATTGAGGTGACGTTAAGGGCAGATTGGGGCCAGCCCATCATTGAGAAGGTGACATTAAGGGTGGGTTGGGGCCAGCCCATTATTGAGATGGTGAAGTTAAGGGCGGATTGGGGCCAGCCCATTATTGAGGTGATGTTAAGGGCGGATTGGGGCCAGCCCATCATTGAGAAGGTGACGTTAAGGGCAGATTGGGGCCAGCCCATTATTGAGGTGATGTTAAGGGCGGATTGGGGCCAGCCCATCATTGAGAAGGTGACGTTAAGGGCAGATTGGGGCCAGCCCATTATTGAGGTGAAGTTAAGGGCGGATTGGGACCAGCCCATTATTGAGGTGTAGTTAAGGGCAGAATTGGGCCAGCCCATTATTGAGGTGAAGTTAAGGGCGGATTGTGGCCAGCCCATTATTGAGATGGTGACGTTAAGGTCGGATTGGGGCCAGCCCCTTATTGAGATGGTGAAGTTAAGGGCGGATTGGGGCCAGCCCATTATTGAGATGGTGAAGTTAACGGCGGATTGGGCCAGTCCATTATTGAGATGGTGAAGTTAAGGGCAGATTGGGGCCAGCCCATTATTGAGGTGAAGTTAAGGGCGGATTGGGACCAGCCCATTATTGAGGTGAAGTTATTGGCGAATTGGGGCCAGCCCATTATTGAGGTGACGTTGAGGGCGGATTGGGGCCGACCCATCATTGAGAAGGTGAAGTTAAGGGTGGATTGGGGCCAGCCCATTATTGAGGTGACATTTAGTGCAGATTGGGGCCAGCCCATTATTGAGGTGACGTTAAGGCGGATTGGGGCCAGCCCATTATTGAGAAGGTGACGTTAAGTTGCTGCAAAAGATTTTTGAAAAGGTTGATCAGCTTAGCTTGTTTAACTTGATGAAACTAAATATGTTTTTAGTGTAAACTAACAGTTTCTTCTTCTTCTTCTTTCTCTTTGTTCGCTCTCAATCTCCCTCTACCAAGCCCTGAAAAAAGCTTTGCAAGTAGTGGAATGTAGTCCAGAGAACGGAATGCGTTGTGTCATGGTTTACAGCTTGACTGCGATATTTGCACCTTTCGGTCCAACACATCTGACTTCAGCAAGCATTCTTGAGTACCAGGTTGTCCTCCCTCTTCGATCCCTACTACTTAGCCAGTCTGTTCTGTTGCAGCTTGTTATCCAGGATCACCGCGTGGAGGTGTAGAAGGGTCTTGGCAGCTCTAGTTCGCTGGCGGTGACGCTAGCAGTCAGCTATGGGTCGCTGACCGCTACAGTTTATGCGCTACTCAGCGTCTTGATCCCAAACTAACAGTTGAGCTAATATTATAAAAGAATATTGATACTTTGTTGTGATTTCAATGGATTTATTAAGGAGCGACGTTCCCTAATCGGCGAGTCTAGATGTTTGTGTTTTGTTTTTAGAAAGCGTCACCTTCATGTTTTTGTATCTCAGAAACTAACAAACTTACAACAAAAACAATAACACCAACAAGTTCTTTATTTATTTATGTCTCTACACACAACAAAATCATATTTATTGACCGACAAACAGAAAGGTTACAGGCTCTCAAAGTCAACAACCACAGTAAAATGTGACGTGCACAAAATGATGCAGGCGGTGAGAAAGTTGCGTTAAATTTGTAATGCACTGGTAAAGGTTAGGGACGCATTTAACCTTTAGCACGCTAGCATGAACTGACAGTTGACACACTCAACCTAGAAATTAATAAATGAAAATTCTTTGTTGTTGTTGACGGTATTTAAAGAAAAAAACCAACAGAGTTTAACCTTAAGCACGCCACAGTCCGATCCCTTTGAACCAGCTCGGCCTGCAAAAACGGTGTCCGGAAAAATTTTTTTTTTTTTGAACGGAGTCACTCCTGACATCCATTTTTTACTGCTGACTACGCCCTCCATATATACACGATATTTTGCCGGTTAAAGTATCGTGTGTTCGATTACAAATGGCTTTTGAACAGTTTTAATTTTGTATACGCCGTTTGGAGCAAGCCGACTTTTTGCGAAAGGGGAAGTAGGTTGTTGAGAAAGATTTTTATCGAGTAGATCTGTTTATTTTTGTTTGTTTAAATGAAAGAACTACGTTTGAATTGAAACTAACAGTTGTGGCGATATTGTAAACACAGTATCGATACATTGTTGTGGTTTCCATGGTTTTCTATCGAAGCGACTAGGCCTAGTGGTCGAGTCAAAATTTTTCCGGAGATTTTCATAAATTTTCAACTTCATCTTTTTAAATCTCAAAAACTAACAAACATACAACAAAAACAATAACACCCACATGTTCGTTATGCTATTGTGTATCTACACGCCAGAAAATTATATTTATTGACAAACAAACATAAAAGTTACAAATTTTGAAAGACGACTACCACAGCGACTAATTAAGAAAATTAATTAGGTCAAATTTTTTTCAAAAATAATGTGGAGTGCGTAAGGTTAAACATGTTATTATTACTCTTTCATGGTCAGAGTTCTGCCGAAGACGGATGTGTCAGACCAAAAGGTGCAAATATCGCAGTCAAGCTGTAAACTAGCGACACAATGCATTCCATTCTCTGAACAACATATTGCTACTTGCAAAGTCCTGTTCGAGGCTTTGTAGCTGGAGATTGAGAAACAAACGCAGAAGAAGAAATAACTGAACGAAAAGAGAAATGGTCTTCATCACGTGTGATGGACAAACAACAACATGCAAAAGTGCAAGGTATTGCTGTATATTTACGAACTGATCTGGCTTACCCTCATCAGCACTCATTGTAGCACTGCTGTCATTGTCAATACTTCTCAAGCTCCCTTGGGAGGCACTCAACTGCTTGTTGTTCTCTGACAGGTTGTTTGTGGGAATGAGAGGACCCGAACCCTCACCTTCTGTCTCCCCAGGAGGAGCTCTGTGTTCGACACTGGTCTCTACGTCTCCTGTAGAATTAGTAAGAACAATAGATGGTTAGACAAACAACTGGAGCAAGATCTGAGCAGTGCAGGAGCTGCAGCGGTCAGCGACATAAAGCTGGCTGCTAGCGTCAGGGCCAGCCAACCAGATCCGCCAAGACCCTTCTACACCTCCACGCAGTGATCCTGAATAGCAGACTGCAAGAGAGCAGACTGGCTAAGGAGAATGGACAAAGAAGAAAGGCTAACCCGGTACCCAAAAATACCTACGGAAGTCGGATGTGTTGACCGAAATGGGCAAATACCACAGTCAAGCTGTAAACCACGACAACGTATCCTGCTCTCCGGACAACATCCTGCTACTAGCAAAGCCCTTTTTCAGGCTTGGTAGTGAGATGTTGATAACTAACGACGAAGAAAAAGAGGAAAGACAAACAATTAAGACATTCTGCTTCCTAATCTAAATTTTTTCAGAATGTCAGCTGGTCCCTGTACCAGTCCCTCTGTCTGGGGCTGCCGAAACCTTGGAATGTCAGCTGTTTCCTGTACCAGTCCCTCAGTCTGGGGCTGAAGATGCAGAAACCTCAGAATGTCAGCTGTTTCCTGTACCAGTCCCTCAGTCTGGGGCTGAAGATGCAGAAACCTCAGAATGTCAGCTGTTTCCTGTACCAGTCCCTCAGTCTGGGGATGAAGATGCAGAAACCTAAGAATGTCAGCTGTTCCCTGTGTCAGTCCCTCCGTCTGGGGCTGAAGATGCAGAAACCTCAGAATGTCAGCTGTTTCCTGTACCAGTCCCTCAGTCTGGAGCTGAAGATGCAGAAACCTAGGAATGTCAGCTGTTTCCTGTACCAGTCTCTCTGTCTGGGGATGAAGATGCAGAAACCTAGGAATGTCAGCTGTTTCCTGTACCAGTCCCTCCGTCTGGAACTGAAGATGCAGAAACCTAGGAATGTCAGCTGTTTCCTGTACTAGTCCCTCCGTCTGGGGCTGAAGATGCAGAAACCTAGGAATGTCAGCTGTTTCCTGTACCAGTCCCTCCGTCCGGGGCTGAAGATGCAGCACAGTGAATGAGCTGATAACTCACAAACAAACTAGCTGTTTGCATCAGGGTCAACGAACCACAACTGACCAAGGTCCTATTCCACCTACAAGCAGCCCTGGAAGGATTGTCTTATAATGCTATCCTAGGGCCTCATCGTTTGCTCTACCCACCGCCATCGCCTCCTCCTTAATCGACAGAAACTGCCGTCTCTAAAAGTGCGAAACCTCGTCGTACCATTTCAAATCCCCAATTCTGGGCAGGCATATATTGAGGAATGTTTGCACCATTGTGGTCTGTCTGCTAAGTTCCAGAGCTCTACAAAAGAACCGGCTTTTCACTTGGCTTGGCTCGTTCTCAATCTCCCGCTACCAAACACTGAAAGGGCTTAAGTAGCAGAATGTAGTCCAGAGAACGGAATGCGTTGTGTCATAGCTTACACCTTGACTGCGATATTTGCACCTTTCAGTCCAATACGTCCGACTTTAGCAAGCATTTTTTGAATACCGGGTTAGCATTCCCTCTTCGACCCCTTTTCCTTAGCCAGTCTGCCCTGCTGCAGCCTGTTATCCAGGATCACTGCGTGGAGGTGTAGAAGGGTCTTGGCAGCTCTGGTTCGCTGGCCCTGACGCTAACAGTCAGCTATGGGTCGCTGACCGCTGCAGCTCATGCGCTGCTCAGCATCTTGATCCCTTTTCACTTGAGTTGAAGATACCAATTGTTGAACAGGATAACATTTTCCAGAATCTCCAGATTCCCTAGTTTCATGAAAATATTGTTCACCTTTGCATCCTCTTTTTCTTCATCGTTCATTTTCAAACTCCCACTACCAAGCCCTAAATAGGGCTTTGCAATTAGCAGCATGTAGTCCGGAGAATGGAATGCATGGTGTTGTAGTTTATAGCTTGACTGTGATATTTGCACCTTTTGGTCCGACATATCCAACTTCGGCAAGCATTTTTTTTAGGGTACCAGGTTAGCCTTACCTTCGATCCCATCTCCTTAGCCAGTAAACTCTGTTGCAGCCTGTTATCCAGGATCACCAGGTGAAGGTCGAGAAGGGTCTTGGCAGCTCTAGTTCGCTGGCCCTGACGCTAGCAGTCAGCTTTAGGTCGCTGACCGCTACAGATCATGAACTGCTCAGCATTTTGATCCTACCTTTTTCCTCTTCTTTGGTTAACACCTGTTCATTTCGATTTTCAACTGCCAAGGGTTCTTTGATCTTCTTCTTCTTTGCGTTCAGGATCTTTTGGTCATGCTATATCTGCAGGCCAGTCGCCATGATGAAGTCTGTAGTCTTCACCAGGTTGGAGCGGCTGCCCCACAGCTTTTGTCTCAGCTCCCCACCCTTTGGCCAGGTCTGGCATCTCATTTCCCTATAGATTTTGCATTCCTGTAGAATATGCTCAGGGTTCTGGCCTCCTGTTCCACATGGGCACTCATCGGTGTGTGAGATCTTCAGTCAGTACAGATGTTCTAGTAGTCTGCAGTGTCCAGTTCTCAGGCAAAATAAGGTAGTTTGTTGATTTCTTTTGAGATAGTGAATTGGGTCTGGTGTACTGCTTATGTTTCCATCTTCTCTACATTGGTGTATATACTGATTTCTGATGTTCTTGATTTCTCTGTATGGTACTCGATGATTAAATTGTGCCTTTTTTCTGCCATCTTTTGCCAGAGCATCAGCTCTCTCGTTTCCGTTCATTGATCTGCACAGCTTGTACATGGGACCTCCAAGTTCATTGATCTGCACAGCTTGTACATGGGACCTCCAAGTTCATTGATCTGCACAGCTTGTACATGGGACCTCCAAGTTCATTGCCTGCCTCTGATAAGACTTTTTCACAACTCTTCTCCTTTAAGACGAGGCGACGCTTGAAACTTACGGAATTAGAACATCTTTCGTTTCACACTTTCATTTCCCGAGAAACTAGTGGCTTAGCTCTCAGCTACAGCATACATCTGATTGAAACATTAGAACTGAAAAACAAAACAAAAACAGAAATGAAATGATAAAAATATAAACTGAAAAAAAAAAAAGAACTGGTTGAATAATGTTCAAACCTTCAATTCGGAGGGGGGTTGGACTGGGTGCACTGGCAGTGTCACTGTCATCTCCGTTATCCTCATCATTGTCATCGTCACTCAGTGACACCTCCTCCTCGGAGCCCGCCGTCACAGTAGAAGTGATACTCTCACAAGTTGATGTTGTTCGGCGATCACCACCCTAAAATAGAAATTGGGGAACAAATTTGACTCAAGATTTCTTACAAAGAGATCGTATGATTGGCAGAGTGGAATCAGTGTTTGTCTCATTCAGCAGATGGACCAGGTTCTATCTTTGGGACTTGACCCTTTTCCATCATCACTTGATCCACTCCATCATTACTTGATCTACTCCATCATTACATGACCCACTCCAGCATCTATTGACTCACTCAGCATCCCTTAACCCACTCTAGTATCACATGACCCACTCCAGCATCACTTGATCCACTCTAGTATCCCTTGACCATTTCCAGCATCACTTGATCCACTCCAGCATCACTTGATCCACTCCAGCATCACTTGACCATCTCCAGCATCACTTGACTATCTCCAGCATCACTTGACCCACTCCAGCATCACTTGACCCATTCCAGTATCACTTGACTCACTCCACTATTACTTGACCCACTTCAGCAACACTTGACTCACACCAGTATCACCTGACATGGCATCAGGGTCAGCAAACCAGAGCTGACCAAGAGCTTATTCTACCTTCCAGCGGCAGCCCTGGAAACAGGCTATGCTTGTGTAGTCTGGCTAAGTGAATAGAGATCAGAGAGGAAAGGCAGCCTCGCTGCAAATTATGACCCCAATGTCCATTTCTGGACGAACACAGAACTCATATAGGATATTAAACCATTAAAAAATACATGCTGAATTCAGATGTACTGGGTCGTTGGGCACAAAACACATTACAATGCATTACACCTTAGGAAACACGGCAAACGCATACAAATTCACTAAAATACAATAAACACGCAAAGAAAAACACATCAGCGTTTGATATGACATCTGACAATGATGTCCCAAAGTATGTGACGAACATATCCATGTTTGATATGACATCTGACAATGATGTCCCAAAGTATGTGACGGACATATCCATGTTTGATATGACATCTGACAATGTCACACAAAGTATGTGACAGACACATCTGTAAGTAAAGATGTCACAATTCTGACTGCCATGGAACCAGCAGGGGAAGGAAAGACTCACCTGGTCTTTATACTCCTCGAGTATGGCCTCCAGATTAAACTTTTTCCGATAGTTGAAGTAGAAGTTTTTGCACTGAGCTTCCGTCTTGGTCTCGACAAGGGCAGCAATGGCTGGCCAATCCTTGCCGTGCTTGCGAAGACCTGGATACGGAAAACGAGGTCACAGTTCCTTCATGGCATCAAAATTAAGACATTGTGTACAATGAAGCGGATGTAAAGTTCATGGAAAATATGCATGTCAAATAACTGAAAGGAAAGTGATGTAATTGTAGTCTAGGTTCGAATATGTCCCTGTCGAGTACAGCAGCGAAACGTGATGATAATTTTAGAGTAAGCTGAGTCATGAACATAAAGGGGCCCACTTAAAGTAAAAAAAAATGTTGAAAAGTATTTTGTGTTTGTGCTGAAAGAGGTAGTTGAAACCCATGCTGTCGATGTACTTCTGTACAGTTGTCTACGTTTTCTTGTAAATCAGTTCTAAGCGTTTTAGTTTCATTTCTGAAAAAAAATATCTATCACTCTCTCCTTTAACACGTAATCTTGAGCGCACTTACATGAGTTCCTTTTCTATTGAAATAATTGTCAGATTGGATAGCCTATTATTGGTCATAGAAGTATGCAGATGTGTTTTTTTTTGCGTTCGCCTTATTTCTTTAATCTCCAAGGCGGTGTGCGTTGCACTATGGTTTTTATTTTGCGCCTGTCAGCCCAGTGCATCCGATTTCAGCATGCATTTTATGTAAGGATCTGCTTCCTCCTGCATTTTTTAAGGGTTTGCTTCCCTGGGGTAATGCCCGGTGCTGTGATGGGGATCGAACCCAGCACCTCCGGCTTGTGAGCCATGCCACTTAACCACTAGGCCACACCGCCCCCTGCAGATGTGTTTGAATTCTGTTCAACGTACTCATTGAACGTTCTGCAGTAGCAGTGCTAACTAGAACAGTGTTTCCTAACCTTTTTACGCTCACAGCCAGTGAAAATAGAAAAATTGATTAGCGGTTGGTGAGAATAGGAAAATTTATTAGCGGTTGGTGAAAATAGAAACAATTTTTACGGACCAGTGAAAATCGAAAAATTTATTAGCAGTTGGTGAAAATCGAAAGATTTTTTACGGACCAGTGAAAATAGAAAAACATTTTTCACAAACCAGTGAAAATTTGAGAAATTGTTCAATGAAAATAGGAAAAGTGGTTCGAGGACCGGTAAAAATATGAAAACATTGTTAATAAACTTGTGAAAATAGGAAACATTGTTCATGAACTGGTGAAAATTTGTAAAAAATTGTTCAGTGAAAATTTGAAATTTTTTTCAGACCACTGAAAAAATTGTTCAGTGAAAATTTATTTATATAGTATTCTGTGTATTGGTTGTTAAATCTAATATTATAAAATGAAATTCTATAGCTTTTTAAAATAACCAGAATTCGCTAAGTCAATAAAGCAGGGGTTCCGCAGCAATTTCCTTTATTCGGGGACTGGCAGGAATTTTCTGCGGACTGACAGCGGCCCGTGGTTGATAAACACTGCACTTGAATACTGAGAATTAGTTGTGGGCCCTCCGAAGATGGATGTGTCAGAGCAAAAGGTGCAAATATCGCAGCCAAGCTGTAAACTAGCGACACAACACATTCCGTTCTCCGGACTACATCCTGCTACTTGCGAAGACCCGTACAGGGCTTGGTAGCGGGAGATTGAGAACGAACGCAGAAGAAGTTGTAGCAACTTGCCCGTCTGGTTATACATTCTTCGGAGCTCGTTATCTACAATGAAACACAATTATTCAATGCAAGGTTTGGCTTTGTCTTCTGAGCTGGAACTATTTACCTATTCATTGTGTAGTGCTGTAATATCGAATATAATGGACATGTTAATATAGTTAACTATATATATATAGTTTGACACATGTTCAAATGAAACCAGATCTAACTGGAACAAGTGAACATGTGTACGGTGGGCATGATGACATCACTTCTGGTGTAAACAGCACATACCAACCGTATCGACTCATAGTTTCCCCAGCAGAATGTTGAAAACATGGCGGGTGTGATACGGAATACGTCCAGAGTTGATCATCGAGCGGTGATTTGATTTCTAACAGCTGAAGGATGTCAACCAGTTGACATGGCAGAATGTAGGCAGTTTCTGGTGACATAAGTGTGTCGAAGACAACAATGTTTAAAGAAGGACACGGGATAACGGAAGATCTTCCGAGACCAGGTCAGGTGCATATTGTTGCGTTAACTCATGTCCTTCTTTAAACATCGTTGTCCAGTTCTTCACTGTTGTCTTCACCACCACTTTTGTCACCATACACTTTCTGTGACAGAGTTGGGATAACTAGGTAAAGACAGAGTCTATGACGAGAACGATATTCTTCAGATGACATGCTACATGATGATGGCCACAGTTAACAAACATGACATCACAAATAATAATAGCTGTCCATCATTGTAGATGATGACCGCCGACATCATTCTTGTCACAGTTTATCCTGGTGGTTGTGGGTGCGCATGTGGCTGAAATGGCTAATGTGGGTACGAAAACATCTGCTGCATAAAGGTAGAAGGTGTTGGTGTTCCCACTGTTCGTGATTTCCGGGTCTCGCGTCTGCTCTGGGCTTTCACAACACGGTGGTCTTCGCTGCTAGCTACACTCACTTTGGCTGCACTTCTCCAGTCAGATCTGTTTTGCGCAAGACATTCCTAGGTGGTGATATCTATCTGGCAACTTTTCAGTGAGTCTCTCAGACTGACTTTAAAACATTTCTTTGAGCAGCCTCTCTCGCGTCATCCCTCTCTCAGTTCGCCGTAGAGGAGCGTCTTTAGGAGCCTTTGGTCTGACATATGAACGAGGTGTCCGGCCCATGCTAGTCGTGCTTTTTCTAGCGATGCATGGATGCTGGGCATGTCAGCTCTCGAGAGAACATCGATGTCAGTGACACAATCTTGCCATTGGATGTGAAACATTCGCCTTGGGGAACCTGTGTGGTTTAGCCTCCTTGCATGTCCAGAGTATACACCACAAATAACTACCTCTACATTTCCCATTTTCCAGCGTCCCTACATGATGATGGTGACCACAGAATACAAACATGACATCACAAATAACTACCTCTATATTTCCCATCTATCAACTTCCCTACCTTTTTTAGCCTTGTCCATTTCCTCTTCTGTCCATCTGGAGTTTTCAGCAGAATCTGAAAGGGTCATAAATAAAACTTGCAAAAAACTTGGACTGCAAAAAAATGTTAATTCAATCATGCTCTGTGATATTATCGACAATCCTCGGCCGATAACTAACAAAGTAGTCAAGGATTATAAGACATGAAGTGTCCTTCAAGACATCAACAAACTCGCTTTATTTTGTTCAATCTGGTTCGTGATTTTGATATGTTTTCGCAAAGTTGTTTCACAGATGTTTTATCTGTGCTGTAAGCTCACTTAATACGGCCACATAAGTCTTACAGAGAGCAAACACTCGCTGTTGTGCCAGCGACGTCTTCGATGGTTGGGTCATGTTAACCACGTAGATGAGAGGTTGCCAAAGGATATCCTCTACGGACAGCTAGCCAATGGAGTTAGAAGAATCGGCCGTCCCACACTGCGTTCAAGGACGTATGCAAGAGAGATTTGAAGTTATGCGACATCCCATCCGAGTGCTGGGAAAAAATTGCTCAGTATCGAGCTCTTTGGAGTCAGTTGGAGGGCATAGAAAAGAGAATGACTGAAGAGAAACAGTCAGTACAGCCAGCCTCCTCAGCATGGTTGTATGGCATGAACTGTGGCAGGGACTGTCACTTGCGGATTAGCCTTTACAGTCATAGCAGACAGTGTCGAAATATTGGAGACAGAGCTGGATAAAACTTACAGGGCGCAGAGTGCATGGTCTACAGATTGAGATGCTTATAATTTGATGAAGTTCACTTGAAGAATAAATTAACTTTTACTGAATTATTGGTGAAAAAATTCGCCCGGCGCATTATCTCTGTTTTCTCACCTACGTATTCATTGTGTTGACACCGGTTCTGCTATAGAAATGGCTTAATTGAAAACGAGACGATTTTCCCCCGCCCTGATAACAATACAATGGCATTTTTGACTTTAGACAATTTTTAAACAATTTTTGGGGGACGGTGTGGCCTAGTGGTTAAGTGGCATGGCTCACAATCCGAAGGTGCTGGGTTCAATCCCCATCACAGCACCGGCCTTTACCCCGGGGAAGCAAACCCTTAAAAAATGCAGGAGGAAGCAGATCCTTACATAAAATGCATGCTGAAGTCGGATGCACTGAGCCGACAGGCGTAAAATAAAAACCACAGTGCAACGTACACCCGCCTTGGGGATTAGAGAAATAAGGCGAACACACACAAAAAAAAAACAACCCCAAAAAACAAATATTTTTGTCTGTTTCAGATGGATTCGGAAGGTTATTCCATTATTGATTGTAATGTAGTTAAGTTGTTGCAACAGATTTTTCTGAGGTAGATCTGTTTAGTTTGTTTATGTAGATGTTATAAATACGTGTGTAGTGGAAACTACACAGATATGCCGATCTGGTTAGGAACACTATCAGTGCTTTGTGGCAATTTCATGGACTGACAAGACAACTGGCGTAGCCAAAAATGGCTAAGCCTGAATGTTTGTGACGTAATACAAATAATATGGAAGCAAGAAAGTTAACCTTCTACTTTCTGGTTTACAAAATGTCTATTTCCTGTATCTGCATAATTTTTGAGCTCGTCAAGCCCCGACGTGGTTGTGGATTTTGAGAACCTCTAATTGAAAAAATAATTTTTGGGGGGAATTGGTGTGTGTCTAGAGACATATATTAATAAGAACTTGGTGTTATTGTGTATATGTTAGTTTCTGAGGGACAAGAAGATGAAGGTGATAGTGGTAAAAAATAGCACAAACAAATAGACTCACCTGGTAGCGGCGTGCCGTAGTCATAAAAAAAAAAAATTAGCTTAAAAATGTACTAATACTACTATCGTCGATTACTGCAATGTCTAAGTCTGTCACTTTGACTATATTGTATCTACATAAACAAACTAAACAGATCTACCTCAGACAAATCTATTGCAGAAACTTAGCCCCCTCCATTCTCAATAATGGGAGGGAGAATCTTCAATTCCAAGTTGAAAAACAGACGAAATCTTTTCCAAAATCTTAAATTTTAAAATGGCAATTGTTTTCATGTAACCGTGCATGACGGTAGTTGTGGCTCTCTACATCCTTTTCTATGGCATTAACCTGGTAGTTTATTTTCGATAAAGCGATGACCCTTGAGCTGACAGCGTGTAAAACCAGTGGAATTGAGCAAATTGTCGTAATCTCATGCCGTTGAAACGGGAAAGGTTAAGCTATGAGTCGCCGACTGCTGTCAGCTCATTCACTGTGCTGCATCTTGGGCCGCTAACGCAGACGACATAATGAACAATTAACTGGCAAGCTATGACACGTATTCCCCTATTCTTGCACTCAACTTACCAACATCTAGGCCATCACTGGTGCTTTCAGCCGCACCGGAAGCCACTTCAGGGACTGCAGAAGTAGCACTGGACTCAGCAGTCTGTGAGGTACTTCCCAGACGTCGAAGGATGCGGTTGAAGCATGCAGAGCAGCACTTGGAAATATCCTCTTTCAGTTCTAGGGAATAAGCCATGAAATGAGGTCAGATATCTGCAGGAGGGAATGAGCCATGAAATGAGGTCAGACATCTGCGGGAGGGAATAAGCCATGAAATGAGGTGACATCTGCGGGAGGGAATAAGCCATGAAATGAGGTCAGACATCTGCGGGAGGGAATAAGCCATGAAATGAGGTCAGATATCTGCGGGAGGGAATAAGCCATGTAATGTGGTCAGACATCTGCGGGAGGGAATAAGCCATGAATTGAGGTCAAACATCTGCGGGAGGGAATAAGCCATGTAATGAGGTCAGACATCTGCGGGAGGGAATGTCATGCAAATAGGTCAGATATCTGCGCCATGGAATAAGCCATGTAATGAGATCAGATATCTGCGGGAGGGAATAAGCCATGAAATGAGGTCAAACATCTGTGGGAGGGAATAAGCCATGAAATGAGGTCAGATATCTGAGGGAGGGAATAAGCCATGAAATGAGGTCAGACATCTACAGGAGAGAATAAGCCATGAAATGAGGTCAGATATCTGTGGGAGGGAATAAGCCATGAAATGCGGTCAGACATCTGCGTGAGGGAATAAGCCATGAAATGAGGTCAGACATCTGCGTGAGGGAATAAGCCATGAAATGAGGTCAGATATCTGCGGGAGGGAATAAGCCATGAAATGAGGTAAGATATCTGCAGGAGGGAATGAGCCATGAAATGAGGTCAGACATCTGTGTGAGGGAATAAGCCATGAAATGAGGTCAGACATCTACGGGAGGGAATAAGCCATGAAATGAGGTCAAACATCTGCGGGAGGGAATAAGCCATGAAATGAGGTCAGACATATGCGTGAGGGAATAAGCCATGAAATGAGGTCAGACATCTGCAGGTCACTAAATTGTGTGGCCAGATAGTTTTAAACTGCCCAGTGTAAATCAAATTACTGATATCTGGGCAAGATGTGGGTCAGTAGTTAAGTGACACGGTTCATAACCCAAAGATGCTGGGTTTGCTCCCCAAAAACAGCACCTGCCGTTTCCCTGGAAAAGCAAATCCTTAGAAAATACAGGAGAAATCAGACCTGTACATAAAATGCATGCCGAAGTTGGATGCACTGGGCTGACAGGCGCAGAATAAAACCGTAGTACAACACACACTGCCTTGGGGAATACAGAAGTAAGGCAAATGTGGGAAAATTATTTAAAAAAAAAAAAAGACATATGTTAATGCTGACTCAGTCAATTATTATCTTTAATTATTATCTTTAATTATTATCTTTCTGTCCACGCAGGTTGTTCAGGATCGGGAGGGTGACAGGACAAAGTCTCTAACTCTGACATTCTGGAAAGTCTCTAACATGTTGAGCATCTATACACTTCTGCAGAAAGCCCAGATAAGCTGGACAGGACATGTTGTTTGCATGTTTGATGAGTGCCTCCCCAGGCAGCTGGTGTGCTGTGAGCACAGAACAGGCAGACACTTGTCAGGGGGACAGAGGAAAAGCTACAGAGACCCCTTTAAAATTTCTCTAACATTGATGCCACTACTTGGGAGATGCTATCACAGGACTGTTCTATCTGGCACACTAGATCACACAAGGTGCTCATACTACAGAGCAAAACATTATCGTTGAGGCTCAGAGAAAGTGAGTGGCTCGATAAAGTAGAACACATGACAACTCAGTGTGCCAGTCTGCCGTGACAGGATTGGAGTTTACAGTCGTAAGAGATCTTATCTCACAGCACAATTCTGATGTTGCCACCATCTTGGTGCCACCATCTTGTTGCGATGGACAACTTGTGCTATTTAGAATGGTCCACAACTTCACAATATTGGTTCATGTGATCTTTGGGGTCCGAAAGTTGGTTCATCGCCTGGCTATCCTCAGAGCTATTAAGAAACAAAGGCACTCATTGAATGATCCAAGAGGACGGAATGGAGAGACCAGCACAAAGAATACAAGCCAGAAATTGAGAGCATAGGCAAACTTGGCAGAGATGGGCAGACAAAGATCTTCAGACTCAAGACCTATCTCCACAGAATGGGTCTCAGAGACATCGCCACATGCGATTATGGAGCATGTAAGCAAACACCAGAACTTCTTCTTCTTCTTCATCGTACGCAGTCAGATATCAACCTTTATTTTTTCGAAAAAAGCAGCGGTCATCCTGAGGCTGTCGACACTGCCATAGAGCTTGTCTAGTGTTGCCACTGGTGATGGCCACATCTGCTCTCTCTGATCCTCGTATGTCGGGCAGTTTTGCAGCAAATGCTCAGCAGTCATTTTCCCGGTACCACATGGGCATTCGTCAGTGCCACTTATCTTCAATTTGTTGAATAGATGGTACCTCAGTCTATTGTGGCCAGTGCGAAGTCTGAAGACCACGACCTGCTCTCTTCTGTTCAACTGGTAATAGGCATCGTTTTTTGTGTAGCCAGTATGTTCGGTTTCCCATTTGGTCATGTATCTAGCTCTAATAAGCCGTTTTGACTCTTCGTATGTCATACTAGTTTCTGGTTGTGGTAGTTTTGCACCTTCTTTTGCCAGTCTGTCTGCCTCCTCGTTGCCTTGGATGTTGCAGTGGGATGGAACCCACTGTACCACTACCCTTTTCGGTGCGGACTGCTGGCATAGTTGACAGAATACTGCTCTTAAATCATTTAATTCAGTATTTTTCTGGCTTTTTAGTGCTGTGACTACGGCCAGGGCATCTGTAATCAGGACTATATGGCTTTTATTCCTTTTACCTGTCATCTTTTCTTCCACTGCAGCCCTCAGTGCCTCTGCCTCCGCTCTGAAATTGCTTATGTATTTTCCAGTAGCCAATGACAGTGTTATTTTTCTGCCATTTGGTAGGTTCAGAAATGCTCCTGCCCCTCCGTTCAGTGTTGAAACACCAGAACATATCTTGTAGGAATGCACCACTTAAACAAACCAAAGAGAGGCAGTCTGGCCAGAGGGAGTGACCATGCTCAAAAAGCTGGCGGGGTGACCGGTGAAGCCATGAAACGCAGTCTCCTTCGTGAACCTCGCAGGACTAGAAGCATAGCATCAGTTGACTGAAGATGGTGGTTCACTTGTCGTTTAATACAAACATACTTCAAATGAAAACCATAATTTGTTGTTTTCTTCTAAAATTATCAACAAAAAGTTACACAACTGCATCTGATACAAGTTTCCCCAGTGACTATAAGGCGCGTGGATTTCTCAAGAAAAACATTCTGTGGTTGTGTGTTACTCATGTCATTTCTATTTTGGTGTCAGCTGTCGTGGACCCCACTTGCATGCACATTGTGGAACTGGAGCATGGAACGGATAATGCAAACCTTCCTGTACCACCTGAGATTTGAGAAAACCTTCCTGTATCACCTGAGATTTGAGCAAACCTTCCTGTATTACCATAGATTCTAGCCAAACTTCCTGTACCACCTGAGATTTGAGCAAACCTTCCTGTATCACCATAGATTCTAGCCAAACTTCCTGTACCACCTGAGATTTGAGCAAACCTTCCTGTATCACCATAGATTCTAGCAAACCTTCCTGTATCACCATAGATTCAAGCAAACCTTCCTGTACCACCATAGATTCTAGCAAACCTTCCTGTACCACCTTAGATTCTAGCAAACCTTCATGTACCACCATAGATTCCATCGATTCTAGCAAACCTTCCTGCACCACCTTAGATTCTAGCAAACCTTCCTGTACCACCATAGATTCTAGCAAAACTTCCTGTATCACCATAGATTCTAGCAAACCTTCATGTACCACCATAGATTCCATCGATTCTAGCAAACCTTCATGTACCACCATAGATTCCATCGATTCTAGCAAACCTTCCTGTATCACCATAGATTCTAGCAAACCTTCCTGTACCACCATAGATTCCATCGATTCTAGCAAACCTTCCTGTACCACCATAGATTCTAGCAAACCTTCCTGTATCACCATAGATTCTAGCAAATCTTCCTGTACCACCATAGATTCTAGCAAACCTTCCTGCACCACCTTAGATTCTAGCAAACCTTCCTGTACCACCATAGATTCTAGCAAACCTTCCTGTACCACCATAGATTCTAGCAAACCTTCCTGTACCACCTTAGATTTTAGCAAACCTGCCTGTATCACCATAGATTCTAGCAAACCTTCCTGCACCACCTTAGATTCTAGCAAACCTTCCTGTACCACCATAGATTCTAGCAAACCTTCCTGTACCACCATAGATTCTAGCAAACCTTCCTGTACCACCTTAGATTCTAGCAAACCTTCATGTACCACCATAGATTCCATCGATTCTAGCAAACCTTCATGTACCACCATAGATTCCATCGATTCTAGCAAACCTTCCTGTATCACCATAGATTCTAGCAAACCTTCCTGTACCACCATAGATTCCATCGATTCTAGCAAACCTTCCTGTATCACCATAGATTCTAGCAAACCTTCCTGTATCACCTTCGATTCTAGCCAAACTTCCAGTATCACCATAGATTCTAGCAAACCTTCATGTACCACCTTAGATTCTAGCAAAACTTCCTGTATCACCATAGATTCTAGCAAACCTTCCTGTACCACCTTAGATGCTAGCAAACCTTCCTGTACCACCTTAGATTCTAGCAAAACTTCCTGTATCACCATAGATTCTAGCAAACATTCCTGTACCACCTTAGATTCTAGCAAACCTTCCTGTACCACCTTAGATTCTAGCAAACCTTCCTGTACCACCTTAGACTTTTAGTAAGTAAACTGCCCATGTGTGAGTAACAAATGCAGCTTATTAAATGTATACGGCCCACAACTGCAAACCATATCTAAGAAAAACTTAATTTTATATTCTCTTCTCGTAGTCACTCCTCTTCTACCTCCCTGGTGGCAGCTGGCTTTTGATTATCTGGGTGTGCCTTCCCACGAACACAGTTTGAGAAACCCTGGTGAGCAGACAGACAGGAGGCAAGAAAGAGCAGTGCAGAGCAACTTACGTAGTTCCTGCATAATTGTGCTCTTGAGGTCAGCTGCTATTTCATGCCACACAGATGGGACAGGCCTCAAACGTTTGGTTCTCTTCCGAGGAGTCCGGCATGTTGGGATTGGGCAACTGAAAGATGGTTGAAATATAATAAGCTTTGTGGTTTCTTTATCAATGTACATACATCAGAGAGAATGATCAGGATCGGTTGGCAGGATAGAGTGCCCAACTTTCCTCAGCAGGGCAAGAAGACTCTCCAGCCTCCACATGCTGCTTCAGAGAGCCCAAATCTGATGGACTGGGCAAGTTGCTCCCATGTCAGATGAGTGTGCCCCGAAACGACTATTGTACGGTGAGCTCAGGGTAGGACAGATCTCGCCGGGAGGACAGAATAAACGATACAAAGACACTCTAAAAGTTTCTTTGAATAGTTTCTCGATAGATGTCGCTGCCTGCTCCGAACCACTCAGCCTGGCGCACCGCCATCACATATGGCGCTCGCATTGCTGAGTTGTTGAATGCCCACAATGAGTAGGATTACTCTTTTGTGTGTCCTAAAAAAGATGTTAAGTGGCGGGTTGTCGTAGCTTTCCTCACATCCCGAGCGTGCTGATAAAGGTGGACCGGGGTCCTCCAGGCAGATGTGCTATGCTTGGCTTCATCTGCGTGTCGCTCACTACTATGGGGATTACATCGAATCTCAACTTGTTAGCCAGACTATTATCCTTGACAACAGCCCGTTTCAAGGACGACCAACGAGGAGGTCAGGGTCTTGGCCAGTATATTTCTCCTGACCCTGGCTAACATTGTCTGATCAGTGTGTTTCATATAACCAGACGTTAGCCTCATCGTCCCTCGCATCGCTGAGCAGAGAACCATTATAAAGGCACAGGAAAAGCGAGCTGCACGAAAGGACAGAGTGCAAAACGGTCCAATAATCCAACGTTGTTCACGCGTACCCTACATGCAGTAAAGTTTGTCACGCTTGGACGGATCGGGATGGCTGTACATTCATATTCAGTCACATCTGAATAAACATGTCTGACGCTGTCGCCATCTTTGCTTGCGTTGGGCAACTAACTAATTAAATAACTAACTAGCCAACTAACTACTAGATCACTAACTAACTAACTAACTAGTTAGCTAACCAACCAATGTACATCAAATGTACAACGGACTGCCGCAGGAACGAGTGAGTGATAGCATCCTCACTCTCTAGTCCCGAGCTACACTGGACCAGTGGCAAGACATAAGTCAAGATAGTTAACTCAGGATGCTGGCTCCCTTGAGACTAGGTGTAGCTTAATACTTGGGGGATTCGATTGCCCACCATGTCCGGTCAAAGTAGTTGGTGAGGTCAAAGTAGTTAGTGAACCCAAAGTAATTGGTGAGATCAGAGTAGTGAGTGAGGTCAAAGTAGTGAGGCCAAAGTAGTGAGTCAGGACAAAGTAGTAGGGTCAAAGTAGTTAGTAAGGTCAAAGTAATGAGTGAGGGAAAAATAGTTAGTGAGGTCAAAGTAGTTAGTGAGGTCAAAGTAGTTATTGAGGTCAAAGTAGTAAGGTCAAAGTAATTAGTGAGATCAAAGTAGTAAGGTCAAAGTAATTAGTGAGATCAAAGTAGTAAGGTCAAAGTAGTTAGTAAGGTCAAAGTAGTTAGTGAGATCAAAGTAGTAAGGTCAAACTAGTTAGTGAGGTCAAAGTAGTGAGTGAGGGAAAAGAAGTCAATGAGGTCAAAGTAGTACGGTCAAAGAAGTGAGGTCAAAGTAGTTAGTGAGGTCAAAGTAGTAAGGTCAAAATAGTGAGTGAAGTCAAAGGTGTGAGTGAGGTCAAAGAAGTTAATGAGATCAAAGTAGTGAGTTAGGTCAAAGTAGTAAAGTCAAAGGTTTTGAGTGAGGCCAAAGAAGTCAGTGAGGTCAAAGTAGTGAGTGAGGTCAAAGTGGTTAGGTCAAAGTAGGGAGATCAAAGTAGCTAGTGAGGTCAAAATAGTGAGTGAGGTCAAAGTAATGAGTGAGGTCAAAGTAGTTAGTTAAGTCAAATACATACTGAGTAAACCTTTTGCGCACAGTCCGACATCGGCAGGAACTGCAAACTCTCATTTCAAGTTGAAGGTCACACTGATTGACACCATACTGATCACAGTTGACCAAGGTCAGAGGTCGACTCAGGCCAAAATGTGCCAGCTCCACCTTGCAGACAGCGCAGTTGTGGACACCACCTGCGGAACAGGAAGTCACTGCTAGTCTCACACACACATTTGTTTTGAGCATAAAAACAATATTAGTGCTGAGCAATTGATTTGTTAATACTAAGATAAAATCAGTCCTACTTTATCCTTTAGCACACTACGGTTGGTACATTCTACACCAACTCGGCCTACAAAAATGGAATTCGAAATAACTTTTTTTTTTAAACGGAGACCCTCCCGACAGTCATTTTTTAAATGCTGAATACGTCACCATCTACACACGATATTTTGCCGATTAAAGTATCGTATGTTAGATTACAAATGGCTTTTGAACAATTTTAAATTTGTATACGCTGTTTGGAGCAAGCCGACTTTTTACGAAAGGTGAAGTAGGTTGTTGGGAACAATCTTTATCGAGTAGATCTGTTACTTTTGTTTGTTTAAATGAAAGAACTACGTTTGAATTGGAAACTAACAGTTGTGTCGATATTGTAAACACAGTATCGATACGTTGTTGTGGTTTCCATGGTTTTCTATCGGAGCGACTAGGTCTAGTCAAAATTTTTTCCGAGATTTTCATAAATTTTCAAATTTATCTTTTTTGTATCTCAGAAACTAACAAACACACAACAAAAACAATAACACCCACATGTTCGTTATTCAATTGTGTCTCTACACACCAGAAAATCATATTTATTGACAAACAAACAGAAAAGTTACAAATTTTGAAAGTCGACTACCATAGCGAGAAATTAAGTTAATTAATTAGGTCAAATTTTCATCATAAAAAATGTGGCGTGCTAAAGGTTAAGGCTAAGAAACATGGACATGTAACTAACAGTATCATATCCAGACTGTTGCTGTTCGCACATCACAAGTGATGAAGACCTTTTCTTTTTTCGTTTAACCAGTCCTGTCAGTTGAGTATTCTGTGAGTCGAGGTTGTGGATGGGTGCGGAGATGGCTGACGAGTCCGATGTGGGAGCTGCATGATTACAGGCGGTGAGGGCATGGAAAGTTCGCTTCGCGAGACGGTGATAGTTCACGGGCTTTTCTAGTGTCACCGTTGTTCTGCCGTAACCTTTTTTGGTGCCTCGGATGATGTTGCTCCTCTGCGGAGAGCTGTGCCTCCAGGTTGCATGGTCTTGTGCAGCATATTCCCATGTTTCGAGGTTTATGCTGAAGGCCTTTAGAGATGATTTTAGTGTGTTCTGGCTTGGTTATCATCTATATGTGATAGTGTTTCGGTTACCCTGTGTCATATTTCCACGGTCTAGTGCACACGGTTGAACTTCACAAGATTGACGCTCTTCGTCCTATTTGCAGACAGTTTTCGTATGTGGCTGTGAAATGTACACACATGACAATAATGGACTAAAATACATCACATGGGAGAGAATGGGGCTGCCAGGTTAGCAAGATGTCCGAGACGCATCACTTACAAGCTGAGTGATGTCCCTACTACCTCTTGTGGTTACGGGAAGGACAAGACAAAAATTGGTAGTATACAGACTCTGCAGAGTCTTCTAGACCAGTATAATGAAGTTACATTCAGTTAAGTGACAGTCCCTCACAAAAACAATATTCCCAAGATGTGTTTGTTCGATGACATCAGTGTTGGTATCCAGTGGATTGGATTCCATGGAAGCATCTCTGACTGTGCATATGATAGGTTCTTTAAGACCCTTATCTCTTTGCAAGGCTGTAGACCTTCACCATAAGATGTCCTCTGTCCCATAATTTGTTATAGATGTTCAGAACAAATATCAAGCATGAACAAAAAGAGCAGACTGGCTAAGGAGAAGGGATTGAAGAGGGAATGTAACCCGGTACTAAAAAAAGGCTTGCTGAAGTCGGGATGTGTTGGACCGAAAGGTGCAAATATCGCAGTCAAGCTGTAAACTACGACACAACACATTCCATTATCTGGACTACATTCTGCTACTTATGCCCGTTTTAGGGTTTGGTAGCGGGAGATTAAGAACGAGCAAAGCCAAGCCAAGCACAAAGTTAAAGTGAAGTGAACTGAAGGTCATGACCTTACCTTCGGTGTCTGCCTGCACTATTTCACCCTCAGAGATGTCAGCATCCCCTCCATGTTCTTTGTCCTCTTCCTTCATTTCTTTCTTCAGACTGGACAAAATATAAAGCAAACAAAATGAAGAAAATACAAAAAGAAAAGATTTATAAATTAATTAATCAATTAACCAATCATTCTGTGGGGATTCCGTGGCGAAATGGTTAAGCAGTCGGAGAGGTACTGCCACACTAGCCTTATAGTCCCGACTTGGCTCCAAATGATTTTCATCTGTTTGTCTCTCTGTAAGAGCATCTCGGATGACACAGTTTCACATAGATGACGAAATGAGCCAGGAAGTTCTCCAATGGCTCACAGACCAGCCAGCAGTATTCTACGCTGCCAGAATGCAGAAACTCGTAACCAGATGGGTCAAGTGTGTTGTTGTGGCAGCCGACTACATGAATTTTCTTGAAAGTATTTTTCAAACCAGTTAAAAAGCTTCAAAAACCATGTTGGTTATGTCATTTCAGTGGAAATATTGGAATACTTCGTGACGCTTCTGTAAACCAGTCACAGCGCGCCAGGGAGATGATCTAGGAATCACATTATAAGAAGTACTGTGAGCCTATATATCAGCTCTGTGGCATTATAATAAGTATTGTTAGCCTTCACATCGGCTCTGTGGAGGGAATCGGTTAATGAATGCGGGGTTTGAACTTACCCCTCTCCTCCAGGTTGCCCCTCTACCACCACAACATCATCTCGTCCATTCTCGGACTTGATTTCCACTTTAATTGAACCAGTGCTGTTACTGTTGCTTCCACTAGTGCTAGGTAGTGGTGGAGCTTCCTCCGATTGCTGTTTTTGTTGTTGCTGCTGCTGCTGTTGTTGTTGTTGCTGCTGCTGCTGTTGTTGTTGTCTTAACTGTTCCTGCTGCTGTTGTTGTCGCAGTTGTTCTTGTTGCTGACAAGATGAAATTGGTTAAAGAAGATGAAGAAAGTTTTATATTTATGTGTTCACTTTTACAAACAAATAGCATTCTTTTTGGTAAACTTTTACAAACAATTAGCATTTTTTTGGGTCAACTTTTACAAATAATTAGTATTTTTTGGGTCAACTTTTACAAACTGGCCCTTTTATGGCAACTTTTACAAATGTCAGAATATTAATTTGGACCAACATTTATAAACAACTGGCATTTTCTTTTGTTATAGAAACTTTTACAAACAAGTGGCACCTGTTTTGACTACTTTAAAATAAAATAAAAAGCCAACTTTTGCCTACTTCTCTGCATCCCATCATGAGGTTGCAAGGATAATAAATGGTGAGAATTTTTTTAATTTTTTTTTAAAATTGAGCTTATCTGGTAACTAAACCAGCCATATCCAGAATCAGCAGGCCAACCAATATAATGGTAATTTGATCTTCTTCTTCGTCGTCGTACGCAGTCAGACAGTAACCATTATTTTTTCGAAAAAAGCGGCGGTCATCCTGAGGCTGTCGACACTGCCATAGAGCTTGTCTTGCAGTTCCACTGGTGATGGCCACATCTGCTCTCTCTGATCCTCGTATGTCGGGCAGTTCTGCAGCAGATGTTCAGCGGTCATTTTACCGGTACCGCACGGGCATTCGTCGGTACCACCTATCTTTAATTTGTTGAATAGGTGGTACCTCAGTCTATTGTGGCCAGTGCGAAGTCTGAAGACAACGACCTGCTCTCTTCGGTTCAACTGGTAATAGGCATCGTTTTTGGTGTAACCAGTATGTTCGTTTTCCCATTTGGTCATGTATCTGGCTTTAATAAGCCGTTTTGACTCTTCGTACGTCATACTAGTATCTGTGTAATTTGATCTAATTTCAGATATACGTTCAAAAAGTGCAATTCGTTGTCAATTGTGCTTCTTTATCATAATATATGTTTAATGTAATATTTGGGTCGAAGAGGCAGTACAGTGAATGAGTTGACATCCCACAGTGAATGACAGCCAACGGTGAATGAGCTGACATCCCACAGTGAATGAGCTGACAGCCCACAGTGAATGAGCTGACAGCCCACAGTGAATGACAGCCCAGTGAATGAGTTGACAGCCCACAGTGAATGAGTTGACATCCCACAGTGAATGATAGCCCACAGTGAATCAGCTGACAGCCCACAGCGAATCATAGCTGACCGCTTGCACCAGGGTCAACAAACCACAGTAGAGCAAGACCCTATTCCCCCTCCAAGCAGCGGCCAAGGAAACTGGCTGCACTAGTGCAGTCTGGTTAAAACAATAGGGCCACTGTACCACAAGGCCCCTATACTACAAAGCCACTGTACCACAAAACAAACTCTCTCTCTCAACACTCACCTGTGCTTTAGTCATGTTCCTCTTCCTCTTCATGTTCTGCTTTCTCAGCAACTGCTTGTAGTTTTCACTCTTCTTGGTCAGGTAGTAGAACTGGACGCAGTCTGGGACACTCTGTCGGGGACATGTCATTCACAGACAATATCAATAAACATCACAACAAACAACAACAACAACCAAAAAAGTCAGTCTCGGGTACAGATGTTCCACTGTTTAGTTTTGCACCTGTGCTGTTTAGTTTTGCACCTGTGCTGTTTAGTTTTGCACCTGTGCTGTTTAGTTTTGCACCTGTGCTGTTTAGTTTTGCACCTGTGCTGTTTAGTTTTGCACCTGTGCTGTTTATATTTTGCACCTGTGCTGTTTAGTTTTGCACCTGTGCTGTTTAGTTTTGCACCTGTGCTGTTTAGTTTTGCACCTGTTCTGTTTAGTTTTGCACCTGTGCTGTTTAGTTTTGCACCTGTGCTGTTTAGTTTTGCACCTGTGCTGTTTAGTTTTGCACCTGTACTGTTTAGTTTTGCACCTGTGCTGTTTAGTTTTGCACCTGTGCTGTTTAGTTGACATATTTAGACTGATATAACGGATGGGGAAATGTCCAATGCTTGATCAGGTTAACTATAACCCCACTTTCGCTGCTCCAAAGCGACTGCCGCCACGAAAATCGCATTGCTAAGGTCGTCGGCACTTGACTTACGATGTCGCTGCATGGCGACAGCCGTTCTAATCATATATAATCAAATTGGCTAACAAGAAATAGTATGAAAATGCTGCTCATTTGATTGTAGAGAGTTTGACTTCCGTCACGTCGGGTTTAAAAACAATGGTGATTTTGATATTTGTTTTAGGCTTTTGGAAATGAGTTTTTCACCTGAATTTGAAGATTCCTGCCGACAAGGAGGGCAGTGGTTTGAATCCCTGGTATGGCATTTGTTGTTTTTCTGTTGGGAGTGAAATAAACAAACATAGCCAGCAGACGACGTGATGACGCGGTCTGTATTCCTCAGCCTTCAAAACTCCTCGACTACCCCAGCAATGGGAAAAATGTGGAATAACAGTTTTTTTTGGGTTTGTATTTTTTTAAGATTCACCCATTATTGAGAATGGGGGAGTTAAGTTTCTGCAACAGATTTTTCTAGGTAGATCTGTTTCAGATGTAGATACAATAATTACGTTTATAGTGGAAACTGACAGATACAGCCATTTGTAAACATTGATAACCTGTTTTCAGCTGATTTGTTTTTGGTAAGCAGGGGACGCCAAAAGCGAGTTAGTCTATATGTTTGTGCTGTTTTTCATTTTAACATTTATCTTCTTGTATCTCAGAAACTGTGGAGCAGTGTAGCGCAGTGGTTAGCGCGCTGGCTTTGCATCTGAGTGGTCCTGGGCTCATTCCCCAGTGTTTTTTTTCCGACCGCAATGCTCCCAGGTCGACCTAGCCTTAAATGGGTACCGGTTCAGTCCGGGAAGTAAAAGCGGCGAGGGAGCGGAGATGGCTACCACCCTCATATAGCCGAGCCTTTGAAATGTGAGATCGCTAACACCTCACACCCCTACGGCAGTAATGCTAAGGGTTACTTTAATCTCAGAAACTAACACACACAAGTTCTTTATTAATTTATGTCTCTACACACAAACAAATCCATAAAAAAAAAACCGTAAACAAAAAAGATACAGGTTCTCAAAGTCAATGACCTAGAAAAACATGACGCAGTGAAAAATAATTTAGCAGTGGGGAAAATGTGTAATTTTTTTAAAATTGTGTGTGCTAAAGGTTAAAGAAGAGTTATTTCTGTCAATAAGTTGTGCTTTGAAAAAAAAGGAATATCTTCTTCTTCTTAGTACGCTGTCAAATATCAACCTAAAACAGCAATATAACTACAGTCCGTGACAATTATGAATATAACTCATAAGACCAGAGCATCTTCCACAGTGTGTGCAAGGGAAATTAGGATTGTTTGCGGCATAACGTTTTGTGGCATTCTCAAACGCTAAGTCCTTCGCCTATCAGCAATCTGTGGAATGTCCAAGTGTCACTATGGAGGCAGTTGCAGCACCAACAGGATAGTTCTGCCATGGGAGATGCGGTTAGCGACGGGGGTGCTGAACACCAACCTTGGCCCGTATCCTATGGTGTTTCTGACAGATGCAAAATCAGTGCTCCGTGTACTGTCGTCCGAGAGGCTGTCGGATCTACAGGTTTTGTTGTCAACATTAAGCAGCCAGCGCAGAGTCACGGTGCAGTGGATACCGTCTCACTGCGGAATACCAGGAGATGAGAGAGCTGACACTGGCGAGGGAGGGTGCTGCGGGCGGGCGACCGGATGAGCCAGTTGCATGCCATCAGGGAAAAGGGCTCAATGAGAGAGCTTCATGCACAGGTGCACGATGACTGTTGTAATATGGGTAAGCAAGAGCGGATTGTCATGCTACGCCTCGGGGCAGGACACGGCCGACTCCTCTGCCACGTGTGTAAAAAATTTAGGATTGGCGGCTCGGGTGTGTGTGCATGTGCGCAGGCACCCTAGGCTGTGGAGCATGTGCTTCAGGACTATGAGATACTGAGGCGAACACACTGGCCAAGAGAGACAACACTGGAAGGGGAACTGTATGGACCTATGTGTGGGCTGCGAAGGACAGTGAGGTTCATGCAGGAGACGACTTTGCAAATGTAGACTCCTAGCAAACGAAAGAAGAAGAAGAAGCAATCAGTATCTCCTTTGTCTGTACTCCATGCTTAATTCTGACCTTTCATGTAACACGATCCATGGCGTCCTGTTCCCAAGATTCCAAATCGATGCCTGCGTCATTCATATCCCGCTTGCATACATCCTTGAACCGAAGTAGTGGCCGGCCCTGAGACCGTTTCCCCAACAGTAATCCCCCATAGAGAAGATCCTTTGGTAACCTAGCCCTACTACCTATAGTAATTAGAAAGCTGGGTATTCCTGCCACCTGACACCTTTAGGAACTACCAACTACATTCTTCAGCGATCCCAGTTTGTGACATACATACTGACATACCCTTGTAAAAAAGACACATTTGAAATAAAGTGGTAGTAAAATGACGAAGTACTGACCTTTTGTGGCAGGAATGACGAGATGACGACAAAGTTTTTGGGATTCTGCAGGTATTTCTCCTTGAAGACTTGCCTTTCCTGCTCCGTCCATCGAGCTGTGTGGTTCTGGGCCTCCTTGTGCACTTCTAGAGCATCTTCCAGAAGGCCGTTGTTGTTTACAAACCTCATCTTTCTCTGACGGGCATCCAGCATCATTGGAGGGATCACAGACAGGCTTCGCATCTTCTTTTCTTCTTCCTGTGAGAGGAATGTTCCGAGTGTCAGGGTTACTGTTAGAGGTGACAACTCAAACTCGAGCCTCACAGTTGTATCTACTTGTGACTCGACTCACATAGTTGTATCTACTTGTGACTCGACTCAAGTTACATAGTTGTATCTACTTGTGACTCGACTCACATAGTTGTATCGACTTGTGACTCAACTCCCATAGTTGTATCTACTTGTGACTCGACTCAATTTACATAGTTGTATCTACTTGTGACTCGACTCACATAGTTGTATCTACTTGTGACTCGACTCACATAGTTGTATCTACTTGTGACTCGACTCAAGTTACATAGTTGTGTCTACTTGTGACTCAACTCAAATTACATAGTTGTATCTACTTGTGACTCAACTCAAGTTACATAGTTGTATCTACTTGTGACTCGACTAAAGTTACATAGTTGTATCTACTTGTGACTCGACTCACATAGTTGTATCTACCTGTGACTCGACTCAAATTACATAGTTGTATCTACTTGTGACTCGACTCAAGTTACATAGTTGTATTTACTTGTGACTCGACTCAAATTACATAGTTGTATCTACTTGTGACTCGACTCACATAGTTGTATCTACCTGTGACTCGACTCAAATTACATAGTTGTATCTACCTGTGACTCGACTCAAGTTACATAGTTGTATCTACTTGTGACTCGACTCAAATTACATAGTTGTATCTACTTGTGACTCGACTCAAGTTACATAGTTGTATTTACTTGTGACTTGACTCAAATTACATAGTTGTATCTACTTGTGACTCGACTCAAGTTACATAGTTGTATCGACTTGTGACTCAACTCACATAGTTGTATCTACTTGTGGCTCTACTCAAGTTACATAGTTGTATCTACTTGTGACTCGACTCACATAGTTGTATCTACCTGTGACTCGACTCAAATTACATAATTGTATCTACCTGTGACTCGACTCAAGTTACATAGTTGTATCTACTTGTGACTCGACTCAAGTTACATAGTTGTATTTACTTGTGACTCGACTCAAATTACATAGTTGTATCTACTTGTGACTCGACTCAAGTTACATAGTTGTATCTACTTGTGACTCGACTCACATAGTTGTATCGACTTGTGACTCAACTCACATAGTTGTATCTACTTGTGACTCAACTTACATAGTTGTATTTACTTGTGACTCAACTCAAGTTACATAGTTGTATCTACTTGTGATTCGACTCAAGTTACATAGTTGTATCGACTTGTGACTCAACTCACATAGTTGTATCTACTTGTGACTCAACTTACATAGTTGTATTTACTTGTAACTCAACTCAAGTTACATAGTTGTATCTACTTGTGATTCGACTCAAGTTACATAGTTGTATCTACTTGTGACTCGACTCACATAGTTGTATCTACCTGTGACTCGACTCAAGTTACATAGTTGTATCTACTTGTGACTCGACTCAAATTACATAGTTGTATCTACTTGTGACTCGACTCAAGTTACATAGTTGTATTTACTTGTGACTTGACTCAAATTACATAGTTGTATCTACTTGTGACTCGACTCAATTTACATAGTTGTATCTACTTGTGACTCGACTCACATAGTTGTATCTACTTGTGACTCGACTCACATAGTTGTATCTACTTGTGACTCGACTCAAGTTACATAGTTGTGTCTACTTGTGACTCAACTCAAATTACATAGTTGTATCTACTTGTGACTCAACTCAAGTTACATAGTTGTATCTACTTGTGACTCGACTAAAGTTACATAGTTGTATCTACTTGTGACTCGACTCACATAGTTGTATCTACCTGTGACTCGACTCAAATTACATAGTTGTATCTACTTGTGACTCGACTCAAGTTACATAGTTGTATTTACTTGTGACTCGACTCAAATTACATAGTTGTATCTACTTGTGACTCGACTCACATAGTTGTATCTACCTGTGACTCGACTCAAATTACATAGTTGTATCTACCTGTGACTCGACTCAAGTTACATAGTTGTATCTACTTGTGACTCGACTCAAATTACATAGTTGTATCTACTTGTGACTCGACTCAAGTTACATAGTTGTATTTACTTGTGACTTGACTCAAATTACATAGTTGTATCTACTTGTGACTCGACTCAAGTTACATAGTTGTATCGACTTGTGACTCAACTCACATAGTTGTATCTACTTGTGGCTCTACTCAAGTTACATAGTTGTATCTACTTGTGACTCGACTCACATAGTTGTATCTACCTGTGACTCGACTCAAATTACATAATTGTATCTACCTGTGACTCGACTCAAGTTACATAGTTGTATCTACTTGTGACTCGACTCAAGTTACATAGTTGTATTTACTTGTGACTCGACTCAAATTACATAGTTGTATCTACTTGTGACTCGACTCAAGTTACATAGTTGTATCTACTTGTGACTCGACTCACATAGTTGTATCGACTTGTGACTCAACTCACATAGTTGTATCTACTTGTGACTCAACTTACATAGTTGTATTTACTTGTGACTCAACTCAAGTTACATAGTTGTATCTACTTGTGATTCGACTCAAGTTACATAGTTGTATCGACTTGTGACTCAACTCACATAGTTGTATCTACTTGTGACTCAACTTACATAGTTGTATTTACTTGTAACTCAACTCAAGTTACATAGTTGTATCTACTTGTGATTCGACTCAAGTTACATAGTTGTATCTACTTGTGACTCGACTCACATAGTTGTATCTACCTGTGACTTGACTCAAATTACATAGTTGTATCTACTTGTGACTCGACTCAAGTTACATAGTTGTATCTACTTGTGACTCGACTCAATTTACATAGTTGTATTTACTTGTGACTCGACTCAAATTACATAGTTGTATCTACTTGTGACTCGACTCAAGTTACATAGTTGTATCTTATTGTGACTGGACTCAAGTTACTTAGTTGTATCTACTTGTGACTAGACTCAAATTACTTAGTTGTATCTACTTGTGACTCGACTCAAATTACATAGTTGTATCTACTTGTGACTCGACTCAAGTTACACAGTTGTATCAACTTG
>JAVGWX010000015.1:3823867-3848867 GCA_036924085.1 Ariolimax columbianus
CCATCACCAGTGGAAGCTCTATGGCAGTGGCGACAGACTCAGGATGACCGCCACTTTTTTCGAAAAAATAATGGTTACTGTCTGACTGCGTACGAAGAAGAAGAAGAAGAAGAAGAAGAAGAAGATCAAGTGAATGTAAAAGAAACTGGTTGTATACCGACTCTGCAGAGTTTTCTAGACCAGTATAACAAAGTTAAGTTAAGGAAAGGCTTTAGCCAATGGCTCGTTCTTCCTTGATCATTGGGATAGGTATTCATATTAATGACTCTAACAAAGGCAGCAGTCAGCTCAAGACTCCTGACATTGTTGAACAACTTCTCAAAGTTGGGTGGACCATCCATTGACATACAGGGTCTGGAATGCTTCCCATCTGTCAGATCTCTTTGGGAAGAGCACCATTTCTGCGTCTGTCTTCACAAGGTGGGTTGCGCTGCACTGTATTTTGCGCTTGGTGATCTGGTGCATCCGTCTTCAGCATACATTTTGGGAGAGCTGTTAGTTAAGACTCCTCTCATAGGGAATCAATTTCACAAGACTCTCGTCTTCCCAACCCGTTTTACGGACAATCCAAGGCGCACACGTCACATGACGTCCTGCAATAACCAAAAGGACTTTGTCTGCAGTTGAAATGAGCCTGCCTCGTCAACATATAATACAAACAAAAAGACAGAAATCAGACTAACCTCTCCTTCTCTTCTCTCAACTTCTTAATCTCCGGAAACACTTTCTCGTAGAATTCCCTCATCTTGCCATCCTTTGCCCTGGAATAGAATATTTCAAGGTCAAATCTTTCGGAACACTAACTTACTTGAAGGGGAGGTAGACTAACGTCTGGTCGGACAAAACATACCGGCCAAGACCCTCACCTCGGCTTCCTAGTAGCCCTGGAAATGGGCTGTTTTCATGGTAGCCTGGCTAACGAGGTGGGGGATCGATGTGATCCCTGTAGTAGTGTAAAAAGTAAAGTAAAGTAACCCATTACTGCCGTAGGGGTGTGAGATGTTAGCAATCTCACATTTCAAAGGCTCGGCTATATGAGGGCGGTAGCCATCTCCTCTCCCTCGCCACTTTTACTTCCCGGACTGAACTGGTACCCATTTAAGGCTGGGTCGACCCGAGAGCCATTGCGGTCTGAAAAAAACATTACCGCCTCAACTGGGGAATGAACCCAGGCCCACTCAGATGCGAAGCCAGAGCACTAACCACTGCACTACGTGGCTCCACAAATGAAGCCAAGCATAGCACAACCGCCTGGACGATGTGAGGAAAGCTACTGCAACCCACCACATAACGTCCTTCTCAGAGCAGTAAAAAAGAGTAACATATTCATTATGGGCATTCGCAAACAACGACTTACTTAGTAGACCTGTCATTCTACATGTCCCTGTGCTGGTCCCAGGTCCATCGTGAGCTGGATGTAGCAGGGAGGAAGATTTCCTGCTTAGTGGGCGAGATTTGAGCAGCTTATTACTCCACAAGTACTGCCGAAGATGGATGTGTTGGACCGAAAGGTGCAAATATCGCAGTCAAGCTGTAAACTAGCGACACAACGCATTCCGTTCTCCGGACTACATCCTGCTACTTGCAAAGCCCTGTTCAGAGCTTGGTAGCAGGAGATTGAGAACGAACGCAGCAGAAGAAGAAGACTCCACTAGTGCTGCAGAGGGTAGTTAACTGATGTGCGAGACGGCTTAATAGACCAAAACACTAGAGAAAAGTAGACCCGCAGCCTGTCAGACGCTATCTATGTTGCTCTTAACAAACCACCTAACCATGACCGGTGATATGCCACGTCACACAGTTAGTCGCCTCTTACGACATGCTCTCTTCTCGGTATGATGCCACTCTTGTCCTTGTCATACACAAAAACCCCAGCGGACCACTCGGGGTCCATTACTTACTGATCATGTCTAATGAATCATGTCACACAGCAGAGGTCCAGTGTTCAGCCACACCGACTGTCGTTTCATTTTCGTCCGAGCACGTCTTCCATCGAACATGCATATGGAAAGTTGTGGCATGTCAGTGTTCTTGGTCCCGGACAGCACCGTATTCGAAGTATCGTTGCTGTTGTATTGTCATATAAGATTTGTTCTGTATCGAGTCACCCCAGACCGAAGTCTAACGTTCCCCATATTGGATATTGGCGGAGGCTGAAGATTTAGCTAGGGAACGAGTTTCCTTCATACGAGCTGTGACAGGAGCAACGTTCGACAAAGGGCATGCTACATGATGATGAAGTGTGCCCTCTGCATAGTCTTCTCCTGCAGCCGTATCTATGGAAACTGTTGCTTGTCGTCCCATTTCTTGAAGCGACATTTTCTAGGGTTTCCTCGGGTAGGTTGTGTTTTTGTAAGAAACTCCGTTCAGACTTACGTCTCATTTTCTGAAATTAGTGTCCGCACATTAAGTATCTTGGGTCGGTGATCTGTTTGTCTCTCTCCACATCTGCTGCAACACTTCTGCTCCAGAGGGTGCTATACTGAAATGCTGAGTTCTAACGTTTGCTTGAAGCTACTCATGCCGAGCTGAGTTAACACTTGGTAAAGTTGAAGGTCAGTCACATGGCCGTCGGAGATAACTCTTTATGGACTAAACCGCAGCCTATGTGAGGTGGGGTTGCCAGTTACCTTCCTTGTTTTTACCTTTCCCAATTCATATGTCAGGTACAGGGGACGGCGTGGCCTAGTGGTTAAGTGGTACGGCTCACAATCCGAAGGTGCTGGGTTCGATCCCCATCACATCACCGGCCATTACCCCGAGGAAGCAAACCCTTAGAAAATGCAGGAGGAAGCAGACCTTTACATAAAATGCATGCCGAAGTTAGATGCCCAGGCGCAAAATAGAAACGGCAGTTCAACACACACCGCTTTGGGGAATAATGAAATGAGGTCAACGCAAAAAAATGTTTCCCCACCTGAAACTGAAAGACAAAACAAGATAATCGAGAGGAACTAGTAGTTGAATATTACTTTGAAAATAAACTTAAATTTACCACGGATAGATTTTTTTTTCTCAAAAACAATTCACCCATACCCTCCAACATGTTACACAACCCTATGATATACACAACCCTATGATAAACGTTTCACATAGCACTATATCTGGCTCCTGCATTTTGTACCTCATTTCTAGATCACAAACATTTTTGGCACTCTCTCAACTTCTTACACCTTACGTCGCCAACGAAGACTGCGATGGCTTGGTCATGTTCATCACATAGAAGACGGACGCATCCCCAAAGATATTCTCTCCGGGCATCTGGCTTGTGGTAAAAGAACAGCTGGCCGACCACAGCTGCGGTTAAAAGACGCATGGAAGCGAGACATGACGGCTCTAGATTTGGATCTGACATCTTGGGTAGACATAGTTGCAGACTGATTCAAATGGAGATGTAACCTGAAGAGTCACCTCAGGCTGGGCGAAAATGAGCTCAAGCAACACAGGGAAGTGAAGGGACAACGCCGAACTGTAAAGGAAACCAAAAAACTCAGTAGAGAGTTGCTTCTCCAAGGTGGCATCAACCTACAGGTTGAAATGGACTGAAATGGGGCTGCTCTAACTTCTTATCGGCCAAAATACAATTACAAGACAAACGGTCAGCAGCGTGCTCCAAGCCATCTCAAGCTCCAAACAAGAAAAACTCTCACATGAAATAAAATTCAACATCGGGTTGCTGTCCCCCCCCCCAAAAAAAAACAGATGCAGTCCTACAATGGATTCCGGTGCACTGTAGGATCCTTGGAAACAATAAAGCAGATGAGCTCACAAAAGCCGGCATGCAGACTCGCCCACCCCAGAGCTATAAAGAAGCAGACACTCATCAAACGATCCATGAGGACAGAATGGAGAGACCAGCACAAAGAATACAAACTAACTAATGACAGCATAGACAAACTTGGCAGAAATTGGCAGACAAAGATCTTCAGACTCAGAGCGGGACATTGTAGACTTAAGGCCCACCTCCACAGAATGGGACTCAGAGACAACACCACATGCAACTGCGGAGCACCCAAACAAACACCAGAACATATCCTGCAGCACTGCCCTACTTATGTAGACCAAAGAGAGGCAGTCTGGCCTGGGGAAGCGACCATTCTCAAAAAGCTGTGGGGGACTGACTGAAGATATGAGATGCAGTCTCCTTCGTGAACCTCATCGGGTTAGAAGCACAAGCGAGGATGTCAAGTGGGGCTCTTAATCCATATAATTTCCCAGATTACTCCTCCCTTCATGAATATCGAACCCTTGATGCTTCTCCTCTGCTGTCAACTGATTCACTCCATCTTCGACCCCCAACCACCTACACAAGCCAGCATGCACGCTAGCTCTAGACTCACTTTCTCTTGGAGTTGTTCTCACACTTTTCCGTCTTCTTCAGCCAAGATTGCATCAGCTGATCATACCGCTCAGTCAGGTAACGCTCCTGGAAAACACAAAAAGATGGACGGACATTTTAACAATATTTTTGGGGCTGAAATAACAAATATTTTGTTGTCAAGTGTCACTACAGAGTTTGTCCTAATTGCTGGAATTTTTGAGTGGAGAATTTATACAGGTGAGGATTAAAGATCGCTTGCCCATGTTGTCACAATGAAGTGTGCAAACTTTTTTTTTTTTTTTGTGGAGAAGGGCGAGAAAAAAAATCAGAAATGAGAAAAAAAGCAGAAATAAGATAAAAAGGAGAAGGGAGAGAAAAAGGAGAAGGGAAAGAAACAATAAATGAAAGAGAAAAAACGAGAAGGAAGAGAAAAAAAGGAGAAGGGATAGAAAAAAGGAGAACGGAAAAGATGAGAAGGGAGAGAAAAAAAGGCGAAGGGAGAGAAAAAAAGGCGAAGGGGGAAAAAGGAGAAGGGAGAGAAAAAAGGAGAAGGGAGAGAAAAAAGGGCGAAAAAATAGAAGGGAGAGAAAAAAGAAGGTAGAGAAAAAGAGAAAGGAGAGAATAAAGAAGGGCAAGGAAAAGGAAGAAGGGAAAGGAAAAAGAAAAGATAGAAAAAAGAAGGGAGAGAAAGGAGAAGGAAGAGAAAAAATTAGAAGGGAGAGAAAAAAGAAATTAGAGAAAAAAGGAGAAGGGAGAGAACAAAGGAGAAGGGAGAGGAAATAATGAGGAAGGAGAAAAGGAGAGGAGAAAGGAGAGAAAAAAGGACAAGAGAAAGAAAAAAAAAGGAGGGGAGAAGAAAGGAGAAGAGAGAGAAGAAATGAGGTGAAGAAAAAATGAGGGGAGAAGAAAGGAGAGCAACAAGAAGGGAGAGGAAAAAAGGAGAAGGGAGAGAAATAGGAGAAAGGAGAGAAGAATAGAAAGAAAAAAGGAGAATAGAGAAGAACAGAAAGAAAAAAGAATAGAGAAGAATGGTACAACATAGTTAACCGAATGCACCAAGGGCAGAAAAAATGAGACATCATGAATGAACAACGACAGGAAGTGAATTGATGTGTGTCATTACGAGAACACGTCTTGCTCCCAGTACTCCTGTCCTATCTGGTGCAGAACACTTCAGGACGTACTTAGTAGCCCAGGCTATCGCAGCCTCTGATTGGTCGTAGTCGCTTGTGGATAAGTTGCACCGAATCTCACACGCCTGAAGCCAAGAACGGCTTTTTAATACATTTTTCTGGTTGGGAGTAATCGCCAATAGCCGACATCGTTGTCGAGGATGGAGTGTTAGAGACTTCATTGTATGAGGCAACGAATTGTTTATGAGGTGGGGTAGGGTGGGCAGTTCCTCTCCTACTTGTATTTCCTTCTCTAACAGAAAGCCCGGTAGTCATTTACGGCTGGGTCAACTGATACATGTTGGCAATGGTGAATGTAGAGTAGAGAACTTGTTTGTAATAGCAAAGGTAATGGGTTTGTTCCTCATTATGGATCCGCTCTGGTTGACTTAGCTGTAAATGAGCACCTAGCTCAGCGTTAATGGAGGAACGACAGAAACGAAAGGAAATGGCCACCACACCTCATAAACAGCTGTGACGTAGTTAATGAAGACTCATTCTTCATCCAGTGTTCGTGACAGGACTACCTTTACGCCTCATTGAATCACACAGTCAATTTGGTTGTATTAGGGTATGTGAGCTATAAAAAATGGAGGTACTCCTTCAGTCTGCCCCTGGGGAGCCATGCATTGAACCTGACATTAGTGTACAGAACCAACATCTCCAGGAAGTCGCTAGCTTCACCTACCTAGACAGTACCCTCACCAGACAGTCACTAGCTTCACCTACCTAGACAGTACCCTCACCAGACGCTAGCTTCACCTACCTAGACAGTACCCTCACCAGACAGTCACTAGCTTCACCTACCTAGACAGTACCCTAACCAGACGCTAGCTTCACCTACCTAGACAGTACCCTCACCAGACGCTAGCTTCACCTACCTAGACAGTACCCTCACCAGACGCTAGCTTCACCTACCTAGACAGTACCCTCACCAGACAGTCACTAGCTTCACCTACCTAGACAGTACCCTCACCAGACGCTAGCTTCACCTACCTAGACAGTACCCTCACCAGACGCTAGCTTCACCTACCTAGACAGTACCCTCACCAGACGCTAGCTTCACCTACCTAGACAGTACCCTCACCAGACGCTAGCTTCACCTACCTAGGCAGTACCCTCACCAGACAGTCGCTAGCTTCACCTACCTAGACAGTACCCTCACCAGACGCTAGCTTCACCTACCTAGGCAGTACCCTCACCAGACAGTCGCTAGCTTCACCTACCTAGGCAGTACCCTCACCAGACAGTCGCTAGCTTCACCTACCTAGACAGTACCCTCACCAGACAGACGCTAGCTTCACCTACCTAGGCAGTACCCTCACCAGACGCTAGCTTCACCTACCTAGACAGTACCCTCACCAGACGCTAGCTTCACCTACCTAGGCAGTACCCTCACCAGACAGTCGCTAGCTTCACCTACCTAGACAGTACCCTCACCAGACAGTCGCTAGCTTCACCTACCTAGACAGTACCCTCACCAGACAGACGCTAGCTTCACCTACCTAGGCAGTACCCTCACCAGACAGTCGCTAGCTTCACCTACCTAGACAGTACCCTCACCAGACGCTAGCTTCACCTACCTAGGCAGTACCCTCACCAGACAGTCGCTAGCTTCACCTACCTAGGCAGTACCCTCACCAGACAGTCGCTAGCTTCACCTACCTAGACAGTACCCTCACCAGACAGACGCTAGCTTCACCTACCTAGGCAGTACCCTCACCAGACGCTAGCTTCACCTACCTAGACAGTACCCTCACCAGACGCTAGCTTCACCTACCTAGGCAGTACCCTCACCAGACAGTCGCTAGCTTCACCTACCTAGACAGTACCCTCACCAGACAGTCGCTAGCTTCACCTACCTAGGCAGTACCCTCACCAGACAGTCGCTAGCTTCACCTACCTAGACAGTACCCTCACCAGACAGACGCTAGCTTCACCTACCTAGGCAGTACCCTCACCAGACGCTAGCTTCACCTACCTAGACAGTACCCTCACCAGACGCTAGCTTCACCTACCTAGGCAGTACCCTCACCAGACAGTCGCTAGCTTCACCTACCTAGGCAGTACCCTCACCAGACAGTCGCTAGCTTCACCTACCTAGACAGTACCCTCACCAGACAGACGCTAGCTTCACCTACCTAGGCAGTACCCTCACCAGACGCTAGCTTCACCTACCTAGACAGTACCCTCACCAGACGCTAGCTTCACCTACCTAGGCAGTACCCTCACCAGACAGTCGCTAGCTTCACCTACCTAGACAGTACCCTCACCAGACAGTCGCTAGCTTCACCTACCTAGACAGTACCCTCACCAGACAGTCGCTAGCTTCACCTACCTAGACAGTACTCTCACCAGGTAGTACCCTCTTCAGACAGTCGCTAGCTTCGCCTACCTAGGCAGTATCCTCACCAACAACTCTAGGCAGTCGCTAGCTTCACCTACCTAGGCAGTTTCCTCACTAGAGAAACGAATATCGACAGTGAGGTCAATAACAGGATTGCATTCCTGTGAGACATGGACAATGTATAACAGACAGCTGTTTTCACTTGAGCCTTTCTGAGTAGGCTGCTCAGGATAAGTGGCAGGATATCATCTTCTGCATTTATTCTCAATCTCCCACTACCAAGCCCTGAACAGGGCTTTGCAAGATGCAGTCCGAAGAATGGAATTGCGTTGTGTCGCTAGTTTACAGTTTGACTGCGATTTTTGCACCTTTCGGTCCGACACATCTGTCTTTGGCAGGACAATGTGTCTAATTCTTAGCAATACTAACATGTCGAGCATCCATACACTTCTGAAATTGGCTCAGTTATGATGGACGGGGCATGTTGTTCGTATGACAGATGAGCATATCCCCAAGCAGCTGTTCGACAGTGATGGAGTATCAACCAATCAAAACCAGCTGAGCAAACAGGACTGTCAACAGTGATGGAGTATCAACCAATCAAAACCAGCTGATCAAACTACAGGACTGCCGACAGTGATGAAGTATCAACCAACCAAAACCAGCTGATCAAACTGCAGGACTGTCGACAGTAATGAAGTATCAACCAATCAAAACCAGCTAATCAAACTAACTGTTGACAGTGATGGAGTATCAACCAATCAAAACCGTTCAGTTTTCTGTGGTGAAGCACAGGTCTTCAACAAATACTTGGAAGATTGTTCCTGTCCTGTGCCATCCTTGCCAGCTCTGCCCACGTCTTCCCTGTTGCCTTAATGTTTGTCGCAAGCTCTCTTCTCTAGGTATGTTTAGTCAGGCCCACCATACTGAACAGGACGTCGCGCAGGGTCTAGCACAATACACTGACCAGGACGTCGCTCAGCGTCAGGCACAATACACTGACCAGGACATCGCTTAGGGTCAGGCACAATACACTGACCAGGACGTCGCTCAGGGTCAGGCACAATACACTGACCAGGACGTCGCTCAGGGTCAGGCACAATACACTGACCAAGACCACAAGCTCTCTTCCATGTAGCGTTCCCTGGGAACAGGCTGTTTTCAAGGCAGTCTGGCTGATTGATATGTGGATTGATGTAATCCCCGTAGTAGTGAACGCCACGCAGATGAAGCCAAGCATAGGACAATCGCCTCGAGAACAGCGGTCCACCTTCATCAGCATCCTCAGGATGTGAGGAAAGCTACTACAACCGCCAATTAACATCCTTTTCAGGGCGCACAAAAGAATAAACGTACTCATTATGGGCCTTAAACAACAACAAAAGGTCTGCCTCTTTTTATCTTGGCTTGGAGATTCCAGAAAAAAAGTTTTGTAATGCTATCAGCTGTTTTCCATAGGAGAAGGTGAAAAAGAAGAAAAAAGAAAAGAATACAAAAAAAAAAAAAGATGATAATGTGGAAAAACAAAGAAAAAGTAAGAGTGGAAGAAAAGAGAGTAGACACACAGGAGAGATTAAACAAGAGGCAGAAGAAGGAAACAAAAAAACACAGGTAAAAGAGGAGAAAGAAGAAGAAGAAAAGGAAGAAGTGGAAGAGAAAGAAGAAATGGCACACCTTTACCAGAAGCTGTTGAGAGAGAGAACCTACCCTTATTCTTCTGGCCTGGTTTCGTCGCTTCAGGTGCAGGATCAGACGAGCTCTGAACTCCTTGTGTCTGAGGAGTAGAGAGGCAATATTGTTAATGTTGGAATGTTAACAGTTAACATTGGCAAAGCTGGAATGTTCTCAGCTAACATTGGCAAAGCTGGAATGTTAACATCTAACATTGTCAAAGCTGAAATGTTAACAGCTAACATTGTCAAAGCTGAAATGTTAACATCTAACATTGTCAAAGCTGGAATGTTAACATCTAACATTGTCAAAGTTGGAATGTTAACATCTAACATTGTCAAAGCTGGAATGTTAACATCTAACATTGTCAAAGCTGGAATGTTAACATCTAACATTGTCAAAGCTGGAATGTTAACATCTAACATTGTCAAAGCTGGAATGTTAACATCTAACATTGTCAAAGCTGGAATGTTAACATCTAACATTGTCAAAGCTGGAATGTTAACATCTAACATTGTCAAAGCTGGAATGTTAACATCTAACATTGTCAAAGCTGGAATGTTAACATCTAACATTGTCAAAGCTGGAATGTTAACATCTAACATTGTCAAAGCTGGAATGTTAACATCTAACATTGTCAAAGCTGGAATGTTAACATCTAACATTGTCAAAGCTGGAATGTTAACATCTAACATTGTCAAAGCTGGAATGTTAACATCTAACATTGTCAAAGCTGGAATGTTAACATCTAACATTGTCAAAGCTGGAATGTTAACATCTAACATTGTCAAAGCTGGAATGTTAACATCTAACATTGTCAAAGCTGGAATGTTAACATCTAACATTGTCAAAGCTGGAATGTTAACATCTAACATTGTCAAAGCTGGAATGTTAACATCTAACATTGTCAAAGCTGGAATGTTAACATCTAACATTGTCAAAGCTGAAATGTTAACAGCTAACATTGTCAAAGCTGAAATGTTAACAGCTAACATTGTCAAAGCTAGAATGTTAACAGCTGATGTGCATGAACACACTGTTTTTCTTTCTGTCTGTTTGTCTCTCTCTCTCTCTCTCTCTCTCACACACACAAATTATGAACAAGACATATGTAAGACACAAAGCCACAAACAAAGCACTCACTTCTTGATATTCTCGTGATACACTGGGGTGTCCGATGGCTGGTGGTAGAGAGGCTGAAACGAAGGTCACAATTGTCAGTTTACTGGTTCTGTCTTAATAAATATCTGTCACAAATTGGCAAAAAGGTGTCACAAGATATAGGTGTTCTTTCGAAGAGCACTGCACGGGCTGGGACAGATGATCCTGTCCCTTAATACAAGCAATGAACAAAATCTTTGTCTAAACTTGGACAAGACCAAGACTTCAGATTAGGAAGGATGAAGAGGGAGAAAAAGAGGTTGGGGTGAGAGGGAAGGTGGGAGGCAGGGAGAGCGTAGGGAGGAAAGATGGGAGGCAGGGATTGGGAGGGAGGAAATGGAAGTGAGAGATGAGTGGTAAGAGACGATGAATGGGAGAGAGAAAGAGTGGGAGAGAGAGAGAGTGGGAGAGAGAAAGAGTGGGAAAGAGAAAGAGTGGGGAAGAGAAAGAGTGGGAAAGAGAAAGAGTGGGAAAGAGAAAGAGTGGGAAAGAGAAAGAGTGGGAAAGAGAAAGAGTGGGAAAGAGAAAGAGTGGGAGAGAGAAAGAGTGGGAGAGAGAAAGAGTGGGAGAGAGAAAGAGTGGGAAAGAGAAAGAGTGGGAGAGAGAAAGAGTGGGAAAGAGAAAGAGTGGGAAAGAGAAAGAGTGGGAGAGAGAAAGAGAGTGGAAGAGAGAAAGAGTGGAAGAGAGAAAGAGTGGAAGAGAGAAAGAGTGAAAGAGAGAAAGAATGGGAGAGAGAAAGAATGGGAGAGAGAAAGAATGGGAGAGAGAAAAAGTGGGAGAGAGAAAGAATGGAAGAGAGAAAGAGTGGGAGAGAGAAAGAGTGGGAGAGAGAAAGAATGGGAGAGAGAAAGAATGGGAGAGAGAAAGAGAGTGGAAGAGAGAAAGAATGGGAGAGAGAAAGAATGGGAGAGAGAAAGAATGGGAGAGAGAAAGAATGGAAGAGAGAAAGAATGGGAGAGAGAAAGAGTGGGAGAGAGAAAGAATGGGAGAGAGAAAGAGAGTGGAAGAGAGAAAGAATGGGAGAGAGAAAGAATGGGAGAGAGAAAGAATGGGAGAGAGAAAGAGAGTGGAAGAGAGAAAGAGTGGAAGAGAGAAAGAATGGGAGAGAGAAAGAATGGGAGAGAGAAAGAGTGGGAGAGAGAAAGAGTGGGAGAGAGAAAGAATGGGAGAGAGAAAGAATGGGAGAGAGAAAGAGTGGGAGAGAGAAAGAGTGGGAGAGAGAAAGAGTGGGAGAGAGAAAGAGTGGGAGAGAGAAAGAGTGGGAGAGAGAAAGAATGGGAGAGAGAAAGAATGGGAGAGAGAAAGAGAGAGAAGAGAGAAAGAATGGGAGAGAGAAAGAGTGGGAGAAAGAAAGAATGGGAGAGAGAAAGAGTGGGAGAGAGAAAGAATGGGAGAGAGAAAGAATGGGAGAGAGAGAGAGTGGGAAAGAGAAAGAGTGGGAGAGAGAAAGAATGGAAGAGAGAAAGAATGGGAGAGAGAAAGAGTGAGAGAGAGAAAGAATGGGAGAGAGAAAGAATGGGAGAGAGAAAGAATGGGAGAGAGAAAGAGTGGGAGAGAGAAAGAGTGGGAGAGAGAAAGAATGGGAGAGAGAAAGAATGGGAGAGAGAAAGAGTGGGAGAGAGAAAGAGTGAGAGAGAGAAAGAGTGGGAGAGAGAGAAAGAGTGAGAGAGAGAAAGAGTGGGAGAGAGAAAGAGTGATAGAGAGAAAGAGTGGGAGAGAGAGAAAGAGTGAGAGAGAGAAAGAGTGGAAGAGAGAAAGAGTGGGAGAGAGAAAGAGTGGGAAAGAGAAAGAGTGGGAAAGAGAAAGAGTGAGAGAGAGAAAGAGTGAGAGAGAGAAAGAGTGGAAGAGAGAAAGAGGGAGAAAGAGTGGGAGAAAGAGAGAGGGAGAGAGAAAGAATGGGAGAGAGAAAGAGTGGGAGAAAGAAAGAGAGTGGGAGAGAAAAAGAGGGAGAAAGAGTGGGAGAAAGAGAGAGGGAGAGAGAAAGAATGGGAGAGAGAAAGAGTGGGAGAAAGAAAGAGAGTGGGAGAGAAAAAGAGAAGATAATCATATCAGCTCAACATTTGGTTCTAGTTACTCTGACAAATAGAGAGAAAGAGAGAGTGGGGGAAGGCAGAGAGAGGGGGAAAGAGTGAGGACAGATAGAGAGAAGAGAGAGAAGATATAATCTTAACAATCGTGGGGCCCAGTTTCTCAAACAGCGAGAGGACATAGCAATCTTACCAACTCAATCTTGGGTCCCAGTTTCTCAAACAGCGAGAGGACATAGCAATCTTACCAACTCAATCTTGGGTCCCAGTTTCTCAAACAGAGAGAGGACATAGCAATCTTACCAACTCAATCTTGGGTCCCAGTTTCTCAAACAGAGAGAGGACATAGCAATCTTACCAACTCAATCTTGGGTCCCAGTTTCTCAAACACTTTGTGAGCTGTCTCAGCTTTTTTCTGTGAACAAACAGAATTTGATTTGAAAACGGAATTATCGAGCCTAGCTTACTTATTTCCCATTCCCTGAGCACCACAACTTACTTCCCCCGTCCTATGTATCAAGATTTACTTCCCCTGTTCTGGACATCACGGCTTCTTTCCCCTGTCCGGGGCACCAGGACTTACTTCCCTTGCCATGGGCACCACGATTTACTTCCCGTCCTGGGCACACATCAGACATCATGTTTCCGTGTCCATCTAAGAAGTGGCGGAGTTTGTTGCTGCCCCTACAGTTGCCATCAGACTTGACAGCCACTGACCACTTAGATAGCCAGTGATCAAGGAATGAAGCAGTTAAGAGGACTGCGGGCAAGCCAAGGTCAGGGTCTTGGCCAGTATATTTTACCTGACCCTGACTAACATGTCTGATCTGTATATTGTGCCTGACCCTGACTAACATGTCTGATCGGTATATTGTGCCTGACCCTGACTAACATGTCTGATCGGTATATTGTGCCTGACCCTGACTAACTTAACTTAACGTCTTTATAGTGGTTTAGAAGACCCTGCAGAGTCTGTATAAAACCAGTTACATTTACATCACCTTGCTCTAAAAGCTATGCGCATCCAGTTTATTCTTAAATGCATTAACTGTCCCTGCCTCCACTACCTCCCCTGGCAATGCATTCCAAGCAGACACCACTCTCTGACTAAAAAAATATTTCCTAATATCTAATCTGGACCTCTATTTAGTCAGCTTGTAGCTATGCCCTCGTGTTATTATGGGTGGCTGTATTTTAAAAAACTTGTTATAGTCTAATTTATCCATTCCTCTGATCATCTTATAATCCTGTATTAAGTCACCACGAATTCTTCTCTCTTCGAGACACTGTAGGCCGGTTTTTCCGAGTCGTTCCTCATAACTGTAATTCTGGAATCCCACTTTCATCTTTGTCGCTCTTTTTTGTATTCTTTCCAGCATGTTTATGTCCCCTCTATGATAAGGACTCTACACCTGTACACAGTACTCCAATCTAGGTCTAACTAAAGCTTTATACAGTTTGACGATCACTTCCTTGCTCCTATGTTTAATATTTCTTTTTATCATACCTAACATTGCATTTGCCTTTTTCACTGCTACCTTAACTTGCTCACTCACGTTTCCTGTATGATCTATTATAACCCCTAGGTCCCTTTCCAATTTTGTTCTCTCCCATTCTGTAATTATGTTCCATATTGGATCTACCCATGTGGATGACTGTACATTTATCTACCTTAAACTCCATTTGCCAGCTTACAGACCATTCTCGAATTTTATCTAAATCCGACATCAATATATCCACTTCCGCTTTAGATGAGACACTACAGCATAGTTTTGTGTCATCAGCAAATTTTGCAATCATGGATCCCATATCAATGACCAAATCATTTATATATATCTGGGCTATACTCTGATGCTTGCACTGACCTAGAGTGCCCTAAGAGATGATCACTAAGGGATGCTGTAAAGTGGACCCACTCCAAATAAAGTAAAAGCATTTACCCTATTCTCCGCATAAATGACGTGGGCTATACTCTGATGCTTGCACTGACCTAGAGTGCCCTAAGGGAAGCTGTCAACTCGACCCACACCAAATAAAGTAAAAGCACTTACCCTATTCTCCGCATAAATGACCTGGGCTATACTCTGATGCTTGGGCTCGTACGACAGTTCATGGTCATCGGCCTTCTCCTCTTGAGGTTTGGATTTGTTCTCTAGAAGTACATCCTGAAATAAGGCAAGGTCTCGTCACACTACACCACATCATATATCAGGTCTGCCATGCAAAAAGGGCCAACTCACCAAGAATTTCAAAAACTGTTTTTTAACCCATTCACTACAGGTCCACAATTTTGGGAAGTAATTGCCATACATACTTTAAGTTTCCGTGTCCAAACAACACGTCATACAGTACACATCCAGTATCCAGCGACATGAATTATCTTGTCATTTGCCTCCAGCATGTCGCACCTATTGCACGTTTCCTGGAGGTTGAGGCAGGTCATCAGGTGGTCTGGGTCCTGTATTGCGCCACAGTCACATGTCATCATCTGTGTATCCCCATCGTTTCATATTCCTCTTGCATCGTGATACACCAGTTCGGAGTCTGTTCAGCAAATTCATGTTGTGTATGGTAGATGATGGCCGAGGGCAGGTTCCTCCGGAAGTTCCATCTCTGGGGCCTGCATCAATTCGTGCCATCTCTCGATGCGGTGACTTTCAGGGTTTGTCTGTATGGGCTGTGTTGATTTCAGGAAATTATATCTGGATTTGGGTCTTGTGATCTGTACTTGATGTCCAAACATTAGGTGGCTTGGGTCTTGTGCTCTGTACTTGATGTCCAAACATTGGGTGGCTTGGGTCTTGTGCTCTGTACCTGATGTCCAAACATTGGGAGGCTTGGGTCTTGTGCTCTGTACCTGATGTCCAAACATTGGGTGGCTTGGTTCGTGCTCCTGTTCTTCTCATGTGATTTCTGCTGCAGCTTTTCTTCGATTGTCAAGTGGTGCTATGCCAATTAGGGGGTATATTTTATCAATGGGGGTAGGTTTTATGTACCCTAATAGTACCCGACCCCCCCTCAAATATGGCAGTATCAACTAGCTTTGCATGGGCAGAGATTTTCCAGACTGACGCAGGGTATTCAGCTATGGAGAAACTCAAGGCAAGTGCAGATGTCCGAAGGACTGATGGCTGTGCCCCGCCCCTTATGTTGTGCCTCTCAGTTTTCGGATGATGATATTTCTTGCGTGTATCTTACGCTTTGTTTCCTGGCAGTGCGTCATGTAGGACCATATGCGGCCTAACTTCACAACCTAGATATTTGGGAGCTGTGCATCGTTCAAGCTCCTGCCCTTGTCACCTACTCTGCCATACATGATACTAAGTGATATTCTTACCTCTCTTCTACCATGGTATGTGTAGGTCTTTTATTTTTCTCATCGTTTTTAGTTTCTACAGGATAGGATTAGCCAGTCCCATGCTCTACCTTTGTTAGTCTGACTTGACTTTATCGATACTCTTCTACTATGGGGTATAGAGGCCTTTTTTCCCTTTCTTTGTGGCTCATAGATTCTTCAGGATGGGGTAATCAGCCCCCTGCCCAGCCATCATTAGTCACATCTAATGACATGCCTGGCAGGTTACAGTGTTACATTATTTGCTCCCAATTCGGGACCCAGTAATTCCAGCAATACATACAGCCACCAGTACTATTACACTCTCTCTGTTATATGAGGCAGGGATTTAAGAGTCCATAACTACTTCTGCGTGAATGGAGGAAGAGGAGGAGGAGGAGGAGAAGTAGGAGAAAAAAGAAGGTACAAATACAAATAACAAAGACTAGAGATGTCACTGAAGTATGGACCTAGATAAGCTCAGCTCCAAGAGAGAGCACACTGACTATGTACCCAGAGAAGGTCCATGAAGCTGTTCCCCAAGAGAGCACACTGGACTGTGGACCCAGAGAAGGTCCATGAAGCTGTTCCCCAAGAGAGCACACTGGACTGTGGACCCAGAGAAGGTCCATGAAGCTGTTCCCCAAGAGAGCACACTGGACTGTGGACCCAGAAAAGGTCCATGAAGCTGTTCCCCAAGAGAGCACACTAGACTATGTACCCAGAGAAGGTCCATGAAGCAGTTCCCCAAGAGAGCACACTGGACTGTGGACCCAGAAAAGGTCCATGAAGCTGTTCCCCAAGAGAGCACACTAGACTATGTACCCAGAGAAGGTCCATGAAGCAGTTCCCCAAGAGAGCACACTAAACTATGTACCCAGAGAAGGTCCATGAAGCAGTTCCCCAAGAGAGCACACTAGACTATGTACCCAGAGAAGGTCCATGACGCAGTTCCCCAAGAGAGCACACTAAACTATGTACCCAGAGAAGGTCCATGAAGCAGTTCCCCAAGAGAGCACACTAGACTATGTACTCAGAGAAGGTCCATGAAGCAGTTCCCCAAGAGAGCACACTAGACTATGTACCCAGAGAAGGTCCATGAAGCAGTTCCCCAAGAGAGCACACTAGACTATGTACCCAGAGAAGGTCCATGAAGCTGTTCCCCAAGAGAGCACACTAGACTATGTACCCAGAGAAGGTCCATGAAGCAGTTCCCCAAGAGAGCACACTAGACTATGTACCCAGAGAAGGTCCATGAAGCAACTCCCTAAAAAGATATCACACTGTACCATGGACCCAAAGAAGGTCCACGAAACAACTTTTAGTGAGATTCCATTGGGCCTCTGGACTTACAGAAGATCAAGGCAACAAGTCCCAGGTAAAGTCCAATGGAATATGGCCCTACAGAAGCTTAAGGACTTCAAGCAACAACTCCTAGAGAAGCTGTCTGGACTATGAACCACGAGAAGCCCACAGAACAACTCCTAAAGAAAGCACACTCAACTATGTTGAGAGAGAGAGAGAGAGAGAGAGAGAGAGAGGGAGAGAGAGAGAGAGAGGGGGGGATAGAGAACTGACCTGTTTCTTCTTTAGCTTGCTGATCTGCTGCTCCACATTGACCATGTCTCTGTCCACTTTGTCTATGTTGGACAGCAGCTCCTCCCTCAGGATCTTGTTTGCAGGGTCCTCCTGTGGCAGGATCGGGGAGATTGCCTCCACTTGTGGTGTGTAGGCAGGTTCCTGTACAACAAAGGAACAAACGTTACACAACAAATCAAAGAGAGCGTTAATGTGAAAATCTTTTAGATGGGTCGAAGACGCAGCACAGCAAATGAGCTGAAAGCAGTTAGAGGTTCATAGCTGGGAGGGTCAGAGATACAGCACAGTGAATGAGCTGAGAGCAGATAGAGGCTCATAGCTGGGAGGGTCAGATACAGCACAGTGAATGAGCTGAGAGCAGATAGAGGCTCATAGCTGGGAGGGTCAGATACAGCACAGTGAATGAGCTGAGAGCAGATAGAGTCTCGTAGCTGGGAGGGTCAGAGATACAGCACAGAGAATGAGCTGAGAACAGATAGAGGATCATAGAGGGTCAGAGATACAGCACAGCGAATGAGCGGACAGCAGATAGAAGCTCATAGCTGGGGCCAAGGCGCATAGGAAGCCTTCGACTACCTGGCAACAGACATTAACATGAGCCTTTGACTGGCTGGCAACAGACATTAACATGAGCCTTTGACTGGCTGGCAACAGACATTAACATGAGCCTTTGACTGGCTGGCAACAGACATTAACATGAGCCTTTGACTACCTGGCAACAGACATTAACATGAGCCTTCGACTACCTGGCAACAGACATTAACATGAGCCTTTGACTGGCTGGCAACAGACATTAACATGCCTGTTTAAATTCGAGGATTTCAAGTACAATCTCGAGAAGTGCTCACCCGCTTGATCTCCACGTCCACATGCAAGGGCTGTGTGAGGTCAGTCTGGTCAGTTTGTCGGGACCTCTTGATCGGGCTAGGGCCCAGATCCACCCCAGAGTGATGAGAGGTGGATGGTCCACTTGATCCCTGGCTGGGGCCAGCGCCACTCAAGGAGGGAAGAACTGCCAGATTGTCCGCGGAGTATCTGGACTGATAAGCATCATTCACACCTCTGGACGAGAGAACAGAAAATTTAGAGATTTATTTAATATGAAAACATAGAATTAGATAGTATGTGATAACAGAGCATTAGAAAATATTAAGAAAGAGAATTAGATATATAAGAATTAGATAATATAACTGAGAATTAGATAATTAACAGAGAATTAGATAATGTAATCAAGAATGAGATAATATAACAGAGTATTAGATAATATGGTGACAGAGAATTAGATAATATCATAACAGAGAATTAGATAATATGATTAACAGAGAATTAGATAACATGATAACAGATAATTAGATAACATAAATAGAGAGAATTAGATAATATAACAGAGAACTAAATAGGATAACAGAATTGGATAATATAAAAACAGAGAATTAGACAATATAACAGAGAAATAAATATGATAACGGAGAATTAGATAATATAAAAATAGACAATTAGAAAATATATATTAGGGGACTGAGGGTGCATTAACCGAGCTGACATAATTCAGTGAGCCAAAGCTGACTGCTTGCGTCAGAGACAGCGAGTCACTGATGTCTAAGACCCTCTTCTGCCTCTAAGTAGCATCCCACCAAACAGGCTGCACCCCTGCAGTCTGGTTGAGAGAAGAATGTTCAAAGATGGACGGCAAACCTCATCCAATCAGGATGAACACCGAAGAAATTATGATAAAAGAGAATTTGATGACATGAAAACATACAATTCAATAAGTATTTATGGGTGAGAGATAATAGATAATTTAGGTGATTAGAGAACAGATAATTTAGGTGATAAAAGAGATCAGATAATTAAGGTGATAAAGGAAACAGATAATTTAGGTGATAAAGGAAACAGATAATTTAGGTGATAAAAGAGAATAGATACCTTTGGTGATAAAAGAGAACAGATAATTTTTGTGACAAACGAAAACATAATATAGGTGATAAAAGAGAACAGATAATTTAGATGATAAAAAAGAACATAGATAATTTAGGTGATAAAAGAGAACACAGATAATATAGGTGATAAAAGAGAACAGATAATTTAGGTGATAAAAGAGAACAGATAATTTAGATGATAAAAAAGAACATAGATAATTTAGGTGATAAAAGAGAACACAGATAATATAGGTGATAAAAGAGAACAGATAATTTAGGTGATAAAAGAGAACAGATAATTTAGATGATAAAAAAGAACATAGATAATTTAGGTGATAAAAGAGAACACAGATAATATAGGTCATAAAAGAGAACAGATAATTTAGGTGATAAAAGAGAACACAGATAATATAGGTGATAAAAGAGAACAGATAATTTAGATGATAAAAAAGAACATAGATAATATAGGTGATAAAGAGAAGATAATGTTTTAATTAAGGAAACAGACATCATTTTTTTGTAATAAAGTGAGAAGACAATTTTGGTGATACTGACATTGAGATAAAGAGATGGAGAGAAAGGGACAGAGATGGAGTGAGAGAAATAGAAAGACAGAAATGGAGAGAGAGAAATGGAGTGAGAGAGACAGAGAAATTTGGAGAGATAACAGAAATGAGTTGATAGAGAAATGGAGTGAAAGAGAGAGAGAGAGAAATGGAGAGAGAGGCAGAGAGAGAGAGAGAGAGAGAGAAATGGAGAGAGAGGCAGAGAGAGAGAGAGAGAGAAATGGATGATAGAAAGAAATGGAGTGAAAGAGAGAGAGAGAGAAATGGAGAGAGAGGCAGAGAGAGAGAGAGAGAGAGACAGAAATGGAGAGAGAGGCAGAGAGAGAGAGAGAGAGAGAGAGAGAAATGGATGATAGAAAGAAATGGAGAGAGAGAGAGACATGGAGAGAGTGGCAGAGAGAGAGAGAGAAATGGAGAGAGAGGCAGAGAGAGAGACATAAATGGATGATAGAAAGAAATGGAGTGAGAGAGAGAGAGAAATGGAGAGAGAGAAATGGAGAGAGAGAAATGGAGAGAGAGAAATGGAGTGAGAGAGACAGAGAAATTTGGAGAGATAACAGAAATGAGTTGATAGAGAAATGGAGTGAAAGAGAGAGAGAGAGAGAGAGAGAGAGAGAAATGGAGAGAGAGGCAGAGAGAGAGAGATACAGAAATGTCTGTGGTCAGCCGCGGTCTTTGTGTAGGACAAGAACAAGAATAGGACCACTGCCCCACAGAGAGCATGTCGTAAGAGGCGACTAACTGTGTGACATGGTATAGCACTAGTCATGGTTAGGTGGTTTGTTTAGAGCGGCATAGATGGCGCCTAACAGGCTGTGGGTCGATTTTGCTCTGGTGTTTGAGCCTATTAAGACGAACTCACGCAGCGGAGTATTAAGCTGCTCCAGCCTAGCCCACTAAGCAGGAAACCCTTCTCCCGGCTACATCCAGCTCATACGAGGGTTGGGACCTGCACGGGGGGCATCGGCTCATGTAGACGTACAGGTGGACTAAGGATACAGAAATGGAGGGAGAGAGAGACGGAGAAATATGGAGAGATAAACAGAAATGGGGTGAGAGAGAAATGGAGTGAAAGAGAGAAATGCAATAAGAGAGAGTGGGGGGGGGGAGAGAACGGAGAGAAGGAGGGAGAGAGAGAGATGGGGAAAGGGAGGGAGAGAGATGGGGAGGGAGAGAGATATGGGGAGGGAGAGAGATATGAGAGGGGAGAGAGATATGAGAGGGGAGAGGGAGAGAGAGAGAGAGAGGAGAGGGGAGAGGGAGAGAGATGGGGAGAGGGAGAGATATAGGAGAGGGAGAGAGAGAGAGAAAGGGAGAGAGGGAGAGAGAAAGGGAGAGAGAGACACAGAGAGAGTGAGAGAGATAGAGAGAAGGCTTGTATGCCAACACAATACAGTGAATAGGAACAGCTGTTCTGGTGGGAAAAACTTGCACACAAAAGAGGACGAGGTTACAGCGAACGAGCAGATACAAAAATAACTGGATTAATAAGACATGAGAACAGGCCAGGCACTCAGCAAGCACTGGATGGCCCTCCACCACAAACACCAGGTTAGCTGAGTGTGTGGCGAGGGGTCAAACAGTCGAGCGCTGGGCACGGCTTGCTGATATCCGATACAGTTCACGTACGGATGTGTGAAGGGGAGTTTCGTTATGCACGGCTGTACTGGTTGTTCCGTAGGGTGCAATGTCCCCTGCTAGTCCAGGGGAGATGGACTGTAAAGTTATAGGGGAGGGGACTGCGTAAGGAAGTGGCTAGTGATGCAGTTTGCAGTTCGAACATGCTCAACAAGATAGTGTCCCCGTGGGAAGATATGATTACAGAGAATGAGAGAGGGGTGGCCCACTTGCTACATGGCTGGGACCAGCGACACTCGAGGAGGGAAGGCCTTGGAGTATCTGGACTGTAAGCATCGTTCACACATCCAGGGGGCAGACTTTGAACAATTTAAAAATGCCATTTAAAAAATGCATGCTGAAGTCAGATGCACTGGGCCGGAAGGCACAAGACAGTACAACAATACAGCACTCCACCTTAAGAACTATTGCAACGGCAAGACAACAATCCACGATATTGCGTAAAGTGCCATATGATGTCAATTTAATGGACCAAGGGTACAGTGATGTCAAGTTAATGGACCATGGGTAGAGTGATGTCAAGTTAATGGGCTAATAGTAGAGTGATGTAAAGTTAAATGGACCATGAGTAAAGTGATGTAAAGTTAATGGACCAAAGGTAGAGTGATGTCAAGTTAATGGACCAAGGGTAGAGTGATGTCAAGTTAATGGACTAATAGTAGAGTGATATAAAGTTAATGGACCATGGGTAAAGTGATGTAAAGTTAATGGATCATGGGTAAAGTGATGTAAAGTTAATGGACCATGGGTAAAGTGATGTAAAGTTAATGGACCATGGGTAAAGTGATGTCAAGTTAATGGACCAAGGGTAGAGTGATGTCAAGTTAATGGGCTAATAGTAGAGTGATGTAAAGTTAATGGACCATGGGTAAAGTGATGTAAAGTTAATGGACCATGGGTAAAGTGATGTAAAGTTAATGGACCAAAGGTAGAGTGATGTCAAGTTTATGGACCAAGGGTAGAGTGATGTCAAGTTAATGGACCAAGGGTAGAGTGATGTCAATGGACCATGGGTAGAGTGATGTCAAGTTAATGGACCAAGGGTAGAGTGATGTCAAGTTATTGGACTAAATGTAGAGTGATGTAAAGTTAATGGACCAAGGGTAGAGTGATGTCAAGTTAATGGACCAAGGGTAGAGTGATGTCAAGTTAATGGACCATGGGTAGAGTGATGTAAAGTTAATGGACCAAGGGTAGAGTGATGTCAAGTTAGTGGACTATGGGTAGAGTGATGTCAAGTTAATGGACCAAGAATAGAGATGTCAAGTTAATAGACCATGGGTAGAGTGATGTCAAATTAATGGGCCAGACACAATCTAAAGCCAAGTTTATGCTGGAAGGGCCATGCCAAGTTAACGGCCCACCAGTGATGTGGCCAACCAACCAAGAGGAACGTAAAGGTAATGGGGTAACGCACAAGAATCGGACTTTCTTCCAATTCAATGCTCTTCCCAATTAGTCTGAACTATTTGCTCCACACTTCAGTGGGTGAAGAGAATAGGCCCACTGCAACCTCCCAAGCATGTTGTAATATGTGAGTAATGAAGGCAGTACATGATGTTAGCAGCTTCATGTGTTAGCCCATTACTACAAAAACAAGTCACTGCAAATGCTCAGATACAGGCTTCCTGCAAACAGACCAGCTGTAGTGGTGGCCCAAAGCGGAGATGAAAATCAGCATCATCATTCAGCAGATCCCTCGACATTGGTTGAAAGAGACGGAGAAGTGCCCAGCCGAGCGCAGCAATGTGGATTCTGTTATATCATAAAAAAACTGCAGTAACCCATACTGGACAGTGGAAATACAACACAGTGTAACTGAAATACTATTTCAAATAGATGATAACCATGACAGGATAATCGGGCGTGAAAACACCACAAAATGAAGCTTAATCACATGGGAAAAATACCACAAAATGAAGTTTAATCACAGGGGAAAAACACCACAAAATGAAGTTTAATCACAGGGGAAAAACACCACAAAATGAAGCTTAATCACAGGGGAAAAACACCACAAAATGAAGCTTAATCACAGGGGAAAAACACCACAAAATGAAGTTTAATCACAGGGGAAAAACACCACAAAATGAAGTTTAATCGGAGGAGAAAAAAACCAAAAAGTTTAATGGGAAGGAAAAACACCACAAAATGAAATTTAATCGGAGGAGAAAAAAAACAAAAAGTTTAATGGGAAGGAAAAACACCACAAAATGAAGTTTAATCACAGGAGAAAACACCACAAAATGAAGTTTAATCGGAGGGAAAAACACCACAAAATGAAGTTTAATCACAGGGAAAAACACCACAAAAGTGAACAAACTAATTAATCCAAATGGAAAACCCCAGCTTGTTTTAGTGGACACAAGTGTAAGTCGTCGACTAGTGGGAATTCCAGCCAAATTCGTGGCCCGGCCCCATCCATAATGGACTAAAACACTAGAGCAATATCAGACTCGAAACTGTTAGATGCCATTTTTGCTGCTCAGACATGTGATATGATACATACACGACAGCTGATAAAAAAAAGTATATGACCCCAGTGGGGACGAATAACTAAACTATTGGTTGTTGTGGTTTGCGAAGGCCCACAATGAGACGGTTACTCTTTTGTGAGCCCTGAAAAGGATGTTAAGTGGTGGGTTGCAGTAGCTTTCCTCACATGCCGAGCGTACTGATGAAGGTAGACCTGGGTCGTCCAAGCAGTTATGCTATGCGTGGCTTCGTCACGTCAATCCCTCACCTCGTTAGCCAGGCTGCCATTAAAAAATTTTCCGGGCAGGGCTACGAGGAAGCTGAGGTGAGGGTCTTGGCCAGTATGTTTTGCCTGACCCTGACTAACATCTCTGATCAGTATGTTTTGCCTGACCCTGACTAACATGTCTGATCAGTATATTTTGCCTGATCCTGACTAACATGTCTGATCGGTATATTTTACCTGACCCTGACTAACATGTCTGATCAGTATATTTTGACTGACCCTGATTAAGATGTCTGATCAGTATATTTTACCTGACCCTGACTAACATGTCTGATCAGTATATTTTACCTGACCCTGACTAACATGTCTGATCAGTATATTTTGACTGACCCTGACTAACATGTCTGATCAGTAAATTTTACCTGACCCTGACTAACATGTCTGATCAGTATATTACACTGATCCTGACTAACATGTCTGATCGGTATATTTTACCTGACCCTGACTAACATGTCTGATCAGTATATTTTGACTGATCCTGACTAAC
>JAVGWX010000015.1:3853867-3876367 GCA_036924085.1 Ariolimax columbianus
AAATGAAACCGGACCAAACTGCAAGAAGTTAGTATATGTACGATGCTCATGATGACGTCACTTCTGGTGTAAACAGCACATACCAACCGCCAAGTTTGCAAAAAAGCATTATCCTCCGACTCCTGGTTTCCTCAGCAGTCTGTTAAAAACATGGCAGGTGTGATACGGAATCCGCCCAAGTTGATCAGCGAGCGGTGATTCGGTTTCTAACAACTGAAGGATGTCGACCAGTTGACATTCATCGCAGAATGCAGGCAGTGTATGGTGACAAAAGTGTGTCGAAGACAACAGTGAAGAACTGGACAAAGATGTTTAAAGAAGGACGTGAGTTAACGCAACAATATGCGCCTGACCTGGTCTCGGAAGATCGTTCGTTAACTCGCGTCCTTCTTCATGTCAACTGGTCGACATCCTTCGGCTTCATCCCAATCACCGCTCGCCGATCAACTCTGGACGGATTCCGTATTCACACCCGCCATGTTTTCAACGGTCTGCTGAGGAAACTATGAGTCGGAAGATAATGAAATTTAGCAAACTTGACGGCTGGTATGTACTGATTACACCAGAAGTGACGTCATCATGGGCATAGTCCGTACGTTCACTTGTTGCAGTTTGGTCCGGTTTAATTTGAACACACCTCGTATAATGGAAATGTAGGTGGTATGCGCTTTGTAGAACATCGTTTCTTCCAACGGCCATCCTATTTGGCTGCTGTAAGTTTCTTGGCAGGTTACCATTACTTCCCGTCATGTCGCTAATAACAGGGATCAAGATGCTGGGCAGTGTTGACATGTAGCGCTCAGTGACAGACAGCTGGCGAGATCCATCTCTACCTCCACGCGGTGAGCCTGGATAACAAGCTGCAACAGGGCAGACTGGCTAAGGAGGAGGGATGGAAGAGGGAAAGCTAGGAGGAGGGATGGAAGAGGGAAAGCTAGGAGGAAGGATGGAAGAGGGAAAGCTAGCCCAGTATCCATTGGAACTGAGACGCTGGTCCGGTCAGGTACAATATACTGACTAGGCCGTCACGTCAGGTACAATATGCTGACTAGGACGTCGCGTCAGGTACAATATACTGACTAGGACGTCGCGTCAGGTACATTATACTGACTAGGACGTCGCGTCAGGTACAATATACTGACTAGGACATCGCGTCAGGTACAATATACTGACCAGGACGTCGCGTCAGGTACAATATACTGACTAGGACGTCGCGTCAGGTACAATATACTGACTAGGCCGTCGCGTCAGGTACAATATGCTGACTAGGCCGTCGCGTCAGGTACAATATACTGACTAGGACGTCACGTCAGGTACAATATACTGACTTGGCCGTCGCGTCAGGTACAATATACTGACTAAGACGTCACTTCAGGTACAATATGCTGACTAGGACGTCGCGACAGGTACAATATGCTGACTAGGACGTCACGTCAGGTACAATATACTGACTAGGCCGTCGCGTCAGGTACAATATACTGACTAGGCCGTCGCGTCAGGTACAATATACTGACTAGGTCGTCGCGTCAGGTACAATATACTGACTAGGACGTCACTTCAGGTACAATATGCTGACTAGGACGTCACGTCAGGTACAATATACTGACTAGGCCGTCGCGTCAGGTACAATATACTGACTAGGCCGTCGCGTCAGGTACAATATACTGACTAGGACGTCACTTCAGGTACAATATGCTGACTAGGACGTCGCGTCAGGTACAATATGCTGACTAGGACGTCACGTCAGGTACAATAAACTGACTAGGCCGTCGCGTCAGGTACAATATACTGACTAGGACGTCGCGTCAGGTACAATATGCTGACTAGGACGTCACGTCAGGTACAATATACTGACTAGGCCGTCGCGTCAGGTACAATATGCTGACTAGGACATCACGTCAGGTACAATATACTGACTAGGCCATCGCGTCAGGTACAATATGCTGACTAGGCCGTCGCGTCAGGTACAATATGCTGACTAGGCCGTCGCGTCAGGTACAATATGCTGACTAGGCCGTCGCGTCAGGTACAATATGCTGACTAGGCCGTCGCGTCAGGTACAATATACTGACTAGGACGTCGCGTCAGGTACAATATGCTGACTAGGACGTCGCGTCAGGTACAATATACTGACTAGGACGTCACTTCAGGTACAATATGCTGACTATGACGTCGCGTCAGGTACAATATGCTGACTAGGACGTCACGTCAGGTACAATATACTGACTAGGCCGTCGCGTCAGGTACAATATACTGACTAGGCCGTCGCGCCAGGTACAATATACTGACTAGGCCGTCGCGTCAGGTACAATATACTGACTAGGACGTCGCTTCAGGTACAATATGCTGACTAGGACGTCACGTCAGGTACAATATACTGACTAGGCCGTCGCGTCAGGTACAATATACTGACTAGGCCGTCGCGTCAGGTACAATATACTGACTAGGACGTCACTTCAGATACAATATGCTGACTAGGACGTCGCGTCAGGTACAATATGCTGACTAGGACGTCGCGTCAGGTACAATAAACTGACTAGGCCGTCGCGTCAGGTACAATATACTGACTAGGACGTCGCGTCAGGTACAATATGCTGACTAGGACGTCACGTCAGGTACAATATACTGACTAGGCCGTCGCGTCAGGTACAATATGCTGACTAGGACGTCACGTCAGGTACAATATACTGACTAGACCGTCGCGTCAGGTACAATATGCTGACTAGGCCGTCGCGTCAGGTACAATATGATGACTAGGCCGTCGCGTCAGGTACAATATGCTGACTAGGCCGTCGCGTCAGGTACAATATGCTGACTAGGCCGTCGCGTCAGGTACAATATACTGACTAGGACGTCGCGTCAGGTACAATATGCTGACTAGGACGTCGCGTCAGGGTAAGGTACAATATGCTGACTAGGACGTCGAGTCAAGGTCCGGCACAATATGCTGACTAGGACGTCGCGTCAAGGTCAGGCACAATATGCTGACTAGGACGTCGCGTCAAGGTCCGGCACAATATGCTGACTAGGACGTCGCATCAAGGTCAGGCACAATATGCTGACTAGGACGTCGCGTCAAGGTCCGGCACAATATGCTGTCTAGGACGTCGCGTCAAGGTCCGGCACAATATGCTGACTAGGACGTCGCGTCAAGGTCCGGCACAATATGCTGACTAGGACGTCGCGTCAAGGTCCGGCACAATATGCTGACTAGGACGTTGCGTCAAGGTCAGGCACAATATGCTGACTAGGACGTCGCGTCAAGGTCAGGTACAATATGCTGACAAGGACGTCACGTCAGTGTCAGACACAACACACTGACTAGGACGTCACGTCAGTGTAAGACACAACACACTGACTAGGACGTCACGTCAGTGTCAGACACAATATGCTGACTAGGACGTCGCGTCAAGGTCAGGTACAATATGCTGACAAGGACGTCACGTCAGTGTCAGACACAACACACTGACTAGGACGTCACGTCAGTGTAAGACACAACACACTGACTAGGACGTCACGTCAGTGTCAGACACAACACACTGACTAGGACGTCACGTCAGTGTCAGACACAACACACTGACTAGGACGTCACGTCAGTGTCAGACACAACACACTGACTAGGACGTCACGTCAGTGTCAGAGACAACACACTGACTAGGACGTCACGTCAGTGTCAGACACAACACACTGACCAAGATCACCATTCCTCTTCCATGTAGCCGTCCCCGGAAACAGGCAGTTTTCAAGGCAGCCTGGCTGACGAGATGTAGATCGATGTGATCCTTGAAGTAATGAAGCCAAGCATAGCACAACCGCCTGCATGACCGCAGTTCACCTTCATCTGCACGCTCGGGATGTAAGGAAAGCTACAACATCCCGCCACTTAACGTCCTTTTCAGGGCGCACAAATGAGTAAACAACAACAACCCGGTACCCAAAAATTCATGCTGTAGTCGGATGTGTTGGACCGACAGGTGCAAATATCGCAGCAACGGAATACAAACACCATACAGACGCCCTCGTGCATTATCTAAACAAACACCAACACACCACTCTCAGAACTCCCCATCACACACCAGTCACTCATACCACAGACGCCATACAACACCACACAACCCTTCATACCCTGACAATTGCCCACCTACCCACACACCACCCACACGCATTCACACTACGTCACACCATATCCTCATACCACAACCACATCCTCATATCATACCATCACACCACACTCTCGTACCACATACACCCATACCAATATACACACCATCACACCTACACACCCACACCAATATAACACCCTCCCCAATATACACACCCACACCAATATACACACCCACACCAATATACACACCCTAACACCCTCACCAATATACACACCCTCACCAATATACACACCCTAACACCCTCCCCAATATACACACCCACACCAAAATACACACCCACACCAATATACACACCCTAACACCCTCACCAATATACACACCCTCACCAATATACACACCCTCACACCCACACCAATATAACATCCTCACCAATATATACACCCTCACACCAATATACACACCCTCACCAATATACACACCCACACCAATATACACACCCTCACCTTCTTCTTCTTCATCGTACGCTGTTTACAACGATATTTACGTTGCACTGATTTAATTTGTTAGCCTGTGGCTCAGTGCATCCGATTTCAACAGGCGTTTCTGTAGGGTTGCCCTCCTTAGCCTTTGGCTGTCCCCAGCCTAACTGCAAGGCAGCAGTTGTTTTTGGTCAGAGTTGTCTCTCTTGGGAAGTTGTCTTGCAGGACTATCGAGTCTTCCCTACTCGTGTCTATAGGGTTTGGCAATGATATGATGGACTATGTACTAGTTTGTACTATCCCGGAAGAGAGGTAGTCCAGTGTGACTTTTTCCCAGGATCGTCACGTCCTGCCAGAAACGTAGCATATGCATATGAGTGAGGTATCTTGTTGCTCGCTTTATTTTCTCGGCTCATCTGCAGTGATGGTACGCCTAGCATTCCCCGCCACCCGGGAGCTTGTCACCATAGGACAGGAGGTGCAATGTCCGCTGGACTGCATCTCTTCTGCGTCCATTGGAATGACTGATAGCAGACAGATGCAAAGAGCGAGGAAGGAGTGCATTTTACCAGGTGCATTCCTGCGGCTCGATCGGGCCGGGACACAAGCCCCAGCCATGTCGTAGCCTCCCATCTCAGCGGTGCTGAGATTTTGGGCGGGATTCTGGCTTAGAGGCGTTCGGCCGTAATCCCTCAGATGGTAGCTTATCAGCCAAGCACGTGGACCAAATGTCAGCGACCTGTGATTCCTCTCGAAATAGTGCATTTGACCAGGTGACAAGCCTAGTCTTGCACGGAGATGTTGTCCGCCTAGGGAGCGGACATGGTCAAGGGTTGAGTCTCAGCAGTTCGCAGTGAGGTAGCTGATCTACTGCTTAGGGCACCCGACCGAGAACTAAGTCTTCTACAAATGATTTCATTCCTCATCGCCGTATGGGGTGAATATCGAGCAGCTTCCCGCCCGCTTTTATCAGCGGACGGCAGAGACCTCATTCTGCGGCTTGACCGGGCGGGGCTGGAGCGTGACCCCGAGGTCCCCACCATGTCGAAGCCTCCCTTTGCATTCGTGCTGGGCTGCTTTTGGGCGGGATTTTTGGCTTAGAGGCGTTCGGCCGTAATCCCTCACCTCGAACCGTTGGCTTATCCGCCTAGTACGTGAACCAAAATGTCTGCGGCTCCTCTCGGGCTTAGCAGGATTACCGTAGCAGAGCATTGTCATTTGTAGGGTAAAGCTGACCTGTCTTCAGAGGGTCTATTTCCAGCACCCGTTCAATATTAGCCAGACCGTATCAATAGAGGGCTTTTAGTTTGTCAATGGCCGTTTGTTTCTGGAGCCTGCGATTTCTGCAGGGTGAAGACCAGATTACCGTAGCAGGCGCTCTTTCATTTGGGGGTTTGGAGACTGACCTGTCTTCCGTGGGTCTAATACCAGCACATGTTCACTATTAGACCCTCCGAAGGTGCTCTCTTTTGACAGTCATTCTACACTATTCACACCCTCACCAATATACACACCCTCACACCAATATACACACCCTCACACCAATATACACACCCTCACACCAATATACACACCCTCACACCAATATACACACCCTCACACCAATATACACACCCACACCAATATACCCACCCTCACACCAATATACACACCCACACCAATATACCCACCCTCACACCAATATACACACCCACACCAATATACACACCCTCACACCAATATACACACCCTCACACCAATATACACACCCACACCAATATACCCACCCTCACACCAATATACACACCCCCACACCAATATACACACCCACACCAATATACACACCCTCACACCAATATACACACCCTCACACCAATATACACACCCTCACACCAATATACACACCCTCACACCAATATACACACCCTCACACCAATATACACACCCACACCAATATACCCACCCTCACACCAATATACACACCCTCACACCAATATACACACCCACACCAATATACACACCCTCACACCAATATACACACCCTCACACCAATATACACACCCTCACACCAATATACACACCCTCACACCAATATACACACCCACACCAATATACACACCCTCACACCAATATACACACCCTCACACCAATATACACACCCCCACACCAATATACACCCCCACACCAATATACACACCCACACCAATATACACACCCACACCAATATACCCACCCTCACCAATATACACACCCTCACACCAATATACACACCCTCACACCAATATACCCACCCACACCAATATACACACCCACACCAATATACACTCCCTCACACCCACACCAATATACACACCCTCACACCAATATACCCACCCACACCAATATACACACCCACACCAATATACCCACCCACACCAATATACACACCCTCACACCAATATACCCACCCACACCAATATACCCACCCACACCAATATACACACCCACACCAATATACACACCCACACCAATATACACTCCCTCACACCCACACCAATATACACACCCTCACACCAATATACCCACCCACACCAATATACCCACCCACACCAATATACACACCCTCACACCCACACCAATATACACACCCTCACCAATATACACACCCCCACACCAATATACACACCCCCACACCAATATACACACCCTCACCAATATACACACCCCCACACCAATATACACACCCTCACACCAATATACACACCCACACCAATATACACACCCACACCAATATACACACCCACACCCTCACACCAATATACACACCCACACCAATATACACACCCTCACCAATATACACACCCACACCCCCACACCAATATACACACCCACACCAATATACACACCCACACCAATATACACACCCACACCAATATACACACCCTCACACCAATATACACACCCACACCAATATACACACCCACACCAATATACACACCCACACCAATATACACACCCTCACACCAATATACACACCCACACCAATATACACACCCACACCAATATACACACCCTCACAATATACACACCCTCACACCCACACCAATATACACACCCTCACAATACACACACCATCACACCCACACCAATATACACACCCACACACACCCCATCCAAACTCCCCCACTGCACCCTCACATAACAGCCCCACCCTCATGCCGCATCAACCCTCTCACCTGCACACTCCATCCCCACCCACACACCCACATAGAGTCTGTACCTACAAAGGTTGCGTCTGCTTCACAAATCTTCCTCATAAAATTTCCCATCAACACGAGAGAGCGTTCATGTCCACACAGACTCCTCTCCCGTCCAAGAAATCCATCCCAGAAGTCGTCATAGTCCCAACCAAACTCCGCCAAAGCTCGCGTAACAAACCACTCGGCCACGACAAACTTCTCCCCTTCAGATCACGTGACACACTGCTCCGCTAAAGCTCCAGCAACAAAGTGCTGTAATCCTACCACAACTATCATGAGGCGTATGAATAAACAACTTCGGGAATGCACTTAATCATCTTAAAATTCCGGTAAACAAACAGCGCCAGAATCCAGATATCCAATGAAAGACACGGAACGACATTCAAAATGTGGTGGTATTTCGAAGGCGATGGTATTCACAAGGTGATGGTATTCACAAGGCGATGGTATTCATAAAGCGTTGGTATACATAGCGTTTTGAAATTCTTAATACATAAATATTCCTATCCTGTTAACATTTTATAAAGTGATGGTATTCATAACACGAAAATACTCAAAATTCGTTGGCATTACTACGGCGCTGGTATTGCCAAAAGTGATGGTATTCCTAAGGTGTCGACACTTCCCTACGTGATTGCAATCCTAAAGTGATGGTATTCCGTTAAAAAAGTGAAAGCTATCACAATTTACAACTAAGTGAAAATAGCACTATTCATAATTTAGTGAATATCAGTATTCCAAACGAACATAAATGCAACAGTATTCCCATTCAAGTGAATAGATATCAGTATTTCAAACCTAATAGGAGGTACGAGAGGGCTTCAAATTAAATTCTTAAATATGAGATAGGAACGATGAGGCTAACGTCTGGTCAGGCAAACTACAGTGGTCAGACAATGTTAGCCAGGGTCAGGCAAAACACACTGGTCAGACAATGTTAGCCAGGGTCAGGCAAAACACACTGGTCAGACAATGTTAGCCAGGGTCAGGCAAAACACACTGGTCAGACAATGTTAGCCAGGGTCAGGCAAAACACACTGGTCAGACAATGTTAGCCAGGGTCAGGCAAAACACACTGGTCAGACAATGTTAGCCAGGGTCAGGCAAAACACACTGGTCAGACAATGTTAGCCAGGGTCAGGCAAAACACACTGGTCAGACAATGTTAGCCAGGGTCAGGCAAAACACACTGGTCAGACAATGTTAGCCAGGGTCAGGCAAAACACACTGGTCAGACAATGTTAGCCAGGGTCAGGCAAAACACACTGGTCAGACAATGTTAGCCAGGGTCAGGCAAAACACACTGGTCAGACAATGTTAGCCAGGGTCAGGCAAAACACATTGGTCAGACAATGTTAGCTAGGGTCAGGCAAAACACACTGGTCAGACAATGTGAGCCAGGGTCAGGAGAAATATACTGGCCAAGACCCTCACATGACCTACTCGTTGGTCGTCCTGGAAACGGGCTGTTGTCGAGGACAACAATCTGGCTTACAATGTGAGGTTTGATGTGATCCCCGTAGTAGTTAGTGACACCCAGATGAAGCTAAGATTTGCAAAACCGCCTGGAGGACCCAAGTCCACTTCATCAGCACGCTCAGGATGTCAGGAAAGCTACTACATTCTGCCACAAGTTCCGTCCTTTTCAGAGAGCACAAAAGGGTTACCAACCCATTTTGGGCATGAGAAACCAACCAACGAAATATGCGATTGAATTTTGAAAAACCATATATTTGTATTGTAACTTGTTTATATGGATGATTTGGCTGCGAAAGATGGATGTGTCAGACCGAAAAGGCCACACAGGCGCAAAATAAAAGCATAGTGCAACGCACACTGCCTTGGGGAATGAAGAAATAGGGCAAGAACCACACACACAAAAAACAACAAAAAAAAACAATCCGTTATAGACAATATTTTTAAAGGTAATTAAATTCTGACCCAACTGCGACTTGCATTAAGACAAGGTTGGACATGGGACTTGCATTAAGACAAGAAAGACGCGGTCCGTCCATCGACAAGGTTGGACATGGGGTTGGAGAAGTTGTTTAAGCTACCGAAGTTAGGTGTCCATCACAAGCGAGGATGGCGATATCAAACAAGCTTTGACTTAACCTCTTTATACTGGTTTAGAAGACTCTACAGAGTCTGTATACAAATAGTTTCTTGGAGGGTGGTTTAACCGATGTGCGAGTCCATCTTAATAGACTCAAACACTAGAGCTAAGTAGACCCGCAATCAGTTAGGTGCCATCTATAGCTGCTCTTAACATACCACCCAGGGAAAGGTACAAATAACTTGGATAGATTTTTTATTTGAATTTGTCCGGGCAGCGGCCGTTAATCCTTCCTCTTTTCGATTTGATTTCAAACTACCAAGGGATTTTCAACGTGCTCGACACCGAACACGGGAATACGATCTCACTAGCCACAGATCAGGGGAACTTTTACAAGAAGATCCACGTGAAAAAATCCCGGTCTCCGCCGTGATTCAAACCCGCGACCTATGGCACCCGCGACGGACACCTTACTTCGAGACCACTGAGTCTTCCAACCGAGGCGGACACCTTACTTTGAGACCACTGAGTCCTCCACCCGAGGCGGACACCTTACCTTGAGACCACTGAGCCCCCCACTCGCGGCGGACACATTACCTTGAGACCACTGAGCCCCCCACCCGCGGCGGACACCTTACCTTGAGACCACTGAGTCTCCCACCCGAGGAGGACACCTTACATCGAGACCACTGAGCCCCCCACCCGCGGCGGACACCTTACATCGAGACCACTGAACCCCCCCCCCCCCACCCGCGGTGGACACCTTACCTCGAGACCACTGAGCCCCCCACCCGAGGCGGACACCTTACCTTGAGACCACTGAGCCTCCCACCCGCGGCGGACACCTTACCTCGAGACCACTGAGCCCCCCCCCCCCACCCGCGGCGGAACCTTACCTCGAGACCACTGAGCCCTCCCCCCCCCCACCCGCGGCGGACACCTTACTTCGAGTCCCCCACCCAAGGCGGACACCTTACCTGGAGACCACCGAGTCCTCCCACCCACGGCGGACACCTTACCTGGAGACCACTGAGTCCCCCACCCGAGGCGGACACCTTGCCTAGAGACCACATAGCGCCTAAATTGATTATGTAGCTTGCGCTTTATTTGGATTATAGTTAGGGGGAACATCAAGCTCTAGTCTCGAGCCACCTTCAAACAGTGGCAATCCGATCAATCGAGCCGACTGGAGGTAACTCAGGATGCATGAGCTCTGGTCCCACCTCCCTTTAAGTCAGGGGTCGCTCAACACTTGCGGGACTCGATCGCCCACCGTTGCCGCTCTTCACGTTGACCACAGCGACCCACCAACTAATATCTGCTTCATAAATGACCACCAGGCGTACGTCATCTAATCTGTAATCCAATATCTCTTCTGATTATACACTATATAATTATTTCAAGTACCCATCTCTGTTCAAGTCCTAATCTTGAGATTTCAGGCGGGCATTTGGAGCATGAGGTGGTAAAACGTTTCAAATATCTGGGATCGTTGATCAGCGAAGAGGGATCGAAGCCAGGGGTAATTGCAAGAATAGCACAAACAACAGCGGCGCTGACTCGGCTGAAACCTATTTGGCAAGACAAGCGGCTTGCCATCGGCATAAAAGTTAGACTAATGCGCTCTTTGGTGCTATCAATATTTCTGTATGCCTGCGAGACCTGAACCATTACAGCAGATATCCAGGGCAGAATACATGCAATGGAAATGAGGTGCTATAGAAAACTCCTCAATGTTACATATAAAGATCGTGACACGAACGTAGTAATACGTCAGAGAGTTGAAGACGCTATTGGTCCTTTTAAAGATCTGTTCACAGCTATCAAAAGACGAAAGATGGCCTGGGCACGTCGCGAGGTCCCACGGAATTACCAACTCGATACTCTTTGGTTCCGTACCGGGACAGAGAGGGCGAGGACGTCCATGGAAGAGATGGGTGGACAACATCACTGAGTGGTCAGGCCTTCGTCCCGGTGAGATACGTCAGGCGGCGACAGACAGAGAGAGCTGGCGTGGGATTTTGGTAGTGTCTTCGTGTGTGCCCCAACGACCTGATGGGTTACGGGATGAACTGAACTGAGCTGAACTGATTTGGTGCACTAAATTGTCTTAATATGAAACCGGAAAGCATACATAACTTCCTTTGATCAGCTTGTAATCTGATGGGTTCCGATAAACTGGACTCTCCAACCCAGAACATATGTCTTTCTTATCTGAGAGAAACGATCTCCCACAACAGATTTGGGATTGTTCTACACAGCTTTCGACCATGTTATATATATTACTTTATAAGTTTTGAAGAGGTATTCCAGGTGCAGATAGACAAAAATGCTTATGTTTTGATGGGAACATTGTAATATAGAATAATAATGTCTTCATTGTGGCTAATCCCAAGTCGTACTAGAAACAAGATAAACTGGTTGGCTTAACAAGATAGAGCTCGGCCTGTGGTTGAAATAGGTTGTTTTAGCCAAAATGTGGACAAGAAACAACACCAACATGGATGCATCACCAACAATGAGACATCACCAACAATGAGACATCACCAACAAAGATGCATAATCAACAAAGACATCACCAACAAGGATGCATCACCAACAAAGACACATCACCAACAAAGACGCATCACCAACAAAGACGCATCACCAACAAAGACGCATCACCAACAAAAATGCATCACCAACAAAGACACATCACCAACAAAGACGCATCACCAACAAAGATACATCACCAATAAAGATGCACCACCAACAAATATGCATCACCAACAGAGATGCATCACCAACAACGATGCATCATCAACAAAGACATCACCAACAAAGACACATCACCAACACAGATGCATCACCAACAAAGACACATCACCAACAGACACATCACCAACAAAGATGCATCACTAACAAAGACACATCACCAACAAAGACACATCACCAGCACACACAGATCACATCACCAGCACACACAGACACATCACCAACAGACACATCACCAACAAAGATGCATCACTAACAAAGACACATCACCAACAAAGACACATCACCAGCACACACAGATCACATCACCAGCACACACAGATACATCACCAACAAAGACACATCACCAACAAAGACACATCACTAACAAAGAAACATCACCAACAAAGACACATCACCAACAAAGACACATCACCAGCACACACAGATCACATCACCAGCACACACAGATACATCACCAACAGACACATCACCAACAAAGATGCATCACCAACAAAGACACATCACCAACAAAGACACATCACCAGCACACACAGATCACATCACCAGCACACACAGATACATCACCAACAAAGACACATCACCAACAAAGACACATCACTAACAAAGAAACATCACCAACAGAGACACATCACTAACAAAGAAACATCACCAACACACACACATCACCAACAGAGACACATCACCAACAGAGACACATCACCGACAGAGACACATCACCAACGAAGACACATCACTAACAAAGAAACATCACCAACAAAGACACATCACTAACAAAGAAACATCACCAACACACACACATCACCAACAGAGACACATCACCAACAGAGACACATCACCGACAGAGACACATCACCAACAGAGACACATCACCGACAGAGACACATCACCGACAGAGACACATCACCAACAGAGACACATCACCGACAGCGTCCCGATAGAGAGGATGTGGAACATCTAAGGTCTGACACTGACTTGGGTTTGAAATATATTCAAGCGCGAACGATTTGCGCTATCATCAACCGCACTGTCTCGTCATGGGCTACCTTGATGCAGTGGCAATACGTGTTAGCACAAAATACAGATTTGTGCCAGGGTTTATTTCCTGACTATTTGTACATGTGTAGGTGGCGTAGAGATTTCATTTTTTTTCGAATGTTGTCAAGACAACGGCTAATAGCGTGTACACGGGACCTCCTAATTTTATCGTCCATCTTCAATATGATTGGGACGATGGAGCTAACGTCTGGTCAGGCAAAAACACACTGATCAGGCAATGTTAGCCAGGGTCAGGAGAAATATGCTGGTCAAGCCCCTCGCCTGACGGGACGATGAGGCTAACGTCTGGTCAGGCAAAACACACTGATCAGACAATGTTAGCCAGGGTCAAGAGAAATATGCTGGTCAAGACCCTCGTCTGACCTCCTCGTTGGTCGTCCTGGAAACCAATGCAGAAGGAACCAGCTACTGAGACATCTGTTGCCGATCTACGATTGGACAATACATGGTTAATTTCGTGCCGACGAAGTCCACTGGGTCGCACGAGTGTACTTGTGCATAGGCTTCTGGAAAAAGTTGCTACAAATCGGGCCGTAACTGGGTCCTATTAAACAAGGAAGTGATAGTCAAACTGTATACAGCATTAGTTAGACCTAGATTGGAGTACTGTGTACAGGTGTGGAGTCCTTATCATAGAGGGGACATAAACATGCTGGAAAGAATACAAAACAGATCGACAAAGATGACAGTGGGATTCCAGAATTACAGTTATGAGGAAAGACTAAGAAAAACCGGCCTACAACGTCTCGAAAAGAGATGAATTCGAGGTGACTTAATACAGGTTTATAAGATGATCAGAGGAAGAGATACATTATATAACAAGTTTTTTTCAAAATACAACCACCTACAACAAGAGGGCATAGCTACAAATTAACTAAAGAAGGGTCCAGATTAGATAATAGGAAACATGTGTTTAGTCAGAGAATGGTGAATGCTTGGAATGCATTGCCACAGGAAGTAGTGGAGGCAGGACCAATTAATGCATTTAAGAATAGATTGGATGCCCATAGCTTTTATAGTAAGTAAATGTAAATTATAATGGTTGTATACAAACTCTGCAGTCTTCTAAACCAGTATAAAGAAGTTAAATGGAACAGGCAATTTGTTTCCAAGAAAGTAGCCAGTCTGTCGCCTACAACGTTTCTTGTTTCTCCAGAGTGGGTCCCACATAGGTCCACCATGTTTGTGAGGTCCTATTGTGGCATTGCTGTCGCCGGTAACAATCTGGTGATACCTGTGGCATCGCTAGAGGACTTCATGCAGACACCAGCATGTTCTTGTCCATATGAGTCTGCTGTTGGTGCATACGCTTGAATGATGGTAGCAGTTTGGTGGTTGGGGATGGTATTTCCAGAAAAGTCCGAAGCGGTGGTCTACAAATGTATCCCGTTGAATAAGATAGGCCTACGTCTTCTCTTTCATTGAGACAGGATGACGTTATGCGCTCTCATTCGTTCATTCTTTGAGAGGCAAGCGCATTCCCTTTCAGTTGTACCGACCCACTAACAACAGATACACCATAACAAGTGCGGGAGGTAGAGCATCCCGTCCAAAACAAAAATGGTGTATACTGCCAGCTCAACAGAGGTGCATAAGTAGCCATCTTTAGAATCAGCATAGACTTTAACCATCTTTTGACTCAGCATAGACTTTAACCATCTTTTGACTCAGCATAGACTTTAACCATCTTTTGACTCAGCATAGACTTTAACCATCTTTAGACTAAGCATAGACTTTAACCATCTTTAGACTCAGCATAGACTTTAACCATCTTTTGACTCAGCATAGACTTTAACCATCTTTTGACTCAGCATAGACTTTACCATCTTTAGACTAAGCATAGACTTTAACCATCTTTAGACTCAGCATAGACTTTAACCATCTTTTGACTCAGCATAGACTTTAACCATCTTTTGACTCAGCATAGACTTTAACCATCTTTTGACTCAGCATAGACTTTAACCATCTTTAGACTCAGCATAGACTTTAACCATCTTTAGACTCAGCATAGACTTTAACCATCTTTAGACTCAGCATAGACTTTAACCATCTTTAGACTCAGCATAGACTTTAACCATCTTTAGACTCAGCATAGACTTTAAGTAACCATCTTTTGACTCAGCATAGACTTTAACCATCTTTTGACTCAGCATAGACTTTAAGTAACCATATTTAGACTCAGCATAGACTTTAACCAACTTTTGACTCAGCATAAACTTTAAGTAACCATCTTTAGACTCAGCATAGACTTTAACCATCTTTTGACAAAGCATAGACTTTAAGTAACCATCTTTAGACTCAGCATAGACTTTAACCATCTTTAGACTCAGCATAGACTTTAAGTAACCATATTTTGACTCAGCATAGACTTTAACCATCTTTTGACTCAGCATAGACTTTAAGTAACCATCTTTAGACTCAGCATAGACTTTAAGTAACCATCTTTTGACTCAGCATAGACTTTAACCATCTTTTGACTCAGCATAGACTTTAAGTAACCATCTTTTGACTCAGGATAGACTTTAACCATCTTTTGACTCAGCATAGACTTTAACCATCTTTTGACTCAGCATAGACTTTAAGTAACCATCTTTAGACTCAGCATAGACTTTAAGTAACCATCTTTAGACTCAGCATAGACTTTAAGTAACCATCTCTAGACTCAGCATAGACTTTAAGTAACCATCTTTAGACTCAGCATAGACTTTAAGTAACCATCTTTAGACTCAGCATAGACTTTAAGTAACCATCTTTAGACTCAGCATAGACTTTAACCATCTTTAGACTCAGCATAGACTTTAAGTAACCATCTTTAGACTCAGCATAGACTTTAAGTAACCATCTTTAGACTCAGCATAGACTTTAACCATCTTTAGACTCAGCATAGACTTTAACCATCTTTAGACTCAGCATAGACGTTAACCATCTTTAGACTCAGCATAGACTTTAACCATCTTTAGACTCAGCATAGACTTTAAGTAACCATCTTTAGACTCAGCATAGACTTTAACCATCTTTAGACTCAGCATAGACTTTAACCATCTTTAGACTCAGCCTAGACGTTAACCATCTTTACTCAGCATAGACGTTAACCATCTTTAGACTCAGCATAGACTTTAACCATCTTTAGACTCAGCATAGACTTTAAGTAACCGTCTTTAGACTCAGCATAGACCATAAGTAAGTAAATCGTCGTTGTTTGCGAATGCACATAATGAGTATGTTACGCTTTTTTGCCGATTTTAAAAGGAGGTTACGTGGCGGGTTACAGTAGCTTTCATCCCATCCCCCCTGGGGCTGTGATATGCTTGACTTTATTTGCATGTCACTCACTACTATGTGAAGCCGCGTAGCACAGTGGTTAGCGCGCTGAGTGGATTGGGTTCATTACCCAGTTGAGACCGTAGTGTTTTTTCAGACCGCAATGACTCCTGGGTCGACCCAGCCTTAAATTGGTACCGGTTCAGTCCGAGAAGTGAAAGCGGCGAGGGAGAGGAGATGGCTACCGCCCTCATATAGCCGAGCCTTTGAAATTTGAGATCGCTAACACCTCACACCCCTACGGCAGTAATGATGTGGGTTACTTTAGACCATAGGTAGGCCTCTTTAGAAAGCATAGACCACAAGTAGAAATCTGTGATTATTATTTTCAATCCATACCTCTGTAGTGTTTCTCATCTCATCTATCCACTTTTTCCCTCAGGAGATGCAATCTTCTGTTGTGTATCACCTCTGTGACTATTATTTTCAATCCATACCTCTGTAGTGTTTCTCATCTCATCTATCCACTTTTTCCCTCAGGAGATGCAATCTTCTGTTGTGTATCACCTCTGTGACTATTATTTTCAATCCATACCTCTGTAGTGTTTCTCATCTCATCTATCCACTTTTTCCCTCAGGAGATGCAATCTTCTGTTGTGTATCACCTCTGTGACTATTATTTTCAATCCATACCTCTGTAGTGTTTCTCATCTCATCTATCCACTTTTTCCCTCAGGAGATGCAATCTTCTGTTGTGTATCACCTCTGTGACTATTATTTTCAATCCATACCTCTGTAGTGTTTCTCATCTCATCTATCCACTTTTCCCTCAGGAGATGCAATCTTCTGTTGTGTATCACCTCTGTGACTATTATTTTCAATCCATACCTCTGTAGTGTTTTTAGCTCATCTATCAACGTTTGTGCTCGGAGAGTGCAATCTCCTGTCGCGTATAATCTCTGCGTACGTTATTTTCAATCCATGCAGCTGTAGTGCTTCTCGCTGTATCCATTAACTTATTACGCGAGGAGATGCAATCTTCTGCCGTGTACTGTGTGTTTCTTTCAAGCCATGCCCCAGAAGTGATGTTTTTAACACACGGTAAACACGTTTGTAAACACGCGCATTGAACTGTCCAACCCTACAACCGGAAACTCTAAACCACTTCTTAGAATGGATCCCGATTATCTTATTGGTTCCGACAAATTGTACTCTCCAACCTATCGCTTCTTTCCTGTACGATCCAAAAACTTCGCCGGGGAAACATTCCGGCTTCCGGTACAGACATCGCGTGAACACAGAAATGAGTTAACTTAACTTAACGTCTTTATACTGGTTTAGAAGATTCTTGGGAGTCTGTTTACAACCAGTTTTTTGGAGGGTTGCTGGTCTCTGGCGCAGGACGGTCGAGTATTCCATGGCCGGTTGTCAACCGACCCGGGTTAGAAACCATTTCGTGTCCCGTTTGACTGGGCACGTCGGGGAATCTTCTCGGTAAAACCACTTCTCCACGAACAGAAAGGGTTGGCAAAACTAATGTACTGCAAAACTGCCTTAGTGGAACAGATTACAAACAGATACACACACGCATCTATACACTGGCCATACGTCCACATTACAAATAGTTACACACACTCGCCAATACGTCCACATTACAAACAGATACACACACTCGCCAATACGTCCACCTTACAAACAGATACACACACTCGCCAATACGTCCACCTTACAAACAGATACCCTCACTCGCCAATACGTCCACATTACAAACAGATACACACACTCGCCAATACGTCCACATGTCAAACAGATACACACACTCGCCAATACGTCCACATTACAAATAGATACACACACTCGCCAATACGTCCGCATTACAAATAGATACAAACACTCGTCAATACGTCCACCTTACAAATAGATACACACACTCGTCAATACGTCCACCTTACAAACAGATACACACACTCGTCAATACGTCCACCTTACAAACAGATACACTCACTCGCCAATACCTCCTGAAATCAACCGAAACGACTACGGTCTGGGGTGGACAGCGACGTGCCTTCGCCAGTAGAATCCAGAAAGACAAACTTTTAACCAAAAAAAAACAACAACATATGGCTCCTAATATTCACACCATACATACATCTTTGTCGTCGTTCATCCTCAAATCAAGGTCCCAGTTTCTCTTACATCCTCAGACCAAGGTCCCAGTTTTTCTTACCTCCTCATGTCAAGGTCCCAGTTTCTCTTACATCCTCAGACCAAGGTCCCAGTTTCTCGTACATCCTCAGGTCAAGGTCCCAGTTTCTCTTACATCCTCAGACCAAGGTCCCAGTTTTTCTTACCTCCTCATGTCAAGGTCCCAGTTTCTCTTACATCCTCAGATCAAGGTCCCAGTTTCTCTTACATCCTCAGATCAAGGTCCCAGTTTCTCTTACATCCTCAGATCAAGGTCCCAGTTTATCTTACATCCTCAGACCAAGGTCCCAGTTTTTCTTACATCTTCAGATCAAGGTCCCAGTTTCTCTTACAAAGGACACCATTGTTTGTAATGCTGTTTCATCTCCATACAGCTTTTGTCTCATATCTGTCTCACGAGGCCAGTATTGTTATCTCTTTTCCTGCGTGAGCGTGCAGCTTTGCAGGATGTGTTCCACGGTCATGATATGCTCTCCCCACATGGGCACCTGTCATATGTCCCAATCCTCATTTTGTTGTAAAGATGACCATTGAGTCTGTTATGCCCAGTTCTCAGTCTGAAGATGATGACTTGCTCTTCTCTAGTTAAGTTAAAGTGGATGTCTTCTATTCGGAAGTCGGGGTGTTGGTCAGCTCACCCTCACCCATCCTCTGGTTGATCCGTCCTGGTTTGGTTGTAAGGTTGTCTGAGCATGTCTCTCCATTTGACCCTATCCTCTGGTTGAGCAGTCCAAAGACTGGTTGTAAGGTTGTCTGAGCATGTCTCTCTATTTGACCATATCCTCTGGTTGATCAGACCAAAGACTGGTTGTAAGGTTGTCTGAGTATGTCTCTCAATTTGACCCTATCCTCTGGTTGATCAGACCAAAGACTGGTTGTAAGGTTGTCTGAGTATGTCTCTCAATTTGACCCTATCCTCTGGTTGATCAGACCAAAGACTGGTTGTAAGGTTGTCTGAGTATGTCTCTCTATTTGACCCTATCCTCTGGTTGAGCAGTCCAAAGACTGGTTGTAAGGTAGTCTGAGTATGTCTCTCCATTTGACCCTATCCTCTGGTTGAGCAGTCCAAAAACTGGTTGTAAGGTTGTATGAGCATATCTCTCAATTTGATCCCATCCTCCGTAGTTTTCCTCATATAAGCTACGGTTGGTACTTTCATGTCCCAGCATGCCTGATATGTAAAGATGAGTCTTGGTCGCCCTGGTCCTCTCTGCCCCTGAATCGTGCCCTCTAGTTTCTTCTGCAGAAGACTTTTCATGTCTCATATTGTGACATAGCCAACTCAACCGACGTTTTTGTATCATTTTAAATATGTGTTTTTGTACACAACTCCTTGAGGACCACTGCATCTTCTTTCTGTCCAGCTCACTCTTTCCATTCTATGGTAGCCCCTCATTTCAAACGCTCCCAAGTTTTTTTTTTCTTCCTTCTTCGCCAAAGTCCATGTTTCAGACCCATACAGTGCAATTGGCCATAAATGAGTGGTGATTATTACTTTCTTCAGTTCTATCCTGATATTATTTGAGGTTTATATTTTTTCCTGAAGCCCTTTCTCGCGAATCATTCTTTATCCTAATTTCCGTCTCATTGCTGGCATCTTCTGTGATGGTTTGCCCTAAACATGTAAACTTCTGTACTTGTCAGATTATTCCTCCATTCACGATTATACTTGTCTGTCCATGTTGTTCGGCTGCCACCAAAGTCTTTGTCTTCACTGTATCTTCATGCAAAACTCTTTGACTATTACAAATTGTTTCTTCTTCTTCTTTGTTCGTTCTCAATCTCCCGCTACCAAGCCCTGAAAAAAGCTTTGCAAGTTGCGGAATGTAGTCCAGAGAACGGAATGCGTTATGTCGTGGTTTACAGCTTGACTGCGATATTTGCACCTTTCGGTCCAACACATCCGACATCATACCGCTTTTTTGAGTACTGGGTTGCCCTCCCTCTTCGATCCCTTCTCCTTAGCCAGTCTGCCCTGTTGCAGCCTGTTATCCAGGATCACCGCGTGGAGGCGTAGAAGGGTCTTGGTAGCTCTGGTTCGCTGGCCCTGACGCTTGAGGTCAGATATGGGTCGCTGACACTGACGCAATCAGTCAGCTATGGTTCGCTGACCATGACGCTAGCAGTCGGCTATGGTTCGCTGGCCCTGACGCTAGCAGTCCTCTATGGGTCGCTGACCCTGACGCTAGCAGTCAGCTATGGGTCGCTGGCCCTGAGGCTAGCAGTCATCTATGGGTCGCTGACCCTGACGCTACCAGTCAGCTATGGGTCGCTGACCCTGACGCTAGCAGTCAGCTATGGTTCGCTGACCCTGACACTAGCAGTCAGCTATGGTTCGATGGCCCTGACGCTAGCAGTCAGCTTTGGGTCGCTGACCCTGACGCAATCAGTCAGCTATGGTTCGCTGACCCTGACGCTAGCAGACAGCTATGGTTCGCTGGCCTTGACGCTAGCAGTCAGCTATGTGTCGATGACCCTGACACAATCAGTCAGCTATGGTTCGCAGGCCCTGACGCTAGCAGTCAGCTATGGGTCGCTGACCCTGACAAAATCAGTCAGCTATGGTTCGCTGGCCCTGACGCAATCAGTCAGCTATGGATCCCTGACGGCTGCAGTTCATGCGCTGATCAACGTCTTGATCAAATTGTTTCGACCATTCGTCGTAACGGATTTCTACGGATTCTCTCATTGTACCTTGATCGGGGTAATGGGGACAGTATGGCAAGGCTTTTCATCGGGCTCATTATGTCTGGCAACTCAAACGTAATAATTATGCAAATAATCCCACGTGTCTTTGTTTGTTGTTGTTGTTTTTTGTCATGATGGTGGTGGGATAGAAGCCGGTTTTCCCTTTCCTCCCCCACCCTCCACCACGAATAACCCAATATCCAGAGCCACGCGATCGACAAGTCCTCAATAAACCCCCGGCCACTGAAGAAGCACTTGACAGGGCGGGGAGGGGGGGGGGGGGAGCGCGCGGCCACGTGCTTCTAGATGAGTCATGCAAATACGGAACGAACCCGGATGTCAGTTGGACGCAGCTTGTTATAAAGGAAAGCCTAATTCAATTTACCACTTACACTTAATGACCTGGACAGGTCATATCGGTGTGACATCTTCGTTTTCCTCTTCTTCTTCTTCGGCGTTTGTCCTGAAAAGGATGTCTTGTTACGCTGTGTCACGGTTTACAGCGAGGTAAGCGATACCCGAGCCTTACTGCCTGGCTCACCAGTTTCAGCACGACATCTTTGGGGACCTGACTTGCCTTCCTTCGTTGATCCCTTTTCTCTCAGCAAGGCTGCACTGTCTCCATGGGCTGATACTTGGAAGCGGAGAAGAGTGTTTTGAGAAATTTGTTATGG